>VZTF01003093.1:783430-804465 GCA_013397755.1 Cnemophilus loriae
GGTCTGAAGAATAAGAGCTGAGTCAGTGAAAAGCTACTGAAAAAAATCCACAACCCACACTACCTCTAATAAGGCTGGGAGTTTATTGTTTTCACCACAGGAAAAGGGTAAGTTTAAATAATAAAGAAACTATTATTAGATTCTAGGAAGAAGAAGATGCTATTTATGAAAATAGTGAGTCAAGTCACTGGTAATTAAATCAGAAAAAAGTTGGGTTTTGAAGTCCTGAATTCTACCCCAAGCAAATAAGATGTTGGAGAGTATAGAGAAGCAACCCAATAACATACATAAATTCCCTAAAATTGCCATGCAAGGCTGAACACTCACCCCTACTGCCAAACTAATTCTGGTACTTGTTTCTCCTAGTAGTACACACTAGGGATTGCAAGGCTGCTTTTCATTCTTGCTGGCAAGTGATATATTTTTCCTGTTAAGAGTGAGTGGATAATTCTGAAATCTCTAAAATACACTCATTCTGGGTGGCTGGTTTGGAGTTTGCATTCCTCTTCCTTTCTTTTCAACTTTATTCACTGTTCTTTTGAAGAGAGGAGTGACTCTTCAGATAGAACTTTTGGTGAAGGGAGAAGTCGGCCTCAGAGTTGATAGAAAGAGGTCTCTGAGGGACGACAGGGGATACGGAATGGTTCAGTTCAGCTCAGAAGGTAACACGGCTATGTAAAATGAAATCTGCAAATAAGGGTCTGCCTTGTAAGGACAGAGTGGGAGGTGTAAGCCTTCTGTACTTCTATTCTAGCCTTCTGTACTTCTATTCTAGCAGACTTGCTAACTTAAACTTGTCTGGTGTGTTTTTTGGCATTTTTTTCTTTATTTGTATACTTGTTTTTCTGTTTTGTTTTTTTTGTTTGTTTGTTTGGTTGGTTCTTTTTTATTTATTTTATTTTTATTTAGAAGCATTTAAATGTTATTTAAAGAATACAGAATTAAGAAAGTCTAGACAGATTTAGCTTAAAGTTTTAGCTGACTCAGGATCCCATTCACTTGGGTTAATAGCCTTTGATTAACACAATTTGCCTGGCAGTCAGCTCTGCGCAGCGTGAATATCAGTCTTCACTGATAAGTGGGCGATATAATGTTAGTGAGTGATTAATATGGTCGCTGCAGCCCAGGTACAAAAGTGCACAGCAGCCTCATGCACCACGGGTCTTCACAGAAGGAGACCGACACTGCAGCGGGACTGATTAAAATGTTACCTTGATAACACTGAATTAGTGCCAAATTAGACCAATGGTATCAAAAAAATGTCACAAGGAGTGTGTAAGTGACTTCCGGCTTCCACAACCTGCCACGTGTGGGTTTTGCATGGGGTAGTCAAAGAGTTTGGTTTTAAAGTAGCAGATTTGTTTCTCAGATGTGGTGTCTGCAAGGTCCTGTGAATAAAGGTCACTTCGTATACAGAATATATGATTATATAAAATCAACTCTAATGTTTTACTGGGCCCCAGCTTAATTTCCTGCTTTGCCACAAACTTCCTTCCTTTCGTTAAGGGATATCAATCAAATGTATTGAAAGATATCTGGATGGCTACCTGCACTCAAATTCATTAAGGATCTACTCAACTAATTTTGCATTTCAACTTTTTTTTGTGGGTGCCTAGGATTTATGTCTTGTCTTTGAAAATTAATTATTCTTTTTTCTGGATCACTTCTGAAAGTAACAGTCTGTTTTCAAATGAGTATTCAAAATTCAAAAGCATCTATTCAAACAAAATAACGTAAGAGCATCATAGAAATTTGTAGTTCCTTTTCTCTTTGTACAGCTCATTTGACCAATGATTAATTGTACAAACTGAGCACAGGATTAGAAGCAATTATATAGTTGCCTTTTATTGTTCCCAGGTGGAAAAAAAATGTTCAAAATTATTCAGACTTTTAAAAACAAATAAGTAGAAATTTAAATTTACCTGTGTATATTTGGAAAGCAGAATATTAACAAAATATTGCAAGCCCGCTGACTCTATAAAAGGCCTTAGGAAAAGCAAAAGTTTTATTTGATGCATTTTTATTCCCATAATTTCCACAAGTTTTGGCTCTTTCTACTTTTTAATTTATTTTCAAAATAATAAATTAAACTTTACTCCTTTTTCTTTCAAAAAAATTCTTCACCTGGTAAATTTTGTGGTGCAATTGAATATCTTTTTATGACATGTTCATGCTGAAATATTCTTTCTCCCTTCGATTCATTGTTTGTTAATAATTTAGAAGTGTCTTGATCTTATTCAGTGCAGCTGATTTTCAACAATGAAAAGAAGACAAACAGATCTTAGAACATTATTCATCAAATATTTTTAACAGTGATAATTTTGAGCACTTTTTTGGCTTGTGTTATTAAGGAATTTTGTTAATAAGACTGATTTGGCATTAGTTATCTATTATCTCTTTCCAGCACTAAAAAAAATATGTTATCTTGAAATTATGTCTGGAGAAGTGAGAAGACTGCAACTCTAGAGGTGACTAGAAGCCTATTGTATTTTACCATTGAGTCTCAGTTATATTGGAAAGACAAAAATATTGTCTTTCCCTTTATATTCCAGTGCTTTAAACTGAAGTAGGACCTTGATTTATTTTTTCTACTGTGTTGTACTGTCACCTTTAGGTGAATAGTTTAGGATTTTGTTTCTCTGACGGAACTTTATTAGAGAAATTCCCCAGCAACATCTGTTTGACAGAAAAGGAAAGTTTTCGAGACATATTTTTAAAGAAGGCCCAGCACTATATTTAGTAGAAATTACGTTTCCTACTTTTAAATAGTAACAGAACATTTTAAAGCAAGTATTGCTCTTCTTAAATTTTAATAATTTGACTTTGAAATTTGTCAATGAGTGTGATTGTAACACACTGAAGCACTACAAATGTATATAGGATAAAAGATATTGCTAATACAGGGTATTGAAACACAGGCCAAAGAGACTATATTGCCATCATGGTCAGCAATTTCTCATAGAATTTTCTATGTTTTGCATCTATTCATTACCCTCCTTCTTGGTAACAGGAAGGCAATGTTTCTTGCTTTTGTTATCTCTATATGTTCTCTTTGTCTAACTCCAAAAGAAACTATGATACTCAGGAGGCAAGTGGTTTAGTACCTGAACTAGGTATTAGGGCTAAAAGCCTAGTCCAGCTATCAAAACATTAGTCTGATAGAAATCCTTTGCATTCTCTGCATAGGAATATATAGCTACTTTTGTAAAGGATAAACTGAGCTCTAAGTTGTATATATGTGTATAGTTTTTTCTGGTTTTAGATTAAAAAATCTCAAAAAGATAATGGAGTGTGTTTTATTGCCTTGAGTAGACTGTCATTTTCATATCATAAAATTTCTTGATCAGGTTAGATTACTTCCCTATTTTGGCCTAGAACTGAAACATTTTAAACAATTTTAACCTATTTTTCTCTTCTTTTTTTTTCTGTAAAATATCTACTGCAGAGTCCATTCAGGAATAATACTTTTTTCTGTCTTCTTCATCTTGTAACTTTCTTTTAAAAATCCTCAATAAATATTATCCCCTCCTTCTTCTGTTCCTGTCTGCTATTTCTTGTTTTACTTTATCTTTAAAATTGCCTTGCCATTATTCCTTGACAACCTTTATGAAAAAACTCATGCTAAGTTGATTCCTTGTAGAACACATCTAATTTAATACCATGGATGACATTATCCCAATAAATTCAATGTCTTATATTAACAATTTTAATTTAAAGAACAATGATACCCCTAAACACTGTAGATAGAATTTAGTCACCTTCTGGGAAACCACTGAGACAGGTCAGCTGAAAAGTGATACCGCTATTTCATGTACAACATTGAAAGTGCTTCTTGAGTAGATATTCTTATAATCATTATGACCAAGCTGAGTAGAATCGTTAATTTTGTAGGCACTTCATTTAGATTTTAATTTGCAAAAGAAATAAATAGGCAAACAGTTTTTTCTCTTTTTTAGCATTAACCAATGTGTATTCTTCAGATCACTGTTATCACTTATAATTCCTGAGGTAATCACTGTGTGTTTTTTATAAAGTTTTGGTTTAATTTTCTGCTCTTCCTTCCCTATTCTGCAAAGCCAATATTTGTTTCTTCTGTGTTTGCCTGTGATGTATTTTTGGATATGGGACTTCATTTTGCAGGCCAGCAATATATGTACCTGTAGCACAAGTTGCTTGCAAACACTGACCAACAAGTCTCAGAAATATTGATGCTTTATTCAGCCAACAATGTGTAACACCGAACCCATACTGTAAGCAATAACTGAACTGTTGACATCAGTGCTTCAATTTGTCATCATTTGTCCACTGTCACTTTTAGCTCTTGGGGTGACTGAAGTAACAAATGAGTTGTCTCTTCTCAACCTGATTTTATTCCTTAGGGAAGAACTTGTCCTTTAACCTCATTTAAAACATCTTGATCTGGTGCCAAGCTAAGGCTTATGTACTCAGTTTTTCTCTTGGCAGATTCATTTTGCTCTTTTGTTCAGTGGCTAATACAGATATATGTAACTAAATTTTGACTGATGTGTCTGAGATGCATTTTTCACTGAATCCCATAAATTCGTCCTCTTGCTGTTCTGTTGGACACTTTATTCTGAATGGAAGAAATTATCCCCACAGCAGAAGAAAAACTTGAAATGAAGAGGAAAATAGTGAATGGGTTTTATCAGATAGTCAGTAGAATTGTTCATGTGTAAGAAAGGATGACCCCTCTCTTGTTGCTTCTGGAAAGGCATGGCTCTTGACAGAACTGCGTAACACCAAGTCTGGCCAATACTCTTTGGATCTAAGAAAAACTGGTTGTCTAGTTCATGCTGCATCCAGCTTGGAGATGAAAGAACAGGCTCATATCCTTCCAAGACTATTGTGCTTGGAAGGTTCTGGAGACCAGGAGATGTCTGCAATGCCTGAAGACAGGTAAACGATTCACGCATCTTCGAAAGGAGAAAAAGCAAGCCAGAGGAATGCAGGTTGGACAGATTTAGTTTGGATCCTGGAAAAACCATGGAGTGAGTTTTGAAACATATTTCTAGGCATGTGGAGGAGAAGGTGGCTGCTGGAAATAACCAGCATGCATTTACCAAGAGCAAATCACATCTGACAAACCCGACTGTCTTCTAGATGTTCTTGTACCCATCTTAGGACATTATGGTCTGGAGGGATGGACAATTGGTAAAAATCTAGTTAAATGGTTAGCCCCAAAGGGTCGTGGTTAATGGGTCCTGCTTTACCTAGAGGTCCATAGAAGGGGAGGACAGTAAGGCTCTGTCCTGGGCCTGTCCTTCTTAATGCTTTTATCCTTTAACACGAGACCTGGAGGGGTAATGGAGCACACACTCATCATGTGTGCAGATGACACTAAAGTGGGGAGACAACTCCATGACAGGATATCATCCAGAGGGACCTGGATAGGCTAGAAAAATGGACCAACAGGGACTTTGTGAAACTGAGCAAGGGCAAAAGCCATCTTCTGCTCCCAGGACAGATAAGCCCCTAAAATGGCACTGGCTGAGGACAGAGAAGCTAGGAGCAGCCCTGTGGGAAAAACCCTGGGGTTTGGTGGGCACTGAGCTAAGCCTCAGTCATCACAGGTTGCCAACAGCTTTGGCTTGAAAAAGAGCATGGCCAGGTGACAAAGGCAGTGATTGTCTCCCTCCCCTCAGCACTCATTAGACCATATCTGCAGCATTGTCTGCACCATAGGGAGAGGCTGAGGGACAGAGGCTCCTTCACCTTGGAGGAGAGGACATCTGACAGCAGCCCAGCAGTGCCTATGGGGAAGATATCAAGGGGGTGGAGCCAGGATCTGCACAGCTCAGAGCGATGATAAAATGTGAGGCAACTTGAAAAAGTTGAAATAGGGGGCTCAGGCTGCATACGAGGAAAAATTGTTCCCCCACAAGAGCAGCCCAGCAGTGAGACGTGCTGACTAGAGAGACTGTGCAGTCCCTGTCCTTGGAGGTCTGACTGGACTAAGTTCTGAGTAACCGGGTCTGAGCTCAGAAATGGCTCTGCTATGAGCAGGGGCTGAGTTTGATGATATTCTGAGGTCTCTTCCAGCCTGAGTTGTCTGTGAATCACTTCGTCAAAGCTTTTTTCTTATTTTCTCTATATTCTATAAATATTTTTTCTTTCCGCCATTATTTTACTTCTACTGGATTTGATTACCTTGTGCTAATATCTGATTTCTCTCTATCTGCTCTTTGATCTTTATTCAGCTCCCCAAATTTTGTTTTATTAGTTGTTTACTGTTTGGTTCATTTGGTTTTGCATGGGTGGAAGGTTTTGGGTATTAGTAGACAAGATCTTAGTTTTCATCTTTTTGTTTCTATCAAAAATTTTACCAAATTTTTTTCTCAGCTAAAGTAATTACCTGTGCTCTTATGCTGTCCAACACTCACTACATAGTATTTAAAATGGATATATACATATGAAGTTCATTTATTGGGATCTTGGAACTATGGGGAAACAGAATGTCTGTTGCTGTTCAGTAGTGACAAGAGTCTTCATTTTAAGAGTCCATTTAGCATCAGCATTTTTAATTGAATCAGATGAGACTCCCCAGACTGGTCTTCTATTCAGTTCTTATACCCCAGTTGCCCATAGTTGTATGTAATTACCCCAGCAACATATGTAATTCATTGCTATTGATTATCTTAGTCACAAAGGAGAACAGACCCTATTACCATGTTTGTAGGAACATTTTGTCTTGACTACTCACAAATATCTTATTTCTGAATCGTGTGACCATTGTGGCAGCCTGAACCACTTGGGGAGACTTTGATCACTCCATCCAGGACGTCAGTCACAATTAAGCTGACAAATCAGATGAGATAGAGTAGGAGCTGCCTTGGGGAATTTCAAGAACTGTACAAAATTCCCATCTGAAGGGATCCTGTAAAAATACCAGTCAAATACACGATACTGAAGGTTCAGTCAATCACCTTGTGTCCAACTGATCTCAAACCTGTCCCATGTTTAATCTGTTCAGTTCCCAGATTGCCTGAGGACTTAATGACTTGAGTGAACACACTGGGTGCACTAACTAGCCCAGCTCTGATACCCAGCACAAAGCTGTAGCTAAATAACAAATGTGATTTGTATATTTATAATTTAAGCCTGATTACTGTTGCCACGTCTACTATATAAAGATGTACGATGCATGGGATACTGAGGATACAGTGCTACAGAAAAGAGGACTGTTTTGCCCTGTCTGCTGCTGAAAATTTGTTCCCTGTTATGCTGTGGAGGCTGCAGATTTTGAAGTGACGTGAGTGGGTTGTCTTGCCACTCCTCTCCTTTCTGATACCAGCATATAAATAAGAAATGGTGTCCCAGCTTCACGGTTACATTTGCATGCTTAGCTAAATGAGTTCGTAACAATTTGTTTGTTATGGTACAAAAGTACTTAGCATCCTTTTTGGAAGAACGAATGTTCTTTCAACTGATTTCAAAGATGTGCCACATCATTGCTCAAACCCTCACATTTCCTTCTGAAAAAAGATCGAGATTTTCGTCTTAAAAGAGCTAATTAGACAGAAAGACTGCAGCACAAATAATGATGGTTTGGGTTTGAGATCATAAACTTTCCCTATATTTTGATGTTATATCTCTTTAGCTGTAATATACCAAATGACAGTCTACTCTAGCTTTTGATTATTGTAGTTCCATAGAAGAACCCATCTGGACATATTCCTTTAGGTTTTTTAATCTCACATATTCCATATGGTAGATACATAGCAATCTTCCCAGAAGTAGACCTGCTTTAATGTTATAAAATTTGTATAAAGTTTAATTTAAAGCTTCACAGGTAAATATTTTAATTCTATTTTTATAATACTTTTATGATTTATTCTAGTATCTTTATATATGAAACATCAATTTAGCTCAAAAGCCCTCTCCTAGCTGTAACTGGCTCTGCATCTTTAAAAATGCAGTTATCTCCCTAGAACTATTTTCCATTTTCCTTTCATGCAATATGTGCATTCAGCTTTTGATAGCTTCTAGATGTTCAGCACTAAGCACATGTTTGAAGAAAAGTTGTACAAGACTATCAGGAAAAGAAGTCCATGCTAAAGTTTTATAAATCCTTGCTGGTTCTCTTTCTTTTTGATCTACACCATCTCTCCAGTACCACAGATTTCATGCTCATATTCTTCACAAAGCACAATGGTAAAGCTAATTTCTGCTGCTTCATTTGCATTTTTTAAATTTTCCTTTCCTTTCCTCTTTTTGAAATTTAGGTCAAGAACTTATCACAAAATTCTATCTTGAAGAGTTTCTGTCTGTTCTCAAACATATTTTGGCATTTTTGTTAACTTTTATTGCTAAATCCACTACTCATTTCAGGTTTTATATGTATATATAATATATATGCTGCTTTTGTTGTTTTTCTGCTATAATTTCTAGCCTGTCATTGCGACAGGTTGTTTGATTCACTAACATTACATATAATACCTGGAAAATCTTAGGATATCTAGAACCTAGATAGTGACTTAAGACTTTGAAGCAGAATTATAGGACAAAGAGATATTTATTGGTCATGACTGCTCCCTCTTTGGGTGCACAAAACATTTACACCCAACTGATTTCTATTGTACTGGGTTTTTTCTCTTTGCTTGCAATTTTAGAGCAATCACGGTGGTTCTATTATTTTGTATTTTCCTAAAAGTTATGCCACAAATGTTACTGCTTTCATGTATATTTGGGAGGCTTGTTTAATCATTCTAGACCAAACTCTGTAACTTGTGTGGAAGAACATTTACTGCTTAGGTAATTTTGCTGACTCAGAAAAAGGTGATGTCAATAAATAAGGAAAATGCCCTAAAACCCCTAGCCCATGTTGCATAGACGAGCATATATATTTTATTTTCTGTGCTCACAGCTGATCTGGGATTTTTGATGAAATAGTTTTACTCTGGTCTTTGTCTCTAGAGGTAAGATATGAAATAATAAATCAACTTTTTAGAATGGATTTAAGGGATGGAGGGTGTTCTTCCTTTCCCATTCCCATGATGAATGTATGGAGCACAGAAGAGAGCAAGTTCTGGCGTATTGTGGATTTCAGAGACTGCTTCTGTCGGAGTATCTCTCGTCAGCCAGTTCCCCAGGATTGTACTAATATTAGTTCAAAGAAACTAGCTTTATTGTCTTGACTTAATGGGATGATGGGAAAATGTTTGAAAAGAAGAAAGCAGTAACAGAACAAAGGCAAACTGGCAGTGAGAGGGAGTCTATGAAAACAATGAGCACTCCAAACTTATATATAGTTAACTAAATGCTCTTTTTGTGAAAATGCACACTTTCAGTCCCACATATTTGGTTTGGTTTTTTTTTAAAGGTGAGTCAGGGTATGCAGCCTATGCATAATTCACATAGAAAAATATCCATGTTCCTTTTTTTGTGTCTGATAATTCAAGGTGTTTTGTGGCCCTCTGGACATGGAGGTACCAGCTGCCATAAACTATGTGAGCTGATAATCAAAAGAGCCTGAGAAATTAACAGGTTGAGTGGGATGTAAGGAACAGTCCTGTGAGGCAAATATCTCCCTTCTCTTACTTTAAGCATGCCTGAAATCTTGTGATGTCAGGGAAATTGTTATGGTGAAAGGTGAACACACTTTAAATCCATGCCACTTACAAAATTTTTTTCACTACAATAATTTAATTTTTTTAAATTTTAAAGTGTCAGAAAGAAATTACTCATTATCAAACAGCACTCCCCTAGCCAACCACTCACTTCAGAAATGTATGAAACTAAGTTTAAAAGGTTTTTTCTTTTTAAACAAACTAACTTACTGTTATGGCTGGATCCCTTCAGGATAGCACTGTGAGCTCATCTCCCTCAACGAGTAGATCATTCTGGCTGCCTTTCATTGGAAGGAGATAACCTGAATTTCAGACACCTCGGTAGAAAATCTTAACACATGAACCCAGCTGGCTTGCAGCCACACAAATTCACCCCAAATCAATTAGGGCAGGGCAAAGGAAGCTGAGGAAGGAGGTCCTGTGAGGACTAGGGAAATCTGATGAGGTCTTTTTTTTGGGGTTTGTATTTGTGAAGTGGAGCAGTTTTTACATCAAGTTTTCCCTCAGTGGAGCTGGAGGTGTTGAATGCTATGAGGACCACAGTGGAGATGAAAAGTGATGAATTCAGGTAATTGAAGCCAAGTTAACAGCAGACACATAGATGAACCTGATGCTGGGGAGTAATTGACAATGCAAGAGCTTCTCTGTTGCTTGCTTATGTTTTTCCCTGCTTTAACATGATCTTTCAGAATTGCCATACTGATTACTGTTCCCTCTCTCTGTCTCTGGAGATAAGTTTATTTCTAGCACATCTTTACACGAAAATTATTTCCTCAGGTCCAATAGATGGATTTCAACTTTGATATTCCATTAGCATTAGATTCCCTGTAGTGAAAGGGAGGAGGGTTTAGCTTTTATCTCTTCTGCTGTTAGAATTCCTTTCTTTCCCAAAAGAATATGTCCAGCAAATGAAAAAAAAAATAAATAAAAATGAATGTCATAAAAGATATACTATGGTATTGAGATACCTCTTAGTTGTTACATAAACTTTCAAGTCCTAAAATATCATAATAGATCTGTCAATATATGTTTATATTATTTTAAGAAAACTATTTTGATACTTCTGCTTTAGTCTAGTTCTTGCTGAATTTATTCACAATATTTATGTATTCAAAAACACTTACCACCCAATTCTTATATACATGCAGGCAGATGGAAAAAATTATTGAGTTTCTATCTTTTGTTTTATTCACAGTTTAAGCACAGAATTTGAAATCCTCTAACGCAGCTACTGCTGTTCTACTCCTTGCATACTTTAACTCATTAAATTTAAAAGTGAAATTCCTGACCATCAACCTGTAGAGTTGTTGTGACCGTCCTGTGGAACCAACAATAACATAAAATTATTGGTTTTGGCATTTGACTAAAATTGCAAGTAATTCTAGTGCTTTGTGTTCCATTTTATAGTTGGAAAAGTCAGAAAAGGTAGTGACTTGCCAAAATAGTTGTGTCAGAGGATAAAGGCTAGTCTCAAGGTTGAGCTGGTTAGGTATAATTAATCATGTAATTAAATTATGCTGTAGGAGTATTCATGGTCTGAAAAAAAGAGTTGTAATTTTGAGTCTGTCTGTAGTTTTAGATGTCCAGTGTAAAAATGATGCTCCTCCAATGGAGGAATGAAATATATTCACAGTACACCAAGCCTTATAATGAGTTAATAAGAACCCAGGATAGTATGCCCGGTATTATGTCAAATAATTGCTTTATTATTGGTACACTATATTCTCCTTGGACTTCATGGAGCTGAAAGACTTAATAACTGTAACAAACCTTAACTTGACAGCTATATACAAAATGTTATTGCTACTACTGTTTATGTTTCAAAGAAGCAGCCTTATATGTTCGAAGTTACTGAAATGTACTTTGGGGAATGCGATTTGTGTGGTCAAATCTGCCATAATGCTATGCCTTCTGGTAGACATGCACTTCAAGTCTCTGGAGGGTGCCTTTAATTTCTGTTAACAGACCATGTTCGAACACTCCATGCCATTATAAGGATGTATTAAATGCAATGTACCAAATCTTGATGGAATCTTTGCCTTGAGGCTTGGGGAGAGGGAATTCAAATGCTCCTTTGTTAAGTAAAAATTTAAATTTTGTGGGAAATGGCCTTTACTCTTGAAAATTGTGAAAAGCTAAGGATCAAGAAAGATATTTTACTGCATAGTGTAGTCACAGGAAAGCTACTCAGATAAGCCATTTGCAACCTGGTTTTTCATGCATTTGACATCTTTCTTTGTGCATGTCTCAAAAATCTGACTGGGTTCTAACAGTGGACAATGGACATAAAAACTCTCTGTATGTATGTATGTATGTATGTTATCAGCCATCTGGCATAGCACCAGTGAATAACTGTAAAGTTTCAAAGCGAGAACAAAGATATTCCTTAATTAGAGTTTAATCTCATGAGAGTAACTTTCTCATTATTGTAACATCAGTAGTCTTTTATTCGCACACTTCAGTGATTCTGAGAATAGAAAACAATTCATGGCCAAGCTAGAGGTGAGCAAAGTAAAACCCACAAAGTGTTTATGTGAGAGTATTTGAAAAATTGCGTATCTAGCTATTTCTACTCTGCCAGTTATATCCCTATTTAGATGAGAATAATCACTGTGGTAATCAGTATTAATTATCCCAAGTACTGCCAAGTTAGAAAACTCTTGGTGTTTTTGCAAAGAAAGATGAAACGTGAAAACAAATTTTAAAAGAAAAACATCCTCAGAACCTAGCTTTTTTTTTCCTTCCTCCAACTCCTTTTCTACTTCTCACATGTACAACTCACTAATTAGAGTATCTCATTAATGGGAGACTCCTGCTCAGTAAGTCTTTCAATATTGCATAGAGGCTTGCAAAACATCCATATCAGATAAAAGCTTGCCTGTTTTTGCAAAATATGTTAATCTGTTCTATCTGCATGATATAAAGTCTTGCTCATAGGTAGCAAAAATGACTTCAACTTTCAAGACTGAAACAATATGCTTATTTAAGAATTGTGAAGAAAAAGCACTGGCATAACAAACCTTTAGGCAAAGCTACCTCCAAAATCCTGTAAAATAGGAAGACAGGTGGCCTATGACAAAAAGATAGTTCTGCTGCTCTATCTAGAGATAGAATTTTATGGAAAACTCTGGGTGCTCTTGTATTCTCCAAGAATGTTCTGGCCCTGCACAGTACTTTGACTCATGTTTAGCCACTGTTTAGGGAATAGATTGTCCCTTTACAAGTTGGTTAAAGACATAAATAATCAAAAAAGGACAACCCTGAAAACTAGCTGCAACTTCCCGCTTGGGAACTCCATTCTGCAGATTTTTGGTACATATCTACTTTAATGTCAGGTTTTAGGTCACTACTCATCATAGCCCCATGACATTGATATTGATGATGCCACTCAGGTCTTCAGATCAGTTTTTCAGCAGGTTCTGAGCTGCTGATACAGGATTTTTCCCCACTCTGAAGCTGAGAAGCCATATGATGGTTGCAGAAAATTTTTCAAAACAATCCAACACAGAAAGGATGTGGGATGGGATGAAAAACGTACATTTGTAGAAATGTCTCCTTTGGCAGCATTTCCCTCTCAGTGTCTCTGCTCTCCAGCTCAGGGTTCTTCATTACTCCTACTATGGATGTTGATGTCTTATTCTACGGAGCAGATGCACTGCACAGACCTCTGCTCCCAAGCCCTTCATGCAGCACACATGGCTGGGAAAGGTGCCAGCATATTACAGCAGCTTCCCAGTGCTGGGAAGCCAAGCTCAGCATCTACAGAGGACAGGAGGATGGTGAAAGCAATAGTTTATAATTTTTAATATCCCATAATGGGGATATTATACGTATCTATAAGAGGTCTCATATTCCCAGATTTTAGGCAAGATCCAGGCAAAACTTGCCAGTAAAATCTCTCAATTTTTAACTCTATACACTAAGGTTGTACTTATTCCTTAAAATAAACCAAACCAAAACACCCAAACCCCAAACTCTCATATTTAAAAACCTGAGGGAAATGATGAGCAGCAAACAGTGATGACACTGGAGGGAATTTTTTCATCATAGATAGAGTTGCTCTTCCATTTGACTGCTAGACTAAATCCCTTTCATCTGGGACAAGGGTTCCTGCAGTGACAAAAACTTAAGTCCAGACATTGTATTTCAATCCTAGTGGTTTGAAAATCAAAAGAAAGTAGTATATTGATTATTTTTAGGATCCTCTTTTGTTCTTTACAGCTTTAATATAATTGTTTTTTTTTTTCCTTTTACGCAGTAGTAGGATACCTTTTCTTTTTCTTTCTTATTTTCTACCTACATTTGTGTATTATAAAAGTAGCTCTGCGGCCCATATTCCTCAAATAAGTATCTAAAATAATGAAAGGGAAACAGCTATTGAAGTGACCTAATGTGCTACAGTCACATAAATAGACAACAGGTTTTAAATGTGGGAAATGCAGTCTGTTATTCTTCTTTCTAACCCAGTATGTTGTCGTCTGACTTTTCTGAGTGTTTATTTCTGAAGCATAATTATGGTTCTGAAGGGGTTTTTTTCTGCTCTCCATTTTGTTCTGTAACAGTAATTATCACTTCAGGGAGGATGGTGAGAAATGCACAACTCCTTCTCAAGAATAATTCTCACCCACTGTAAACTACACTAAGCAGTTTATATCAACTATTAAAAATTTAAAAGAGACACATTTCTAGCTCAGTGGATTATATTTTGGAAACTTTTTACCTTTGTACCTAATAATGTTCCTCTTGATTCATTTTACAAGATTAGCTACATTTTATGACCTTTAACTTCCAGCTAATACAGCAAGCAGTGTCTTAGGGGTTGCCTTTGACTCCAAGCTAATTTGGTTTTGTGGCATCTGAGAATTTTAAAGCATACTAGTTTTTAGAATATATTTTAAAACTGAGAAGAGATGTGATATGTGGTCTGGAGTCTGTGCTCGCAGATTTTTCAGAAAAACTTCTCTGGAATAATGCATGGAGGAATGGTTCTCTGCTATTCTGCAAATGGATTCTAAAGTGCCCTGCTCTGCAATAAACTGTTGAACTAACTTAAGGATAAAATCCATGATTAATCCTTTTTATTTTATTAAGTTTCTTTTTATAATCTCTTTCACAGCTACATTGTAGTCAGCACTAAGCTTATGTTGCACTGAGTACAGAGGTAAATCCTATGCTGGGATAATGGTTCTGAATTAATAAGAAACTACTTACTCCGTGTAAGTATCAATTCTATAATTGTATTAAAATGCAGGTGAAGAGAAACCAGATAAATACCAAGCAAAAAACTTTGCCAGTGCTTGTCCTGTTTCCCATATGTTATGCTGATGGTGTCACTGCACTGGTCAATGCAGACCCGGATGTTTGTGAGCATGTTTTACCCTTTGGGAGAAAAGAGTAATTAATTCTGGAATTGCAGCTAATCACTCTTAATGAATTTTTCAATTTTTATTTTCATCTGATGGATAGTTCTGCAAAATTCTCTGTCATGGATGTAGGACCATGAGGATAATATTGATTTCCTGAAAATTAACTCACGTTAACAGGCAAATATCCCAGGTATTTTCCCATTTGGTTGACAGCTCTCAAGGAACAACACAGGTATGTAAACACACACGAAGGTGAGCTGGATTTCCCTTGGAAGGTTCTTCAATGCAATATGTTAGCTATGAAACCCTACAGATGCATAAATTTCTCTTCTTCCTGTATTAATCTTTTAGTCATCATTGTGAATCCTTCCAGTGGAGTTTTGCATTATGAGGCTAAGCACCAGGACATCAAAGCATTCAGTGTGAGGGCATACCGCTGAGGCTCCAAAGTATTTAATTCTAGTTTTTCTTTAAGTCTGTGTTATTCAATATGTACTCTTTGCTCAATACTTTTTAGTGCTTTAACTCCTCTAGGCTTCTGTGTTCCTCTCTGCACTTAATTACCAGTGCTCGCGTTTCTTAGAGAAGAAACCTGTCTCCATGTAAATAATTCACCAAAACATTTATGAGCCAAATTTTCTATGCTACATCTTAAATAATCACTGAAATAGGGCAGTGCTTTATATAGCTGGCTGGATAATTTGCCTTTTTAGCTATCATTTTATTGATTTCTTTCTTAAAAAGTAATGTAGATAGACATAACTTGATGTGTTAGAGCAATTTTGGCTAAAAAAGGGAAGCAGAAGTAGTTTGAAATGAAGTGGCAATTCAATGCACAAGTTTTATACATATTTAAATCATTTTAATGTGATTAGAAATTTCAGCTTTATTATAAAAAATAATATAACTGCTTACCCCACAAGCATTTTCTTTTTAATTATTCATGCATCCTCTCTCTTTGCTCTTTTCTATTTGTGTGGGAAGTTGGATGCTTGTTGGATTTTCTTATACTCAGAATAGCTTTCTGGATTCCTGTAGCATATATTATGCATTAGCTGAAAATGTAGCTTCTGTGGCTAGTCATGGTCTCTTAAGAATAAATTAAACTACTCCTAAGACTCAAGATAAGCAGTCTGAATATGAATAGTCGGAAATCTTTGGGCTGCTTTGATTTTGGTTAGAACCCTCCGCATTATGATATTCAGAGTACTGAAGCGGTTGATGTAGTAAAGTTTGGCTTGTGCCAGTTTTATTATTGCTTTATGCCAAATTGCCATCCCTTAGATGGGGAGAAGCTCCTCTTAACATTCTGTCCAGTATGAGCAAAGGAGTAGTGTGAATACTTTAGGTGTTCACTGGTTTCTTTACTGTGATGGATAACCTGTCGTGTTCTAAAAACACTTGCAAGTGAAATCACTCTCAGCTCTTGCATGTGCCATGTCATATCAAAGGATTTCAAAGAAAGAGAATCAACATTTATAGATGTTTTAAAGATTTAAATTGATATTTAATTTTGTTCCCCAGTAAGTCCTATTAGTATATATTTCCCCTTTCTTTAAATTGTATCCATAACAGGCAAGTTTCTATTCCTGCAAAGAAAGGAAACTTGTACCTGAGAAGTAAAATTCTGCTTGAAAGGAACATAATTTTTTGAGTTCTGTAGAGTGTAAAGGTTCCATTCTGGTCCATGCAAACAACAAGCAAAAGCTTTGGAGACTGTGGTTAGTGCAGTATGAATAAGAAGTTAAAAAAAAAAAAAAAAAAGAGAGAGAGAGAGAACAAAGTCTCCAGTTTAAAAGAGTGTGAGGTGCTTAAAAAACTGGAGACACTAAGATGTAGTTTTTAATTGTAAGGTAAGGACTAAGAAATCCATAACTTTCATTCCAGGCTTAATCTAGCACTATGTCATTGTACTTATATTTATTTAAGGGCAAAAAAATCAATGCTTCTAGCAAAGCATAGATGTTTGTACACCTGCACCTTCCTGGCTAAACAGGAAGGTATTTTTGGTTGTGGAAGGAGAGAAAGGAAGGCATAAGGAAAATGCTTTTAACGAGCTCTTTCAATGCTTTGAAACTAAATATAGACCAAGCTTAGATTTTATTATATTATCTGCAAGTCATCCAGCACAGTAAAATTAGAGTGTTTGAATATATATGTATGTCTGTGTATACATGGGTCTAAATAATTTTTTCATGCAGCATAAATAAGGGATAAATATAATAAAAGATGATCTTTCATGTACAAAAATGTGATTTTATAATAAACTTAAATTCCAAGATTTTTTATTGTAGGAAAGAAATTTAATTTCTGCCTTAGCACTGCATTATTTCATAATTTTTTTTGCGTATCTAGTAACTACAATATTAGAAAAATCCTCATTTGAGAACAGATTATTATTTTTCTTTGTAAAATCACGTTATTTTGTTTCAACCACTTAAATATTTCAGCAAATTATATGTCACTATAAATATATATCCTATATGTCACTTTCTATTTTAAGATTTTTTGAAGTTTGAGTACAGCCACTTTATCCTCAATAGTAGGCTGCTCATCAAAACTTCTGCATGAATAAAGGTGTTATTGGCTTCTGAAGAAGGCTGAAACGAAAGTGGCCCTTGGCTAATTTGGACCAAATACGACATGTTAAAACAGCATCACATTCTCATATCTGAACACACAGCAGATATCTCCTAGATGGCCTATGGAAACCATTTTGCGGGCATAGGAAAGACATGACACACACTGATGCAGATCCAAGTTATTCAGTTACATACACGAATATGACATGATTTTGCTGATTGGTACAAGAGAAGCAGGAGAGTTTAACTTATTTTTCAAATGTTGCTTTCTTTATATATTGGGCAACTGGATCTGTAAACTCTCCACTTTGTCTACCTAGACATTCTTGTCTTTATTTCCCCATAGATACGTGCCAGTGTCTCTTTAGAGTGCCATAAAATGGCTCCAAGCTCCAGGCAGGGTCCAGGGAGTTCCCAAGGAGTCCTGCAATGGCAGGAGTTCATGCTGCCATGAGACCTGAGAATCCTCATAGACAAATTCACTTTTGATTTCCCAGTAATATGTGCAATTCTTTGGAGTTTTCTGATGCTGGAAAGAGTACTCTTTCTGCTTTTTTAAAGAAGGGAAAGAGAGGATTGGAAAGGAGAAAAGACAATTCTTTACTGTTTTCTGCATGGAAAACTGCAAGTTTTTTTATGATTTTAGTGAGTGTATGTGAATAAGAAGTTGCAGAAAAATTTAGACCTTTTTCAGACTCTGTAATATATTCTGAACAAGCCTAAAAATTAATAACTAGGCAGAAAGAGGTAAATACCTTTTTTTTTTCCCCAATCATGAATTACTGAGAGAGAGAGAGAGATCCAAGGTCTGAACCAATATAAAGTTGAGCCTCATTGAGAAACTCAGTCATGGTTTGCAATAGTGTCAGTACGTGAGAAGATTTTCTCTGCAGAAGCTCTGTGCTTTTCCTTTCTTTATAAGATACTGGACTTCCGTGAATTCACTAACGCTCTGCTGAAGCCATATGCCCAGTGCTTTGCAAATTAATAGACTGTATTAGCTTTTATAAAGATTATCTACAGTAGTGGTGGGAGCCCGCCACCATCTCTGTCAACTGCATGTAGTCTTTGCCTACCATCTTTTCACTGAGAGTTATGTTATGATTGTTGAGCTTCTGGAAACAATGTTTTCTATTTTAAAAGTTTTCAGAAAAAAAGATGTCAAACTCCATCAGCTATTCACTGAATCCCACGTGGTTGTTACTGTATGTTACCCCATAATGACTAAGTGAATGAATAGGGTGTCATTACCAAATCCGTATCAACTTTTTCAACCAACTTTTACATGTTGACTGTCCTTGATTCATTACAGTAATGCAATAATTAGTGTTCTTACATCAAAAGGAAAAAAAAAAAACATGCTGGTGACCACAGCTGCCATGTATCAAGTGGCAAACCATCTAAAAACAGGTCATTGAGAGCTTTTATATGCCCAGTGTATTCATGACACAAGCTAACTTGACAACACTGACTGAATAATTTAATCTTGTCATTTTATGAAGTAGTTTTGAAAATAATAAATTGCTAGAGCTTAGTAAGTTACTGAGCTCTCCTTCCTCAAGATATCTGTGGGTTTGAAACAATCTCCTACTTCCCCATCCCTGAGCAGTGACAGATGCTGGTGTGTTCATTAAAGCCTGCCACTCTGCGTAGATGTGCACGTTTTTGCTTTACCCATTATATAGCAGAGGCTATTAATATAATCCTACCTTTCAAAATCCATAAGCATATAGCAAAAATAATTATTCTGTTATAGAGTCTATTAACACCACATTACCTAGTTGCTGTTAGGACTCTGTGACATTTCTTAAATACTCATAAGTAGTCTCACTTCGGCTTTGAGCAAAAAGATTTGGTGCTGTGAAATGATGATACTTGTGGAAACTGCTAGAGTAAAATTGCAAGGACAGCTCAGCTGTGGGAAGAAACAAGGCTGTGTTCTCAATAGGCAAGGATTTTCCAACACATGCTCGATGTTTTTGTGGTCTGCTCAGTAACCACTTCTACTATGTTGCTGTGCTGCTCTTGGTTAAAGCACTCCTGCTCTTGGTTATAATTGAGTGTGTAGAAAATAGGAACAACAGTTAGCAAAAGGCCACAGGCTAACTTCTTTCTCATGCCTTCTGGAACTCTACTTTTTCCAGTTTGAAAGATGGGGCAAAAATGATAAATGTTGGATTTATTATTTTCATGATTCAGAAATTCCAGAAATATTCACTTTGAATATCGTTTGAGGAAAGAACACAACATTTCATCCAGCATGCAGAATTGGAAGCAGACTGAAACAGAGGTTCTCACTAAATCATTATTCCAGCATATCCTCCCACCTGCAGTTGTGGGCTGTGGTAGTAACCAATGTGCCTGAAGTACCCTACGTGCACCTTTGAAACAACTGAGGCAGTGTAACCTCTTTCGCACAGAGCTTGAAAGGACTGCCATATTACATCGAATCCAATGTGACCCAGCCCATTTTAGCAGGAGAAACTGAAGTCCTCCTTCTCATCTCGCTGTTGCCTACCTGTGAAAAACCCCAAAATTCAAAGGGAATAGGGTATATTAGTGAGAACTTATGGTACTTTTTGTTTTTCTTGAAGATGTCATGGTAGTTTGGCAAGATTTATATTCAGGTTTAGGAGAAATTGTTAGAGAATATGATTAACAGAATATGGAAAATGACTCATACAATGGCAATTTTCTAAGTAAGGTAAATCAGTCAATGCTGTTTTCTAGCTATTTATCTTATTGCAAAAATTTTCCTTGGAAGCACGAAAGTTCCAGCTAAACAAAGGAAGAATTTCCTAAGTGGCCAGGGGAGATGATTTTTAATTTTTTTTTCTTCTCTCCACAAGGAAAGGCCTGCTAGGAAACAGAGCAACCCAACCTGATGGGTTTTATTTTCTCATTTAGATGGTCCTTTCTAGATTCCTTACAGGCTATGAGAGATTTCTGGAAGATATTTTGGTTATTCAAACTTGAAGCTGTGTTAGTAACAGATGACTATAAAGGACCAAGAAGACTAACTAAAGAAATCTGTGCAGTAAATTTTGACTGCAAGAAAATCTTAACCATGAAGACTTGGATTTGACTAGACTAGCCGAAGGTCACTGTCAGCAGGAACTCTAACAAGCAAGTTTGATCCAGAAGAAGCCAGAAAAATGTGGTTAATATTTATGCTTGCCCAGCATCAGCCATTAAAAGAAAGAAATGAACCTTACACTCTGAAAACATGGTGAGCCTTCACCACAAATTGAAATGGATACTAAATGGAGTTTGCAGAGCTTATTATTTATTTAGTGCTGGAGGTGTTCATGGTACATTACAGACATGTAAGAAGACAAGGTCCTTGCCCTAAGGAGCTTGCAATCTAAGTTAGATAGCAACACATAATAAATATAGACTCTGTAGTGAATGAGAGAAAAGAAAAGACAGGATCACCGATGAAAAAAAAATGATAGTGCCCTCAGGAGAACACTTTTTATAGAGGAATTTTTTTTTTTTTT
>VZTF01003093.1:804743-854541 GCA_013397755.1 Cnemophilus loriae
TTTTTTTTTTTTTTGTTAGGGTTATGCGTGCATGTTGGAGTCTTTCACATATTTCTTGCCAGTTTATGAGCTGATTTTTTTACCTTATTACTTTAGGCTTTTAAAATATCCAGATCTGAGTATCAAATAGGTCATAATGCCAGTATGCAGTAAAGTTATTTTATTGGTATATACATATTCAGGGCCAGAAATACAAGACAAAATTTGAAGCCACTTAGGAGGAAAGCAAAAATCTTTTAATCATATACCTAATTTCCATTCTCTCCTTGAAAATACAGAAATATCAGATTCTTTTTCCGTTTGAATTATTTCATAAATTCTTTAAGCCACAGAGTATTTTGTGTCTTACTTGCAATGAGATTCCTCTCCCTAATCCCATTTCAGTTATCTGGAATTTTTTGTGTCTAACTTTTTAAAAGTAGAAAAGAAAATGAAATGTAAGTTTATATCAGCTTGTAGAACAACAGGCTAGATCACTATTAATCAAATTTTTTACTGAAAATTAAGATTGGCTGCTAAGGGAAAGCACGTGAAAATAATGTCTAACATAACTGGTCAAAGGTAAGGAAGGGTGAAGAACATGCTGAGCCCTGGGTTGGAGGGAGGACCTGGCAGCTGCACTGCTATCTCTGCCTGGTGAACAGTCATTGTTCCCTTCAGTAGCTCTGCCTGGTCACAGAGCACATAAGCATTAATCTGCTTGATATCACTGGTTGAGGCAATGAAGACCTATTCAGGAAAACAATCACCACAATGTTGTGCAAGTTTCAAAGTTAATATTGCAAGAATCATTATGCATTTCCATTATTAGTTGCATTTTTATTATCGTATGCTGCAATAGGTCATTAACCAATATTTTTCCATGTAATTTTTATGACTATCCTCTGATCTGCAGGCCCATGAGTCAACCACGCCTTGTTAAATGTTAGGAAAGCTAGACATAATGTTTGTAGACATAAAATAAAGGTTTAAGTCCAAAGACATAGGATCTGACTTCTGGAATAATTTAGCCTCTAGAATTATCTTTGCCTAAAATAGAATATGGCACTTAAAAAAAAATCTCCCCCAAATTAATCACCTTCCACTCTTACTTTTCAAATTTTTAGAGATAAAAAGAGTCTAAAGGCGGTTTTTGTGATTCTTTTCGATGGTAAATTTTCCACAATTTTGGTTAACTGACTTCTTGCTTTAAATTCCAACTAATTTCAAATGTGAATTTATTTAGTTTCAACTTCCAGTGTAAACTGAATGAATCACATATCTTTTACCAAAAAAATTGTCCGATATATCTAGCAGATGCATTTCAAGATATATACAAGAATTTTCTCCACTAAACAGATTCACAGTCATGAAATAGGTAAGTGGGCAAAGTTGCTATATTCTGTGATATTGACTAATAGCAGTAAATACTAAAACTGACTGCAAAACCTTGCAGGCAAGGCTCAGGCTCCTGAATCATCAAACAAAGAGAATGCAAAGCAATGTACATGGGACAGCAGATGGGAAAAGTACCAAACCTTCACACATAAATAGAGACCTGAAAGAGATCTTGAAGTGACCATGAAAATCCTCTGAAAACATTTATTCAGTTTGACAGTTTAAAAAGAAAAAACTAATGCTAGATTTTCAGGAAAAGAAATTGTGAACAAAATGTAATTATTATGCCACTATATCTATCGTGTTTCACATTTTGAAACTGTACAATTTCTGTCATCATTCTCAAAAAGATACAGCAGATGGAGGAAAGTAGGGGAAAGAGTGATTCATTTCATAAAACAGCAACTGGCTTTCTTAAAAGCAGAGGTTACAAAGCTCAGTACTCTTTATTCTGTAAAAAGGTGGTAAAGGTCTTTAAAAGCACGGCCGTCACACCAAACTTGGAAAAAGTAACAGACACTACTTCTCAGAGCAAGTGAACTATTGGCAGCCAATAATTTGAAGTATTAAGTTTAGAACAAGCTGTACTGTTCAACTTTCCCAGAGAGTGGTGCACAATAGGGAATATGATATACCCACTCAATACCCTGCCCTCTGGCCCAGGTGTTATGAGGCTATTTTTGAGACAGAACCCTCATCTGACTCAATTCTTTCTGCCGTGTTGCCATATGACCTGCTTTTCAAGGCCCAGGATGGTGTTCTGGGCAGTAGTGTGAGGCACGGGGTAGGTCTCCAACCATCCAGTGGTGGCTTCTACCATTGTGAGCACATAGCTCTTGCCTTGGTGCGTTTGCAGCAGTGTGGTGTAATCAATCTGCCAGGCCTCCCCATACTTATATTTAGACCATTGTCTCCCATACCACAGAGGCTTTACTGGCTTGGTCTGCTTGATTGCCGCCTATCTTTCACAGTTATGTGTAACCAGGGATATAGTGTCCATGGTTAAGTTCACACCCTCAAGCATGGGCCCATCTATACGTTTCATCTCTTCCGTGATGACCTGAGATGTCATGGGCACACCGAGCCAGAAATAATTCACCCTTGTGCCGCCAGGCTTTAATTTCCTCTTTTAATTTCTGGAGATCCTTGATCAGTCTTTCCAGAGACAAGAGGCAGGCCTGTATCAGGGTGGAAATAATTTCTTCACATAGCTGGACTTTGGTCTCTAGAAATATCTGTCCTGACTCTAAATATGTGGTAGACTATACAGAGGAGAAATAGCAAGCATATCAACTAGGGCATGCTTTCTTTAACATCCAAAGGGATTTCAAAAATTGTCAAAAGCTGTTGTAGCGGACCTAAAGAAGGAGAAGGGGGTGAAAAGCTGGGAGAAATGATCCTGTCATGTTCCCCCCACAACCTGGGTATGAATAAACCCCCAGATAAGCAACCAAGGCCAGAACAGGTGAACAACACTGAATACACATTCCAAACAACCGTCATTGTCCTTGACGTTATCACGTCATAAACTGATGTCACACAGTACATCAACAAAGCAATCCTGACCCCTCTCCCTATTTTGACAAATATTACCACAAGGAGCACATAAAGGAATATGTACAAGGCTAGGTACTACACCCACACGAAATGGTCGAGCGACATTGTAACTGCAAAGTTCCATACTTAATACACAAATCCTTAGATCAAAGTTGTTTTGTCAGTCCCCTCTCAAGCCACACATTGGGAGCTAATTTGATGTGCTGGCAATATGGCAACCATTCTCGTGTGCCGCCCAAGTGGTTATAAAGAACAAAGGCAAAGATGGCAGGGGAGCTCCTGAGGCTAACACTTCCTGCTCCACAGTCAAAAATAACAAAAAATGGTGACAAATAGTGCCCAACCCCCCCTCCCCCCCAAGAAGCTGTGTCGTAGGGATTGCACTGCTGCTTCACTGAGCTCAGCTCCACACAGGTGCCTTCACTGCCACTCTAAAGCTCCTCCACTGTGGGGCCTCCCTGCAGGTCATTGTCATTTTCCTCCCACTCTGCTGTGCTCCTTTCAGCTCAGCTGGGCTCCCTCTTGAATCGGCTGGGCTAGGCTGTTATCAGCACCACTGCTCCTCATTGCTTTGCCATGCTGGGGGCAACAGACTGTCCCACCAGGATGGGAACTACATACTTCCCTGGCCCCGCTGGGGTCAGCTGTGCCTGGTTGCTGTCCCTTCAGCACCATGCACTGGAGCTGCACCGCTGCCTCGTCTCAGAGCTACATCCCGCAAAAGCATCCTGGAGGAATGTGGGGAAAGAAAAATGGATGGGGCACAGAGAACAGAGTCTTTAGGTGCAATGCTAACACCTTCCCCTTGAGAGAGAGACAGGGAGAGAAGGAAACTGGCTGAATTCTGGTGGGGCACGCAGGTTTTCCTTCTGAAACCGCCCCCTCAGAGATGATGTGTGTGGAATAGAATGACACCTCGGTCACGCCCACAGCGCTAAGCTCTGCCCCATCTCTGCAACTAGGACACAAACAAAATACAGTGTCAAAGATTTTGAGAACCTCTCTGGGATTCTTTGCCATGGAAACCCCTTGAGAAGTCACAGGATGGCAGATGTAAGAAAACTAAGGTGGGCAGTTTCTTCAGCAGAGGTGGAAGCAGAGAGGGAAAGGAGTTTATTTTTCATGGCACTTGAGGAGTGAGGCATTTGCAGTCACTACAGTATGGTTTGGGCTGACTACAACACAGCGAGACCTGCCAGGAAGAAGGAGAAGAAGCAGGAATAAACTCAATCCAATTTTGCTTTACCTGAAGTTACATCACCTGCTGCTGAATGTTCCGCCCATACTGGACAATGAGTGTGAAAACAATATATTTATTGAGGAAGAGTGCTGAAGTCTGCTTTGAATACTTTTATATGTGTATATACATACATTTATATATTTATATACTTATATACATGCACAAGCATGCAACCTATACACACACACATATATACATAAAAAATAATTTTTTTTATTTGATGCATCTCATAGTTTTCCTGTGAGTAGAACCTGGATCTGGATTTTTTTCCAAGGTAGAAAATATAGAAACCCAACTTTAGAAGTGATACCTCCTCAGTCTGATGTTGCTAAACTTTACAAAAGGGATTTATTTGATGATGTCTTCAAGCTCTCTACCTGGACAAAGTGACACACCAGGTAAAATTGATTGGTTTTATATCTGAAGATAGGTTTTTGGAAATCAAGGTCAAGGTCAAAAGTTGTTCCTTTACTGTGGGAAGAGAGTAGAATAAGTGGATTTGGAAAATGTTGCAGAGGGATTGCCAGCAGGATTTAATACAGTGTCAAAATGAAGGGATAAGAAGAGAAGAAAAAAAATGACTCATGCTTACCCTCTTATCTGACATACCCTGCAATCACAATCTGCTCTAAGGGGTGTGCACTTCCTCCTGATAAATTCTCTTTCAAATGACAAATCCCAACATCTGATTATAGGTTAGGTCTAAAGTAATTAACTTAATTGAAGCAACCCACAGGCAGAAATACAGAGCTGATGTTCATGGGATTCTTCTACATTTCTGATATGATTTGGGATGAGAATTGTTCCCTGTAGCAGGAACCACGTGTGATAAGACTCTCTAAGGTAGTATAAATCCAAACAACCCTGGATGATTCTAGAAGCATGTTGTGCTATAAGAAAAACTTTTTTCTAGTCTTTTTTTCCCTGTATCTCCGTGGTATACCTTTTCTGGTTTTGCCAGATTTGGAAAATTCACTAATTTTGGAGTGGGAGACATTACTGCTGTGTGAATAATGCACGAATATTTGTACATCTTTCATCTTGCGCATCTAAGTTGATAGCTACAAAAACATATGAAAACACAAGACGCTGTTATCCTACCATTTTAGCTGAGAAGAGATGTGTGGGTGAGAGACTAGATGTGCACTATTTATGTTTTGTAACATTTCTGTTTGTCCAACACAGCATGATCAGTGCTACGCTGCTTTGAGTGGGGATTATTTCCTGACAGACAGAGTCCACCTCTCTTCCTCTTCCTCCCACCAGTTTTGTACTCCCCAGAGTTGTAAACTGTCTAAGGCAGCTTGTATCACACCTTGTCAATTATGACTAAAACCGGGAGGGGAATCGTGTGACTAATAAGCTTTTAATTGTGAAATCATCAAGTGGTCCTATAAGAGATTTAGATTAGGTGATATAAAGACAATGAGTTTGATATGTAAATTACACTAAATCTTGTCTTTAGTAGAGCTATGGTCTCTCCCCCATAATTGCAATCTGTAATTTAATGAATGGTTGGCATGCTTCTTGGGGCAATACACAAGACTGCAAAATGCACTGTATTTTAATATTATACAAAGCAATGTAGATGTTGTAATCTGGCGCTACATGTTGTTTACAATTATCAACCTCATTTAATTTACATAATAAAATCATGCCAAATGCCTTTGAAATAGCAAAGCTTTCAGTACGAAAGTCTAGATAGTATGTTTTTTATAAAAATGATTTAATTTATGGAATCAGTCTTTTAAGGAAATCTATTGATACACTTGCATTACGCAAGGTTATACATAATTCTTTTCTTACATTTGGGAATTCACTGTCAATGTATGGGAAGAATTACTTAATTTTGAGAGAAAAATCAGGAAATTATTATATTAAACTACCAGTTCTACATTTTATTATTAATTTTTTTTATTCTTACATGTTATATTGTCTGATCAATGGAGAGAGATTGGATTCTTAGGCTTGCCATTCTGACAAAATTTATTGCTCTGAGAATTCTGGTATTTCTCAATAATTGACACAGGCCAGAAGGAAAAGATTTTACAGTGCAAACTTAGGTATTGAATACTGTGGAAGATCTTTCGTCTTTTTAATTTGGTTTTGGATTGTTTTGTTTGGTTGGTGGTTTTTGTTTTTTTTTTTCTTTTTTGGGTTTTCTTTTGGGGGTGGTGGGAGAGTTTTCTCTGTTTGGTTTAGTATATGCTTTGAAACATTTATACGCCTCTAAATTGCATACATTCACCTATTTGCTGCACTGTGATGTGGAAGAGGGCAGCCCTTGCTAGTCTGTTCTTTGATGAATTGTGGGACCAGGACAAGGACCTCAGTGGCTTTATTTCAGTTTATGGATAAAGTTGCAGAGATCTTCTCGTTCGGTTGGTAGTTTTTGTTTGTTTGTTATGGGGCTTTTTGTTTGCTTGATTTTTGATGGTTTTTTTGTTTAACTTAGGATACTGACTATGCTGAGCAATAACTTTCTAAACTAATTTTGCTAAGTATGAGAGTCTTTCCTTTAAGCTTATCAATATGGTTGCTTTTATTAACCTTGTCACTTGCCTTCTTATCATTAACCTTGTTACTTGGCTTCTTATCATTAACCTCACTCATATCATTACAAAAGAAGAACACTGACCTAGGGGACATTATTACTCCATATAGTCCTCTTTTCGCTGTTCTTCCCAGTTTAATTTTTAAAGGTAATTTTATTCTAAGGAAGTCCACTTGTCTGCTAAAGCACTGCTGTTTTTCTTGAAACAGAAAAAAAGGAACCACTGACATTTTTTCCTGTAAATGGACCTCATTACACCTGCTCTGTGAATACTTTTGAGACATTGTTTGGTACTGTGTAATTTCTACTGTGCAGTTAAAATTGTTAATGCTGAAATTATTATCCCTAAAAAATCACTATAGGCTAACATATCCAGACTTTATTACACTATTGTGTATGCAAATTTAAGCTTAGTTTTATAGCAGGCATTATGCCCAGTGTCTGCAAAAAAATCCCACAGAAAACCCCACCAAAAACAAAAAAAAATTCATCTTAAAAAACTGTTAAAAATAAGGCTTGCAATAAGCATCTTAGGTTATTTCAATAAAAGAAGATTTGCAGGAAATTGTGTCTCACAATATCTTTCTGCCGCTTAAGGTATGTTGTTGCTCGGCAACAGCATCTATTTGGACTATAGAATTAGACAGTAAATTAAAGGATTCAAAGGTATTAATCTGGTTTTTTCATGCCAATAAGTGACTAATCTTTGAAAGTACTCCAGAGGATGCTGTCTGCAAGTGCTCCTTCAAAAGTTGGTAATTGAACCACAGCAACAAAGTTTGCAATAAAAAATAAGAGAAAGATAATTCTGGTGATTAGTCTATAAACCTTGTCTTATTGTGGGACACCTGACTGACACAAGACACAAGTGTAGTGCTTCATACTGTCTTACAATATTCTTTGGCAATATTCCTGTAAATAAGAGTTACTAGGTCTCATCTTAATCTTTTTAGAAATTAATGCTATTAATAGCATAATAATAGTTATGGAGATCATGAAAAATTCTTTTTTATGTTAAGGATTATGAATTGAATAGTATTAAGAGTACTTACCGATATCTGCTACCTTAAAAAAACCCCTGGCAGAGTAAACTAGTGGCTATTGATAAATTATTTTACTTGAGTATTCAGATTATTCAGTGTTACTAATAAACTTGCTTCCTTTGCCGAACAACACTGAGTATACATAAGATTGAAAATATGATTCATACCCCAAAAGCCTTGCAATCTAAGCACATTTCAGGGCTGGAAAAACAGAATGAAAAATAAAAATATCTTTGGCATTTATTTTTCAGTGATCCATCACTGAGTTCTGATAGCTGAAATAACACTAAAAAACCACAATGTGTGCACCCTTCCCTGCCTTTCTTCACATAAGTTAACTGAATTATTTGGATGTCTGCTCATTCAAAAAATTCCTCATAATGTGAAATATCTGGTTAAGACTGGTCTCTAAATATTACATAAATTTAAGGTGTACCTCTCATATTTCAGACTAATAAGGTCAGTAAAGTTTTTTTTTTCCATTTTTTTAAGAACAGAATGTATTTTGTTTTAAACCTACGGATGGATTATTTGTTTAATATCTTATTTGTGTTTTGGGGTCAGAGGAGAAGAGACTCATATTTCATTTTACTAGAATTACTTGTGGAATTACTGGTGGAGATGCAGTAGATGCATGACATTTGAGTCAGATTGTCATCATTAAAAATCTAGTAACTTTCAATCATCCATACGGCTGAACTTTTATGTGAATATCTAAAATAAACTTTCCCTTTCCTATTAACATTTTTAGCACACGTGAGTTTTTATTCACCTAAGTTATTGGGATGAAAGCAGCCTTAAAATACAGTATTGACCGTTATACAAAAACTGCAAAAACTGTAGTAATCTTATCAAGTGGCAGAAAATGCTGAAAAAATAATTGCTCTTTGTTTGGATTAAAAAAAAAGACTCTGTAGTCATAGGAAATGCTTCAAACTTTAAAATTACTTTCAAAGGGTTTTTAGTAGCCAATACTTAAGATAGCTGTCCGCTATTATGCAGGCTCCAGTAATATGCAGTAAGGTGATAACCAGTATTTCTTAAAGATAATCTCATAATTTAGGTACATACAACACAAAAGAAACACAAAACAAAAAATAACAAAAACAATAATAATGCTGTGTGCTAAATTACATACTAAAGAGGTTGTTGTTCTGAATACCAACCACCAAGGGTTTATGAAAAATATAATCTGTCAACCTATCTTGATACTGGTTTTTTAGGTGATTATTCTGCTTGACAAAGGTAATATTGATGTATTAGTCTCAGACACATATGAGCAATTGACCTTGTGCTACTATGTATTTTGTTTAAGGAAGCTGATTGATTCCAAATCAACCTGGCACATAATCAGTGGTTTAAAGGCTGGCTGACTGACAGGTAATAAACCAAAAATGGTAATGGGATATTAAGACGGTGCATTGTTCCTGAGATCGTGCAGATAGAGCTTTCTGACACTATACTATAAAACGTTCTTATTAGTTATGCTAAGCTGCCAAAAGAAAAAAAAAAAGAAGAATATATGTAAAAGATGTGGTAGTAATTAATCTCATCATTTTTATTTGTAAAGAGGACTATAGACAAGAAATTCACTATAATTGCTGAGCAAAACCATGTCTCAGAGAACAAAAAAATGGAGGCCATCAAGAGCAGAGAAGGCTTTTCTGAGGCACGGTGGCTCAATGGGGTTCTTGGTATCCATTGGCTGATGACCACCATTGTAGCCTGTGGATAATATAACAAACCCTACAGATTTACAGGCATCCATGACATAGGAACTCTTGACGTTCACATCCCTCGTGTATTTGGAGAGAATATCATGAATGTGTACAGAACACAGATTTTAATGTAAAATGTGGAAAAGCTCAAAGGATCTGTGGAAAATACACCCGTTCAGAAGCAAAATAATCATGATTTCAAAATCACATAGCTCGTGGACAGTGCTGTGGAGTACATCAGTGCAGTCCTCTTACAGCAGCACTGTAAATTTGCGGTCTTAAAACCACTGAAGTGAATATTGTTTATTAAGTTTTTTACTTGCATTTAAAATGCATTATGTTGTTATTGAAAATCATTTTTTCTTGCTATAAGTAGCTATTTAAGTATGCATTTTTAAGGAATGTTGACCAGATGCGGCTGAAACCTGTTTTATTTCAGAAAGGAACTTACATGGAACGATGCTTGTTGAAACTCAGCCACTGTGTAAAGTGGGCCCCTTCTGAACTCCTTTACCCTTAGTTTCTACTGAAGACACATTGATAATGGTCTCCTCAAAAATATTTTTTATCATCTCTGTCTTTAACTTTGCTCTTAGATGATATTTTGATTTAAAAAAATAAATTCACTATGTTTTAGTTTATAACTACATCCTTGCTAAATCAGCCGCACACTTTGTCTCTTAATTTTGTGGTAGACATTAAAACCCAAATAATTTCTTATATGGTAATGCTTGTAATCAATGCATTAGACTTGACATGATGACTATGACTACGGAACATTAGAGAGAGGATTAAATGAGGAGTGATGGCATTACAGTAATTTTCTTGGATCAGGAAGCAACAAATTTGTTTAAGAGTGTCTTCACTTGTAATTTCCTTACAGCGTAAGCACGCTTGCTCTACTTCCTCTACTTGCGTAAGCACATGCTAAAACCTTCTTTCTTCTCTGCTGAAGTCTAAATATACTTTGATAATTTTTCTAGATTATAGATTTTAATTTGCATAGAGCATGTCAGTATCAGTTCGAGACTTATTTTCAGCATTGATTTTATTTTGACTAGACCAAGGAAAAGCTAATATATAGCTTAGAAATAAACAGCTTTTTTGTCTCTTGAAACAGTCATAAAACAATCTTAGAGTTCTCTTGAAACATCCTCTAGATGTTAGCATCAGGAAACCCACTTGTTTCCTCGAGGCTTAAAAAAAAAACCAAACCCAAACCATTTCTCAACAGATCCAGGCTGTACCTCTTCCCATTTGAACAGACAGCAGAGAGACAGTTTTGCCTTGATTTGGTAGATATCATTGCAGGTTTTAACCTTTTGATAGTTCTGATATCATTGCAGGTTTTGACCTTTTGATAGTTCCTAGCGGTCATGACCACCATGGAATCCATATAATAATATCTTTGTGCTAGAGAAAACTCAAATGTATAATTTACATACATATATATTCAAGCTTATTGTAGATGGCAGCAACAGTCACGAGAGAAACTATTCAGTAAAGGATGGAACTATGTTACTTAATACCAGCATGGTGGGGAATGCTAACATATCATGGAAGAATAGCTTCAATTTCATTTCAAAGCATCCTGTACCTTTTCTGAAGACAGGCTATGGAGCTCAGAAGGTTAATTTCTGAATCCATCTGTTGCAAGAGGAAAGACACCATAACTTCTTTTGATCTTTGATGCTTATTTTAAGCAGTCTTTGACATTTTTTTTAACACTGTGTTGCTGTAACCAGATAGAAGACCTACCAAGGTACCACCACATTATGTGTTTATACACACAGGTCCAAATATAAGAAAGCAAATCTTCTTCTAATATCACACTTTTGATATTAAGAGAGTAAATTAATCCTGTGCAACAAATTCTTTGTCACATGCCTGTTGATTAAAATAACCACTAGTAAACTTAACCCATCACTCTTTATTTAAGCAAGTCACAGAGCTAGGGAGTGAGTATGGCGTGAAAGTGACACTTTGGGTTTAAAAGGTTGATGTATTCATTGTAGTGCTGTCCTACATAGACAACAGAGTAAATTAATCTCGGGTGTAACTCAGATAGGATGACTGAAGGTATTTTACTGGAGGTAAAATCTGGCCTGTTGTATCGAACTGGCTGACCTATTGTCTTCAGTAGTCTACAGTCTTTCTTTTATAAGATGTCTTTTAGCACAGATTGAATTTGGAAAGGTGACTTTTCTTTGGCAAGGTGCTGGAGCTTTTAAATTGCATTGTTCTGCAACAGTGAGAATTTAGTCTATTAATTTAGCTTCCATTTTCATATAACGAACCTTTGTGAAATAATTTCTGTAAGCATCATAATTAAGCATCCCCTGAGTAATTTGTATGCTCAAGTGCATGTTCGCAAAGTGTTTGCGTTTTTGCTCTATTTCTCATACTGGTGTTATGTGATTGACAGACATGTCTGAATACTTCAGATGCTGTCTGCTGACTGAGCAGTTTCAGCGTTCATTATTTTGATGGAAAAGTGAGTGAGAAGTTAGCACTGACTATCACTGTACATGAATGCCACATTTCATTGGCAAAGAGGCATTTTCATGGCTACCTGCCATCCCCAGATACATTTTCAGAAAAGCTGTTGTTGCTGATTTAACTCCCTTCACTAAATATCTGTTGATGCAGTGTTTTACAACAGATGGAGATAATGACGATTTTCCAATACTAGTTTTTACCACTGGTTACAGGAATATACTGAGTTTTAGAATCAATGCTTTATGAAATTCTCTTTTACCTAATTGTGTGTGTGTATGTGCCTATATGTACGGTATGAGGACAGATGACAGTTGTAAATATTGGCTGGAAATAGAAGAATCTGTCTCCTTTATTTCTTCGTGGATGGAGCAAAATGTGAAGACCTTGAGCTTCCACTACTGAGCTATCTGCTTTCTATTTATTTTTTCTGCTGCACCAAAAAGGGTTGTTACTTTACCAACCAGTAAATATAACAAAGTGTAGCATAAGCACAAACTGCTAAGTGTTTTTCTCAATTGGTTCTTTTACCTGTGGTTGTCTAAAAGTAACATATTTTATCTTTTAACTTTTAACCTTTTAAATATTGATCATACCATGTAATTCTGTGGTAAATATACATCTATCTTGTCCAAGATTTAAGTTTTTGCTTGCTGTTTCCCAACCTTTCTAATACTGAAAATGACCAACAAAGACCTGATGTGGTGTAATACCTTTTCTTTCAACTGCATCTGTCCTTACAGAGATATGCTACTTCCTACCCTTTACCTATCCCTACTTTACTGTCCAGATTTCCAGTAGCTCCAGCTGAAAGTTTCTGAAGGTTGTTATCAAGTGATATCCAGCTAAAGAATCCGGAGAGCCATACTGGAAGTATTCATACACGCAAACACATAGATATAAGCCTTCAAATTTTCAGTGTATTAGCATCTACCAGTTAGCTTTGGACTAGTCACTCCCACCAAGAGCTGGCTGCAGCCCAGGCTGGCAGGGTGGCAGCTGCAGCACCCAGACTGCCCAGCAGCAGCTGCAGAGGAGAGCTCCAGGCTGCCTCAGTTGCACCCTCATCAGCTGGTGAGCCTTACTCCAAGCAGGGGTAAATCCAATAATTTTATCAGGATGAAACACGATTTTAACTTGCATATTTGTGATCCATAAAGTTAATGTATCAACATATTAACACTAAAAGAATGGAGGTTCTTCACTGAATGAAATTAGCCACTGGAAGACAGCAGCTGGTATCTTGCTGAAATCTTCAGGGAACAGCGTCTCTGTGCAGCCCTTTACTCTCCTTTGAAGTAAAGGTCAGGTATACAGTTTGCTTTAAGCTAACCAGCGGACTGCACATACACGAAACACTGTGCTCATTTGTTAGAAGCACTTGTAAAGTCCTTTGAAATTAAAGTACTGCATAAGTGATTTGTTAAAGGTATTTACCGGCTTTAGGGATCTCTCTTCAGAGGTGGTGGGTCCTTTTGATGTCATACAAAACTGCTAATGTGATTGTTTATACCATAAATGACCACAAGTGAAGCATCTGAAGATGAAATTTCCTTTTCAGTGAGGCAGTTTAATCTTTCTGGATCTGCCAGCAGTTACTTGAAAGCCAATTTTATGGCAGAAGGTGAAAGAGACTGTAGTAAAAATCAATTAGGATCGTGGCCTAGAGATGTTCCTTCTCCCTCCAGGTTACAGATACTTTTTTACATTTGCTCTTGAGCTATCACTAAATGATTAATCACTAAATGGAGAGATATAATTTTTACTAATAAATCAGGAGAACAATTGAGTGTGTCTTTTCTGGAAACACGAACAAGGCCAGTGATAAATCTATAATGGACCGATCTTTTACGCTTAGTTCCTCAGTCAGGATTTGATTTCATATGACGCTTCAAACTCCATTACACTCAGTTTGTTCCTGTTTACAAAATGTAAAATTCATGGCAAAATCTTCCTTAGCAGGGTAGATATTAGCTGGATACCACATCAAAACATGTTTTCATGCTCAAGTTATCCAGGGAAGAAAAGAGAAAAGCTATTTCTCTGTTTATACATATGAAATAGAAGTAAACACTTGCAGAGTTTAAGTACAGATCTGAACTTTTGCTCAGTGGGAATAAAGATCACCAATATTTAAAACGGAGGTTTCAAGTCAGGCTAACTGGAGTGAGTCTAAACCAGAGGGTCTCATTTTCTTATGATTAAGCAACATGAAACATGTGAAGTTTGAAAAACAGTAACTATGTGATGAAGGAAACTCAAGGGATGCATTGGGTTCTGCTCGAATGATGACTTTGACTGACTGTATGATCATGTAATATCCCTTTTTCCCTCTGACAGAAGTCTTTCCTTATTCATTGCACAAAAATTCCCTGCTACTCACTTGGAAGGAAGCTGTAAGGATTTTATCATCACAGTTCAAAATCTGGCCAAGTGCTTTATTTTCTGTAAATCCTGTTCTGATATAAGAATGAATTAATTTTCTTACGGTTTTTGTTATCATATCAATCATAGTTCTATCTGAGTGATCCATAAAACTCAATACTTACTCTTGCAGAAGTGGACTGTGCTGGGAAAAAAAAGACAGTTAAAAGACTAAAAATTCTTTTCTAAGGTGGAAAAACTGATTTTTCTATATACAAATTTTAGTTATCTGGACATGGTTTCAGCTGGGAGTAGAACTGAATGAAACTTGCTTCCCATTTCAAAGAAAACATTGATATTTGAAAAATCACTTTTCTAGTTTAGAATGGAATGTAAAGTTATTTATTGAAAGAGAATTAACAATCTTGCTTCCAAGGAAAATTTGTACTAGTAAAATGTTCTGGAAAATTGTCGTGTTAGATTTTCCCAGAGTTAAAGGGATCAGCCAGCTGCCCCAATTCAGGAAAGCTCCTTGAATTGCCTTGCCTCCAGTCACTCGAGTTGGAGAGCCGGGGAGCTGTCAGAGCTCCTGCTGCGGCTGGGGCTCCTGGGTTCTCCAGCCTGGTTTGGACAGTAGAGCCCTGACAACATGTGAGGTCTCCCTGCCCCAGCTCTTTCTTCAGTCAGGCACCACACTCCCCTCAGGAACCAGCATCTCTGGTTATTCAGGCTTGAAGCTTGCTGAGATATTACTCAGCCCTTGCCCAGCCCTTTCACCAGGGTTTCTCTTTTTTAGGAAGCGAGACACTGAGGAGGTGTGGAAAGGAGGTCCAGACCTCCGCCTGATCTGGTGTCTCCAGCTCCTGATCCCCATATTTAGATGTAACTTGAGGATTTTTTACCGGGTTTTACTGTCTCTGGAGGTGCACATAATTGTGGGCTTAACCTCAAAAATTTCTGTGTACAGGGAAGTTTTCTGGAAATTAGAGTTCTCAGACAGTTCATAACATGATATGATGGAAATATTCTAGTGTAATACTAATTTCCTTTACAGGATAAATTCTGTGAAAATTTAGACAAATATTTTAGCAGTTCAGATATCAGTATTTCCACAGGCTTCATTAGGATGTCTCTTATTGTCTGAGACAAGAGGTAGTGATACTTAATATTGCTTCAAAGTGTAGACCTTCCAGCTTTGATTGAAATGTCTGCTGTGAAAAGGAACAAAGAAACAATTGCACCTTCTTAGTTCTGCAGGTGGCAAATGCAATGGGACCGTTACTGGCGTAAACCAATGGGCACTTCTGATAGTTGCAAACTGTTTTTTAAGTATTGGTACAAGAAATCAAATTTGGTGTCTGTGGAGGGGAACAATCACCACTGAAGTGCTCTTATAAAATATTTAAATACTCTTAGTTTTTATCTGCATCTTTAATTTCCTATAAAATGCGTTCTATCAATACTTACCTGCCAAATATTCGGATGCCTCTAGCTTTGTGTTTTATATTAAGTTTTTATTTCTGTCAATTTGTATTTTAGATTGCAAATCAAGAACCTTTCAAGATAGTTTTGATTAATTTCAGGCACATCTTGGCTTCATTTATTTTTTATGTTTTGATGGTAATTTACCATGGCATGAAATTGTTTTGCATTAAACTACACTCATGAATCAAGAGTCTTTTCCATTAACAAGATCCATTTAAAGAATAAGCCCACCTACAAATCAAGTATTTTGTGTCAGTTTCTGTAATTATTGTTTGGAAAAAGACTGGTACAATGGCAGTGTGAATTATTTCAACGCATAGATGATTTAGACAAATAGAACAGAAATATTAATATAACTGGTACTATGCTAAATTACCTGGCAGAGACCATGGTTTAGGGTCTGATACTCTCTTAAGTGGAAAAAGAGAGCGTTAGTTTATGCTGTTTGGATTGCAAAAGTATTTTTTAAAAGAGACTTCTACTCATTAGGAAATTGTTCAGGGCTAACTTAGCTCTCTCTCTGGGAAGCAGAGTAATATCTAATGACTGGAGCCCCTAGGTGCTTTAACACCAATCTGTTTTGTAATATATATATATATATATATTACTATTTCTTGTATATATATGTATATGTTTATATGTGTGTGTAAATAAAATGTTCAGAGAAGAATTGCCTTGTTCATACAGTTGTCTCGAAAGGCTGGCATATTAAAAGGAGATCAGGTAGCATCCATGGAGTTTATGACAGCTGTAGATAATATATTTCTAACACATTTACTCTGACCAGCCTTGTTGAGCTTATTTCAGTTGATTTCAATGTTGACAATATTTTTGCACTATATTCAATATTGTGTATTATTGACAGGAATTCACTATGTCACATAATTATAAATAACAAAATTACCACATTAGTTCTCTTGTTATTTTTACAATATGTTTCCGTCTTGTTTTTGTCCCCATGATTTCAGCAGATGTAGTTAATGTAGCAGGAAGGATGGGTGAAAATCAGATTGTACATTTTTGGCTTTCATCAAACACTTGAAAATGAGTAGCTGAAGCACTGGAAATACTAATTTTATTCCTCTCCTTGCAAACTTTGCAGTTTTTTACTATTCATCTTTTAACTTGCTCTAATATATTAATGACTATGCTTATGAAACACTTAGAATTTGATTGTTCAGAGCATATATGGCAAAAATCTGACAACAGAACATCTTCTGCCATAATAATAATAATAAAGACAAGACTCCTTATTCCAAAATGAAATGGCTAATATTAAACAGGGATATTTTAGAAGCTATGATTAAATGTAATAAGCCTTGGTGACCATCAGTGGCTGATGGTCAAGTTAAGCCCATTTGTTTTCAGAATGCTAATATTTTTTAATTTTGTCAGCAATTCCCATGAGTCAAGATTTAACTAGAGCTGCCTGGTGTTCTCAGAATCGTCTGAGGCAATCGATATCTTTTTCTCTTTAGAATTAGTTTTAGTTTTCGGGAGTGAGGCAGAAGGCAGTCTTTTCCTCAATGCAAGTGAAGTGATCCCTCCTTATACCTCCAGACTGACATCAAAGCTCTGAGAAATGAGAACAAGCCGGTTTATCTCAGTAGGAGTTAACTTACATGCCCCAAAATGATTGCTTTACATCAAGTTTCTCAACACGCCTTAACATTTCAGTGTAGCCAAAGTATTTAAGGCCATAACTCCTGGTTAGCTGCTTGTAGTATAATGGAGGACTAGCTCAGGCCACAGAGGGTGTGGGATCAGACTGTTTCATCTGGGAATCTAACCTGAGCTACTATTTCCCTGTTGGATACTTTAGGAGAGTGGGAGCAAGCATCACTCTATTCATTACTCTGCTCATTTTAAACCTCTTAAGTGGAAGAAGAGCGAAAGCTATTTTCTTTTCTCTTTGCTTCACTTCACTTCCTGTGTGGCTTCTGATGTTTCCGTTCTTGGAGTGAATGCCTAGGCCTTAAAATGTGTTGTTTTCTGGCCTGACTAGAATTGTGTCCAAATCACTAGAGCAGAGCTCCCAAGACTGAGGAACACTGAGGCCATATGTCATGATTGTTGCTCAATATGCTTTTTTTAATTGCTTGTCATGACACTTTGGAACAACCTGATCTGAGACCTGTCAGTGAGCACATGCCATAGCATCAGAAGCCAGTCCTCAAAGACCAGCACCGATATGAAAAACTAATTCTGCTCTTAGGACTCCTGCTGTTTGTGGTGCATGCAAACCAGAAATGGAAACAATTGAAAAGAATAATTGATGTTTTTATTGCATTAAATTTGAAAAGAAAATATGGCGCTTCTTTTACTATATGTGAACATGCAAATATAGACAAATTTCCTTTCAAAGAGGCACTTTCAGAAAGAAACTCAACACATGAAAATTTGTAAGCTCACTCTTATCTTGAAATCTTCGTGAAGTTAAAGACCTTTCTTGCGTATATACGTTTCTTTCTTATGAACTCCTGGGAAGTCTTACAGATTGATGTCTCTGCAAAGCATATCTAATGCTGAGGGACGACATTTCCATTCTACTTTTTATTTTTTTTTTTTAAGTTGGCCTCTTTGATGGCTACAAGAATTTCCTGGTAGGAGAAACACATTGGTTTACTATATGTCTCAATTGGGCTACCCTTCCTGCTCTCAAAGGATTAATTGGAGCTCTCCTACCGCTTTGAGTGGTTAATAAAACATGTATCTGAGAAGCAAATCAATTCACTCGATCCCCCTGCCTAGGTAAAAGTTGTTAAGCACAAATTCTAGAAATTTGAGAAAACACAAAAAACAAGTAATCTCTCTGCCACTTCGCTGTAAAATGAGATTTCTGAAATGTATGATAATTAGATATAACGGATGTTCTGCCAGCTCCTAATACAGAGCCGTAGGTTTTTTTCCCCGATGATGTTTACCTGCAGCTAAATATGCCAAGTTGACATTTGCCTGCAATTACCATGGAGCCATATTGAGATCTTTACTCTCTGAAGAGATTTTGAATGACTACAGCATCTTCTAGGATAACATCTTGTTTTCATCAATCTTTGTAGTGACTTTTGCTGCTGGCAACCCATGGCTTAAATACAGTTTCTGTCTCACTTTGGGAGTCTGCATAACTTTTTCTGTTAAATAAATTTAAAAAGAAAAAATAAATATATATATAAATTCCTGAATGGAATTTCAAACATGAAGCATTAATAAATAATAAAGTGATCTAAGGTACTCACAGAGTAGGCCCTTCAAAGTTTTTATTCTATGCCCTTTCTTGCAGTGTGACCTAACAAACTATATGGGTATCTAAATATTAGGTAATATAAACCACCTGAAAACTCTAAGTCTGTGCATATTTTGACTATAACTGAACTCAAGACTGATGTCATACTCTCAAGTTATGAGAATGATGTGGACAGAAAGGCACACAGAAATTTTCTGTTTTCTCTTCTGCCCAGGCATGCTCAGGATTTTGAAATATGGAAATTACCTTTTAATTTACTAGAAAATTAAACTATTTCTCTGACATAACTCTTTGTTCCGTCCTTGTAATGTCTGCAAATAGGTGTTCAGTCTGAAAGCACAATTAATAATATTAGTGGAACATCACTGTCTGAGGAAATCATTAGCATTGAATTTGTATTAAAATAAAAAAATAAGAGAAAAAATAAAAGAAATTGTTGGACTTTCCTAACAGATGATTGTCCATAGTGCTTGCCCATTACTTTACAATTACCTTTGAAGGGTGAAATACAGAACAGCTGTTTCTAACCGAGAATATTAGTCAGAACTCTAGCAAGCCTCCTAACAAACAGCAGACAAAGGCATGATCTAGGTAATAGGCAGATACATACTTGAGCAGGCAGGAGATTAGACTTTTAGAAAGGAATGAAAACACAGTGTGTATGTAGTTATACCATCTGTGTTATATACTGCAGGAACAATTTAAGAAGGATACATCTATTCTGCAGTCATGTTTGCTGATTTGGGGATACTAATTACTTCCTTCCCCTTGTCCTGATTCATTAACATAATCAAGTAAAACTGGTTTGTTGATTTCTACTTAAGACAAAACTCAGGCTTAGCAGAAGCAACCTGGTATACGGTAGAGTTTGCTGGTTTACTTACTATAGATTATACATGATTTGTGTTTCTCATTTTACCAGTTGTAGAAGTATGCTCTGCCTTGCTTCAAGAAGTTGTAGATAATATGTTAAAGATGGTGAACTGCTCAGGTAGTGATATAAAAGCTGTAGAAGTAATAGAGAGACACTCATTTCTCACTTCTGAGCCGCAGTTTCAACACTGACATCACACACTGAGATGCTGACTTTTTCAGTAATAAGTTGTGACAAAACCCTGCTCTGGCCAGATCCTTGAAGTAGAACTGTCTGCAATTTTTCCTTAAAGTGATATTACCAAAAATCATTAATGACTTTCCAATTACTAAAACACAATCTTATTACAGCACAAGGAACAAAGATACTTTTGAAATAGAGAGAAGTCAGATTTTCTGGCTCAGACATTAAAAGGTCTGACCAAAAAAAAAAAAATCCACAATCCCTAATTCTTGCACTTTTCTAGGATGACTTTCCAATTACTTGCTTTTGCTTTTTTAAATTCTGTGCCATGCAGTTGGTTATGTTATTATACTGTCTTATTGTACTGTCACTGTCTTAGTGGGACTTTACATCTCTCTTTGTCCATAAGATCCCTCCCCTGCAATCCAGAAGTTTTCCATCAGCTGGTCATTCTCAGTGACTTCCAGGGACAAATCCATCTTTGATTCATTTAGTTATACAGTTTTCATTGCTCTAGAACAAAACAGTGAGCAGACAGCAAACTGATGACGAGCACCTTTTAAAACAAAATATACAGTGAACTGTAATCAACCCCATCATGGATACGAGAAGTGGATCTTCTGTCAGAGAAGTTTTCATGGAGTTTATTATTTTGTCTTGAATCTTGATTCAACCACCAATAGCAGCACTAAGCTTCTTGTAAGTGGGATTGGATGCAGGTGCACAGAAAAACTGCTGGAGTTACACATGGCCTGGAATGGGTGTATAGCATCAGGCAATGCAAATTTAGTATATGTAAAGCATATTTGTTAAGTATTCAATCTGAAAATATGAGACCTTTTCTTTTTTACTCAGCTAAGAGAAAAAGATATTTTATGGTCTAGTCATCCTGTGTTTTGGTAGAGGTTGGCTCTTCTGGAAAATATTTTGTAAGACCTTGTAGTCTACTGAAATGTGTTTAATATGTAGAGGCTTATGGCACTACATAAGTGGATCAAGAAACATTGGTGTGTGAAGAGTTGAAATATGAGGATGGAAGAAAGGAGGTATTGAAAGGCAAAGTGAGCTGTCTAGAGTGGCACATGGGATGGGAGACAATAGGTAGGATAAGAATCAATATTTTATGTTATACACAAAGATGGTGTTTCAGGAGAAAAAATCCACCTGGGTCTTATCATAAGCCTAGCTATTTCAGATATAAGCATATTGTTTTTATTAATTTCATCCTGAAGAAACATGAAATTTGAAAAATTCCGTTATTGATACAGTGTCTCTTTTTAGAGACATGCTTTTCCTGATGAAATCATTCACTTGGTCAGGCTACATAACTTCAATGGTCAAATGGGTGGGAATTTTGTAGATAAACTACCCCTGGTGGGGCCAGTTAAAGATTAGTCTACCCGATGAATATGTTGGACAATGGCTCTTGGGCCAAGAACTGTCTAGACATAGTTTATCAGTCATAATGGGCTCTAGAACACTGCGTGCAGTCTGCAGAAAGCAATATAATTGAAGTGGAGGAATACAGCAACAAAAGTCATCTTATTTATGTGCTTTCATTGGAAGGGAAATAGAGGTGAGGTTTATGTGGTGTAGGGTGCTGTTTGTTTGCCTGTTTTGAAAGCAGAGATGGTTCGGGGGGCCTGACTCAAAGCCTCTCAGAATGCAATTTTTTTTGGTCCCAAAAATGAGGGCTAGTTCTTAGCTGTGGCAGGATAGACAAGGAGAAAAGTAGGGAAAACAGACAGAACTAAGATCAAAATCTATTGGGAGGATTCTGCAGGGCAGGCTTTCTCTCTTGATTGTGCAGAGAAGGGATAGGTTTCCGTCTTCCATTTTCCTGCCCTTCTTTACCCACACTATATGAGCAGTGGGAATCTATTTTTCTTTTCTGTTTTTTTTTTGTATTCCAACACCATGATATCCACAAAGCAGAAAGAGAAATAGTAATTCCCTAGCAGCTGCCTGATTTTTCTGTATTTAAATCTAATCTTTAAGCAACTTTAATCTGAATGCAGAACAGCGGAAGGTTTAAAATGATGGTGTCTGTTTTATGTGTTATATATATACAAAGATGTATACATATGCTGATTCTGAATTCTGCCTCCCTCGCAGATTTTTTAAGCTTTAATTTAGTTTAGAGTGTGACACAATGTTGTGATAACTTCATACTCTGCGGAGAATGGATGAATACATATCAGCTGAGGAAGCAGCAGGCCCCTGACCCGTGATCAGCGTTAGCCTTCCTCAATTTATACAACTAATTCTTCACTCCCTCCTTGCTCTGAAGAGAACCCTGAACATGAAAAGAGAACTTTGGCATATGTATTAGGCACAGGATTCATTATCATGTTCCAAATGGGGAGTGGGACGGATGAATGTGGGAAATCTTGGGCTCACACCCTGCTCTGTCTTCCCTACTGACTTGTAGGCTGTCTACTGAAAGAGTACATCATGGGGAAGGTACATCAATAGGTAGTGTTGATCTATATATTTTTAAAAAGGCATTTGGATATCCCACCAATTTAAAAACCCCTCACATGTCAATGTGCAGCTTTACAATTCAAATACCTCCTCAGTCTTTCAAATTTAAACGCAGAATGAATAAAACAGAACAACTAAAGATAGTTTATTACCTGAATTGCTTTTTGGACACAGGAAAATATAACATGATGTCAGATACTGGAAAACTTACACAGTTTGAGCTCTCTTTAGTCCACTGATTCAGGACATAAAGACTGTATAAATGAAAGGAAAATTTTTAAATTTTTGAGTGTGCAATGTGTTGCATTGTACTCAGTGAGTTGGGAGTCCTGGAATGTCATGGGAATGCATTCAAAAATCCACTATAAACTAAAACCATAAAATGGGAAAATTTCATACTTTCAAAATAAACTGCAATTACAAATAATAACTACACGACCAATTTATTATGCTGTTTTATAGAACCTGTAGTATTTCCTTGTGTGGGATGACTTTAGGTTAGAGACCAAACATGGTGGGTTGTTGATAAAATTTTTGTTGAAGGATGTGTCCAGTTCTGGGGCCTCAGTGGGGAAGCAGTGCAGGTCTCAGGCCAGCCAGGGCTGCTGGCTCCCCAGCTGGAAATCTCAGCAGGGACGCCAAGTACAGAATCAACCTCTCACCCCTAGAGGTCTCCCCAGGTCAGAACTAAGAAACGATGGCAGAATAATGTATAAAAGTTTATATCTGACATTAACCGTTTTTATGTGTTTTACAGAGAAATGTATCATTAGCCACTTTCAGATATTTGATGTAAACAAACTTTTTCCAAAGATACTAGCTTAAGCTTAATTATATGCTCTTTTTTATAACTGTGAGCATCATTTGTGGTAACAGTTTTTCAGAAAATGTTACATTTTAAGCTTCTCATGATCCTTGCCTTTCCTTGGTAACATACTTAGTTGTTCTTTATCTGTTGAGGTTTTGTTTTCAGTGAATTATTAGGATCACTTATTTCAAGTCTAAATGTGAATGAAGCATGCTTCAACTTCCTTTCCTGTCAAAGGAACATATAGCCTGCTAGCTCATTAAAATTAAACAAAAATGCCACTGAGAACCTTAAAATTCATATTTTATTTCTTTTCAGTGTGTGTGAAGAATGTTAAGTAGCTACATTTGATCAGAAATCAAATTAGGAGAAAAATGTTTAACTCTGGAAAGGGCTCAGTTGTTGTCATCAATGTTGGAACGTGAAGATAATAGAAAATCTGTCACCATTTCAAAACAGTAGGAGAGACACAATTTATATTTGTAACTAGAAAGATCATTTTTTGGTGGTACATTGCAGAAGAATAAAGTATAAGAATAGTGCTAGCATGTTAAAAACAAACCAATAATACTGATGACTGTTTACTTTTCCCTGTCTAATTAAGTCCAAACCCACAGCTTTCAGAAACATATTGGTTAAGTCTATAGTAAAATTTGAAATTTTTCTTTCATGTTCTGCATGGTTCTCCAGGTTGTAGCAGGGTTAAATATATGGTTCTGCTCAATTAGGTGAGATTAGCCTCATCTAGCTAGTTTATTTCATTGAATTTTTTGTGTGTGTAGTATAAATGGTTACGGTTGTAGATGTAGGAAAAGACCCATACCTTAAATTTCTCAAGGTTTAAAAAACAGAACGGGAGCAGAGGGACTTGCGGTGTTTGTGAACTTTGGTATTTCAGCCCTACTTTCTAATCAATAGCTTAATAGCAACTACTGCAGCCTTGAGATCCCAAAGTGAGAGTTGGCATTTAACTAATCTAATCAGTTGAGAACATTTATATCCATGGAGTCAGAGCTATTACACTTACTGAAAAACAGAATATAGACTTGGAGCAAGGGACACATCCATCATCAAGAGCTCTATCTGAGGTAGGGCTCTGAATCTCAGAAATGCATTATTGCTCTACATGGTAAACTTTATTGCTAAATAAAGACAAGTTTATTATATCATGGATTTTACTTACCAAGTGCTTCTTCGTAAGGCAAAGTAAATATATATTTTTTGGGGGAGAGAACCTTTTACTTAATTTCAAAGTTTTCCTGACAAAGAAGAAAGCACATCATTACTGTTGTCCGAAAAGCAGCTGGGGTTTATGGGCTCATTGGTGAAGTGTTATGTCCCACATCTGAATTAGTTTTCCCTGATTAATTTTGATCTTATGCAGTGTGCAGAAAAAAGTTTATATTTCATTTTATTTCACTCAGCTCCCTTTAATCTCAGGGTGGAGAGAAGCAGACAGGTTGGGAAAAGAAGTAAAACAGTTGTGGTTCAGCCAGCCTTCTTTTCCAAAGACCAGAAGAGTTCAGAGGAAAAGTACAAAACTTCATCTAATAGTACGTAAAATGAAGGCACACTTCTTTTGGATTTTCATCTGGCACAAGAAAGAACAATTTAAGAATCTCAGCATTAGTCTTCTGTTAGCATTGGACTGAAAGAAACACTTTTGTATGTTCTACAGTACACCTTTCTACTTCTTATTGTTTTATGGGGGAGAGAGGGACACATAAAACTTTATCTAGGCCATCTGTGTGTGTGTGCGTGTGCGCCTTTGTTTTGGTAGAGGATTTTTGCGTGTGTTTGGATTTTTGTGGGTATTTTTTGGTTAGTCACAAAGTAATCCTAGCAGGCATCAGGTTGTCTCGCCTAGCATTAAGGCAACAGTATTAATTCTTAATTTTTGTGTTCCTCACTCTATAATTTACCATGCTAAAGATATTTAAGAACCTTATTATCTAGACAGTACTGTGAGGCTGGACTATACCTCCCTCTTTTGGCTAGACTCATGGGATAAAGTATTAACAAAAAAAAAAAAAAAGAGTATTAACACTAAAACGTACAAGTAATTTTTCAGCCAAATTATATCTATTGTGCAGATGTACATAAGATGTGCCCACTTATGAAATATTCTAATTTACTTAGCTGAAACAGGCTTGTTTTCTGAGCAAGCAGAATTAACACTCTTTTAAGCTAGACCTAAGAAAGAGAAGGGATACAAGTTTTAAATGAGTTACTAATCTGTAGAAAAATAAAAAATCCTTCTAACTTCTCAAAACTTTATTTTTAGTCATATGTATTTCATGTCCAGTTGCTGATAACATTTTTCATTGCTTAAAATAAATATGTGTAAAGATTCATAGACACGGATTCTTCTAATTCAAAATCAAACAGCATTTTACATGCTGTCATTGTATTTTGTTGCTCTGAGGCAATAATTACAGCACTGTTCCTTGTGCCTTAGGAAAATATTATAATCCAAGAATTAACAGACTGCATGTTGATTATAATTTCCTGGTTAGTAATGCCCATGCTGGCAAGAAGAATGCATATATAATAAAATTCTCCTTCTCCAGCTGCAGCATACCAATTGGAGGTCTTATTTTCCAATTCTCAGTGATAGATTTAGACTGCTTTTGCCTTTCGTGTCCTGTTGAGAACAGGACACAGTCCTTGTCTCATTTATAAGCTTTCTCATTCGAAGTTACTTTATTTGCAATTATTTTAGGTCAATATCCTTTACTTGTAGTCTACAATGTTAAAGGAGTCAAGAGATAGCATCAAAAGATGAAACCTGCTAGTTTAGCCAGTTCTAAAAGGCAGGTAAGGTTTTGATTGCCAGCAGAAAAGCCTTATCTTTCGCCAGCTATTCCCCTATGGCATTTTATGTCAGTGAATGCATATGTGCAAGTCTTAAATAATCTTCTTCCTTGATCTCCCCAGCATTTTTTGTGTCATGTGAATGACCCAGCCTTCTTTCAACGTGTCCTGGAAGATTTATCAGAAAATACCCTGTCCTAGGTAGTTTTGCCAACATTATTCTGTTTACTGCTGCTTTCTGGGGATATATGTCACCCAAAAGATTTAACAGGGATTTCCAAAAGGTTTCGTGATGCTTTTGCTACTTTTGTCTAAAGTATATTTTGTTATGAATAAGAAGACTTTGTATTCATCTTGCTAGAATAGTCATTGAAAATAAATAAACAAAAATTCATTTGCGTATGTAATCATAGTTACTGGATGTTTCTACAACACATTCTCATTCATGGGCCTTTTAACCCAACAGAATCTTTCCTCATTTTCTTGGGCATGTGAGGGGCTGTTTTGTTTCTTTTTTGTTGTTTTTCATGTTATAATTAATTTGGGGTCTCTTTTTTCTTTTTCTTTTACTTTTTCTTTTTTTTTCTTTTTCTTTTTTTTTCTTTTTCTTTTTCTTTTTCTTTTTCTTTTTCTTTTTCTTTTTCTTTTTCTTTTTCTTTTTCTTTTTCTTTTTCTTTTTCTTTTTCTTTTTCTTTTTCTTTTTCTTTTTCTTTTTCTTTTTCTTTTTCTTTTTCTTTTTCTTTTTCTTTTTCTTTTTCTTTTTCTTTTTCTTTTTCTTTTTCTTTTTCTTTTTCTTTTTCTTTTTCTTTTTCTTTTTCTTTTTCTTTTTCTTTTTCTTTTTCTTTTTCTTTTTCTTTTTCTTTTTCTTTTTCTTTTTCTTTTTCTTTTTCTTTTTCTTTTTCTTTTTCTTTTTCTTTTTCTTTTTCTTTTTCTTTTTCTTTTTCTTTTTCTTTTTCTTTTTCTTTTTCTTTTTCTTTTTCTTTTTCTTTTTCTTTTTCTTTTTCTTTTTCTTTTTCTTTTTCTTTTTCTTTTTCTTTTTCTTTTTCTTTTTCTTTTTCTTTTTCTTTTTCTTTTTCTTTTTCTTTTTCTTTTTCTTTTTCTTTTTCTTTTTCTTTTTCTTTTTCTTTTTCTTTTTCTTTTTCTTTTTCTTTTTCTTTTTCTTTTTCTTTTTCTTTTTCTTTTTCTTTTTCTTTTTCTTTTTCTTTTTCTTTTTCTTTTTCTTTTTTTTTTTTTCTTTTTTTTTTTTAATTTTGTCATATAAATTTCATTTGATTCATTTAAGGAAACTTCAATGCCTCTATTAGATGTCCAGAACTCATTTTGATTAATTGCTTACTCCAAATGGTTAATTTTTCATTTGAAAAAGTCTATGTTATTTGTTAGCCTTTGATCATTAGATGATCTCACAATTCCCAAACCAAATTTGTCCTGTAAGTCCCGGTATGTGTTAAGAACCATGCAGAGTTTAGAGGCACGACTTATCTTTTCTACAGCAATTATTCAAAAATGCTGCAACCTGTTGACTTTTTCTCCAAGCCATGTATTGATTTTTGCAGCTTCTTCGTGTGTGACTGTATGAATCTTGAGTCTGATGCCTGAAGAATTTCTGTCTCTTCCTGCTGCTGTATCTACTGGAAGTATGTTTAATGGAAATGATATTAACAACTAAATAATAAAATTTGTTAGAGAAAAAGTGTGCCAAAATCAACCAAAAAGAACATTTTTTAAAGTGCAAGCCACTTCTAGATTTAAGCTTGGAATCTGTTTACTAAGCATCCTAGGGCTGATCTCTGTCTCTGAAGGGCACCAGTATAGATTTCCTACTGCTGGTGCTAAAGCGTGGCACTTGCCTAATGTGGTACCATTTCTTTAAGCTGATATAAAACACACCTGGAACATCTTCCATTGCTCTGGAGTCTTTGCACACCTGTGTGAGGTGAAAAGCAGAAAGAGGGCAAAGGGGGCCCAAGAATGTTGGCTGATTTCCAAGGATTACCTCCTCCAAGCTCAGGGCAAAAATGCCAGGAGGCCTCCAAGAATGGATAAGGAGCTGCTGAGAAAACTCAGAGCAGAAAACTTTTCAGAAGGTGGAAATGAGGACAGGTGGCCTGGGAAGAATACACAGAAAGTATATGGGAAGCTAGAGACAAGGCTAGGGAAGTCAAGGCCCAGTTAGAACTGAACCTTGCCAGGGATATTAAGGATAACAAGAAGGATTTTTGTAGAAATGTTGAAAGCAAAAGAAAGAAAAGGCATAGCGTGGGCCTTCTCCAGAAGGAAATGGGACACCTGACTACCCTGGACAAAGAGAAGGCTGAGGTTCTGAACGACTTCTATGCCCCAGTCCTGACAGACCTAAGAGGCGGGCCAATGAAAACCTCATCAGGTTCAACAAAGCAAAGTGCAAGGTCCTGCACCTAGGTCATGGAAATCTCAGACACACCCAGAGGATGGGCAGAGAAGTGATTGAGAACAGCCCTGCAGAGCAAGACTTGGGGTGCTGATTGATGAAAAACTGACCATGAGTCAGCAGCGTGCGCTCACAGCACAGAAAGCCAGTGGAATCCTGGGCTGCATCCAAAGCAGCGAGGCCAGCAGGTCGAAGGTGATTCTCTCCCTCTACTCTGCTCTTGTGAGACCCCACCTGGAGTACTGGGTACAGTTCTGGTGTCCCCAGCATAAGAAGGCCATGGAACTGTTGGAGCAAGTCCAGAGGAGGGCCATGAAGTTGACAAGAACCCTGGAGGACTTCCCATGCAAAGGCTGAGAAAGTTGGGGCTGTTCAGCCTGGAGAAGAGAAGGTTGTGTGGAGACCTCATACCAATCTTCCAGTATGTAAAGTGGGCCTACAGGGAAGCCAGAGAGGGGCTCTTCATCAGGAACTGTACTGATAGGATGAGGAGCAATGGGTACAAATTTGAACCAGGGGAAATGTAGGTTAGGTATATGGAAGAAATTCTTTACTGTGAGAGCTGTGGGACACCGGAACAGCTTGTCCAAAGAGGCTGTGGATGCCTCAAACCCAGCAGTGTTCAAAGCCAATTTAGATGAGGCCTTGAGCAGCCTGGTCTAGTGGGAGGTGGCCCTGTCCATAGCAATGGGGTTTGGAACTAGATGATCATTGTGGTCCATACCAACCCCATGCATTCTACGATTCCAAAACTAAAGACTGTGACAGTGCAGCGGAATGAAACAAGGAAGGAAGAAGAGAGGAATTGGCCCCAGTGCTATAACAGCACTCTGATGTCAGGACAAGGAGGGAACACAGGGTCCATGCCTGTGGCCCTGTTGCTTCTGTGGGGACACTCGTGTGCTGTGGGACTGCAGCAGGTGCTGGTGTTTGGGGCATGGAGCCTGCAGCTTCCTGCCCTGCTAGGTGGCTTCATCCTGTGTGCCATGATGAAAAATATACCTACACCTAACAGACTTTTTGGGAGTGTGTACAATTTTTTTCCTCGGGAGAGGGATAATAAAAAATCTTGAAATTGGGTATTCGAAGTCTTTTTATAAATATTTGCAAAGTTTCAATGAAAAGAAATTAAGAAACAACAACAAAAAATAGTGTAGTTATGGGAAATTTTATGATGCTGTTTTTCTGTGGTGGGGTAAAGAACACTGTCAGTAACTTGAAAATATGAAAATGTATGTGTTTTGTGAAGCCCCTAGAAGAGAGGGCATGACAATAGCTATACCAGAACTATACCTGAACTATGCCAGAATAGGTTGATACATTTATGACTTGTTCTGATGCATAAGTGAAGTCAAAATGATGGTTTTTTTCCATTTGTATTAGGATTTCCAAACTAAAAGGGAGGAACAAAAGAAAAAAAGAAGACAAAAAATAAATGCGTTATGGGAAAGTACAGCTCATTTGTAGTTCTTACCCACTGCTTCTTTGAAAGGAATGGCCTAAGAATTATATTAAACCTGAAAGTGAAAGCAACTGTATTTTATAGCCCTTTCAGTGATAAGAGCATCAGTCTATGAGCAGATGCCTATCATGCTTTGCCTTTTGCTATAAATATTTATCACTTAAATGTTGCCTGTATAATTTAAAAGGCCAGTATAAAAGACAGCAAGGCAGCAAATGAATGTGCACAGCTTCAGCAAGAAGGTTAGTAAATAACATCATCCTCAGTTTACAGATGTGAAAACTGAGATGTTGCAATCTTTCTCAAGTCACAGTCAGATGCAAGGAAGACACTGGGGCTAAAACTGTTAATTTATATACGTTTATCCAGCAAACTTAGTGCACACATAAAAATGTCATCAGATTTGACAAAGTAGAGATTTTCATCTCTTTCATCTCTTTCTTGTTTCAAATGTTGGGCCGCAGTGCAGTCAGGGATGCACGTTCTGCATGGTGTGAAGGAGCTGCATTTGTCTGTCACAAAGTGACTTGGATGATCTATATGTAAAAATACATTTATTCTGGAATTGCTCTCCACATGACAGTGCTTTTTCTGAAATTTAACATTTAGTGCAGAGAATTGCTTCCTGACAGCTGTGATGGTCAGTAGATTGGGAGGGATGTTTGCTTTTAGGGGCTTGGTCTTTGTTTGGGTTTTGTTTGTTTGTAGTGAAATAGGACTGCTGAACTGAAATTCTTAGCTTCTTGGAGATCTTTATTTCCATATTTTAAATTATTTTAACAAGCTGCTTCTTACTTAATTTATTTATCATGAAGAAATAATGAAAAACAGTTAGCAGTCACCCTTTCTCATTTCATCTTTTTTTATTTTGCCTTACTAGTTTAAGTGTCGTTTCAAAACGATGTATAATAAAACAGGCTGCTATAGTTGATGGATTAATTTTTTAGCCAGTGAAAAATAATGAGATTCCTTTTTACTTTAAAACTTGCTGTAAAATGTATAAATAATGAAATTTATTTAATTGAGAGCTAAATAATTAATATGTTCTTATTGTTCACCTTTACATGCATTTCTAATACTACAGAAATTTATAGTGTGGAAATTCTACTCTCATCTTCTAATTATTTTTCCTCTCCTCTTGTTTGACTAGATTCTTTTAACTAACAGTCCCTTCAACAGTAAATTATGAAAACTTTATTAAAGAGGAAAGCTATTTAGATATTTAAATGTATAAATCTCACTCATCTGACATCCATTGTCTCATTTTGTTTGTGACATCAGATTTGCTTGTTTGGAATTTCATATTTCCAAACAGAAGAGAATGTAAGAGTTCTAATTCAAAGCATCAATCACAGAGAATGAACATAACCTAATGTCACTGCTGAATCAGGCCATCAATTTATTGCTTTGTAAAAGCAATCAGCAAGCTATCAAGCAATAAAGTATATGGGAAAAGTGCTTCTTTTGAGATAGCACAGCCATTGACAATGATATACTGATGGAGAATAGCAACTATTTTACAGCGTAGTATGCCTATTACTTGTAAAAAGCTCTGAACTGTTCAACAGATGTGAAATATGTTTCTTATTATTATGGATCAATCTAGTTTGTTTAATAGCCTTGTATGCCACTTAGATTCGCTGTCTTATTTAATGAGGTTATATTTGCACTCTCTGGCTCTTTTGTTTTAGTTGAAGGTATGACTTCAGTTTTCCACTCAGTTTTTCAAGAAACAATGAATACTCAGACGATGGTTTTTTTGTTTGTTTGTTTATTTGTTTATTATGGCAAGTGCTGCAGAGCAAACTGCAGAGCCTTTCAAACCCTGTTACTGTACCAAAATAACAAATATTTTACACTATGCTAAAAAGATGTAATGGAGTTTTTCACAGACGCTTAAAATGCATACCTTTAGCAGTGTTTTGTTGTTGGTTTTGTTTTTTTTTTTTTTGTTTTTCTTTCTTTCCTTACTCCCATGTCGTGTTTTCTTGTGATAAAAAAGGGAGCTAGAAGGAGTAGGATATCATATAGTCAGCTCACCTGATTTGCGTTGATGAGGTACATATGTTATATTGGTACAGTGAACCCTGCAACTGTTATCTGCTCTAGACAGGAGGTCTAAAACTAACAATCTCATCTGTGTCATCGATGGTGGGAAAAGCTGATGTGGCCTCAGGGACAGTGAACTGTTAGAAATAAAGCATTAAAAGTCTTTGCTACTCTTGATGTGTCCTAAAGGATGCTGTGGTAGTTGGTACCACACAGTTAAATTTACTAGCCTGCTACCCGAAGTTTTGATGAAATTTCCAGCAGAATTTTTAATCACTTAACCTTTCCAATTGCATTAAGATGAGCTGTCAGGGGTCTCCTTTCCTAATGCTTAATAAAAACCTCCTCTGTCTCCACACTTTCTTTACCTTTTAAACTCCAATAAATTCCTAGAACTCTTTTATTGCCCTGGGAATTTGTAGCCCCATGTTCAGACCATGCCTTATTTGCCTAAATGCACGATTAAAACAATTTAAATGACTATGGATTAACCCACTGTTTTGTGCTGTCTTTTGGTATGATTTTGGCATTTCTAGATTAAAAAAATATATATTTTTCAGAATTACATATAAATCAAGGATTTTTCTGTATAGTCATTAAATATATGAGTTTGTTGTCATTTTTATCCAACTCAGTTCTAAAAAAGTGCATATTCAACTCCCATTTACAAAAAAGAATTAAATAAACACCAAAAAGTTACTTTGAGGATAAACAGTGTGCTTAAATTAATAAAAGAATGCAAACTGAATAATTAATTATGGTAATATAATTATGGTAATAAGTATTAATTGTAGTAGCACCCTCTTACGGCAGCATAATGAAGGGTGGTAGACTGGGAGTAGGAATCACTAATCCTCATGTTAAGCCATTTTCCTCAGTTGCAAAGAGTTTTTAAATACATTCTTTACTCTATCATTCAAGCACTGTCTTATGGTACATAAGATGACATGACCAACAGCTTTAACATACTGTCCTGTCTCTCTCAAGAAGCTCCTGAAATTTTCCATTGAACTGTGCTCTGTACAAATTGTTATTTTTTTCTTATCTAAGGAAATGTGCATAACACGTATCTATCTGTCTATCTATCACATTTTTATCCTAGGGAAAGTACCATCAAATATATGCATTTCAATATTTCTGCTTAAAGTGATGGTTGTCTTTGATTTCCATGCAATGTCATTCATCATGTTTTTGCCATTTCTTGAAGAAATTTGATGTCTTGTACAAATTACTTTCTTCATGGTTGTTGCCCACTTCTCTCATCCCTCAGTATGGAATCTCCTATTTTGAGTTTGTTTATAATCCTGTAAAACAATTGCCAATGAACACAGGAGTAGTAAACACTTCTATGTTATAACATGAAAGTTCCATCAATAAAGGTAGTTAAAATTAAATTTCCTACATCCTTCTCTTATACATGTGCAAGTAAATGGGATTGTACTACTTGAACATCTGCTTTATAAAACTCTAGTCAAGACACTGAAAAAAATAGCCAAAAACTAGGCAATTTCAAAAGCAAGGTGTTTTTCTTTTCTTACCCATTGTAATTGAAAGCACATCTTTCTCCCACCATTGAGTTCTCTGTAATTGCCTTGTTTTAGGAAGAACTTACCCCTGAAACGTAAAGAAGTGGGCCATTGAATAGGTGACTATAAATTGGCAAAACAGAAATTTTAGAAAATATTTATCATTGAATAGGTTCTTTGTTTTTACAATACCTCCAGTTTGTATTCAAATTTCTAATTGTTAGATAGGTAACAAAATTAGGTAAATGACAGGTAGCTTCAAAAAGCTTCAACACAGGACACTTTGTGGTCTTGAACAGAGGAGTCTGATTTTGAAAACAACTCAGGCATTTTTTTAAAGTTATTGCTCCATTCACTCATGACTTTCTGGAATTAAATGGTTTTATCAAGAAGTATGCTGGCTGAAGAAAGTGCATTAAATACTGTGGCTTGATGTCAGTAAACCTCCTGCAGCGAAGGGGAAGTTATACAGGAAAGTCTTTAATAAATATGTTTCAAGATGCTCTTTCTAAACCTCTCAATACAATTATGAGATGTGATTCTTTGACCCTCCATAGAGTTGGCATTCAATTAAATTTTAATCCGTTTGTTAAAAAAACCCTAAAATTTTTTAATTGGCCTCTATGGGATATCAATAGTTTTATTCCTCTGATGTTTAACTCCAACATTTATGTTTCTGCTTGATGGCACAAGGTCAGCTAAATTCACACTGCACATCTTTTTAGCTTCTTATGTGTTCAAAAGTCTTATTAAAAACTCAAGCATTCTCTTAATATAGTATTGTTTGGAACTTCCATAATGAACACGCTTTACAGAATAGGACTAAGCAGATTTTTGGGAAATAAAGAGGGACATGTATAGTTTATCTCTGGTGTTATCTTTTTAAAATATTAATTTTCCAGTTTTGTCAGTTTTCAAGGGTATTAAATGACATACAAAAGCAATTCTGTTTCAAGATTAACAATGCCCACAAAAAGCTCTAGCATGAGGATTTAGTACCAATGATAATTTAATATTTGTGTATTTTTATTCTGTAGATACATCCTGCCCTACTTGCTTTTTCATATCATTGTAGGACTTAAATTTACCAGGATATGTATTTTTAGAGTAAAGATTTGGGAATCTTTGCTTTTTTCATGTTTTGTTGACCACAAGCCCCACTAAAAGAAAAGAAGTGAGCATAGAAGTGGTTCTCCATTCTCATGAAGTCATCTAGATCTCTTTTAACTTGTGGATTTGTTTAAAAAATACTCTTACCCAACACCTGCACTTTCCCAAAGAGAAGCCAGGCAAGTCTGACCATTTGTCCAAATATTTTTTTGCTTGTTACACTTTTGTCATAAGGCTCAAGATTGTAGCTTATTTTCTTGTGTGCTCAATTCATAGTTATTGGAGAAATCTTAATCACCTCTTTATTAAAGTTAGAGAAAGAGTTTTCTATCTTGGAATATTAATACAATTTGGAAATCTCTTTTTAAAGAGGGATTAACTTCCTGTAATCATGGATACTCCAGCAAATGCTTGATGCTCTATTTACCTTGTATCTTTTTGAAAAAAAGTTGTCTGTGAAACAAAGAAAAGTAGATATGTTTGCTTCAAAATGCCCTACGATAATTATACCGATACCCTTGCAACTGCAACAGGAAAAAAGAAGACTTAAAATAACTATTTTCTGCTCTGAAAACAAATATTAGTCCATGAAGAAACTTGAAACAAAACGAAAATCAGAACCATGCTCTATGTACTTTTACCACAGTCAGAGGGAGATTGTGTGTAACATTTAAGCTGTTGAAGAATCACTTGCTGATACATATTCTCAGCAGAGAAAAAAACTGTACAGTATTTATATATTTTTTCTCAACTTTTAACAGATTTGCATGGTTTATTTTGCAACACTAAGACATACTAAAGACTGTATTGATCAACTATACGAGCAGGTGATTTTTGTAATATTTTATAGAACTTGTGGCTGGATCACAGTGAAACTTTCTTCATGCCTCTGTTTGTGTTTTGCTTGATCTCTTTCCACGACTGAAATTTCTGAGATGTGTTATTGTCCATTAGATTCCTATACCTTACACGTGTTGTACTTTCATGCAAAATTTTTCAGATTTATAGACAGATACCCCAATTTAAAGTTAATTTATATTTGAAGTAGACTGTTGTATAACAGCAGACTTAAGTGATTTAGAAAAATGTAATATGTTGCCACAGCTGTCACAACTCTAAACAGCTTCTCTGCCTCATAAAAAATGACTACTATATTTAAAGTCAAAATAATTATACGCCTGAGAAAATGGCCTGTGGTAAACAAACTTCTATGGCACACGTACAAAAGCATATGTCTAGTTAGAAAATTAAAATTTCATGCCACCTAGTATGCTAGACAGTCACAAGTCTGTCTTCACCACTTCTCCATAAAATTATAATGTACTTAAGATCTTTTTTCACAGACTTAGGAGTCAATGCATTTTTCCTAGGGGTGTTCACGTATGGGGAAAATGATTTTTCACCTTCTCCTCAATCATTTGTAATTACAATTCACTTGCGATCAAAATGTCTGCATCTCCTATCTGAACTTTACTAAATCATGTGTATAAGGTGTAGATGACATTAAAATGCATGGTAAAATGTATGGTGGTTGCTTCTAGATTGATGTTTAAGGTTCACCTTAAGAGCACCTCTGTAATAAAGTATTAGAAGTGATATTTTTGTTCTTTGTTTTTTCTTCCCCCACATTTGCTTTCCTGAGTAAGTCACTTTGCTCAGAATAACTGCTTTTTGACAACTAAGTAACTAATTACCAGATTCGGACTGACAGAAACAGGTAAACCAAGACTAGATCTATTTGTGAGTTTGCTTCACTTGCTAGAGGTCTAATTATAATTGAAGATAGACACAGCTTTAGTAGTTACAGGGTTTTGTAACATTTCAAATGTAATTAGTCCTTTGAAAAAAATGTTCCTGAGTGAAATTTGTGTTACTGCAAGGTCTCCCTTAATTGATGTACCTACTTTATTCTACAAGGATTACTTCTCTGTCCACAAGAATGATTTGAAGACCAACATATGCTTGAACAATTTATTCAAGAGAGAAGACAAGCAGTCACTCAAAACTATTCTGAGAACTGGCCAAAGTTTAGCAAATGGAATACACAAATGTTGCTAGAGGAAGACTTGGGGTTTTCCCCAACAAACTTGTTTGTTTCAGAGCTGTTTTGTTTGTTTTGGCTTTGTTTGCTGGTTTTTTTTACAAAATGCGAATACAAAGAATCTAAGAAAGTCATGTTGGAGATGGATTTTGAAGTTTACAGCAGGACTATTACCTCCTTGAGAGGTGGTCTATATTGACCTGACCCTTACAGAACTCTGAGATGCAGATTTTTATTATTTAGTAGAAGCCAGATTCTTTCTGTAGACGGCTTTTGCTTCCTCTTAGTTGTGTTGTGTGCAGAATTTCTCATCTTCACAAGACCCCACAGAGTTGTGGAGATCTGTTGTTCTACTGAGGTATCATGAGTTGAGGTTGTAGAAACCAACAACTCTATATCATACACAATTTCACTAGCTGATTTTAAAAGGCCTGAAGAGGTGTGTTAGAGCTTTTATATGGGATTCATAAATAGCACCTTTTTCTCTTGCCCAAAATGTCAAAACTATCACAGGCTGATAGAGTATTAGAGTACTGCTAATTTTCTAAATCAGTTTTGTTTGAAATTACTTTTAGATTAAGTTCTCGTGTGGGTGTGGGACAGCATTACGCCAATGGTAGTTATTCCCAAAGATCCAGAACTCTAACGCAAGGAGGAGCTTCTGGACCTTCACATGGGAAAAGCTAAACTGATGTTTAGCCATTGGGATGGCCAGTGAAACCATGGCTCCCACTTGACTTCATGGCTCCATTCCTAATCTAGGTCAATTCCCATTAGAAATCACTCTTAAATTCAAAATGCTCATCAAATTAATTAGAACTCAAAAGGTTCACGATACTATGGCTTTTGTTCTTAATACTTAAATTCAAATCAGCAGTGACGCTAGTGAAGCTTGGCTATATAAAAAATTGCACGTAATACATTTTCCCCCGTTTCCCAGTCCTCGTTAGAGAAAATACTAAGCATTTAAAATATATTTTTATGAACATTAATATGTTATAGTAAAGTCAAAACTTGCATTCCTTTAGCGAGTGTAGTGAGTATTTCCTTATTTTTTTGGCCATCCATTCCTTCATCGTATGAGGAATCTCTCAATCTTTCTTTTTGTCATCACAGACAAATACAGGCTTTGTTAGTTTTTTTTCAGGAAATGAAAGGGGTTGTATTTGCTGTACCAGTGATTTTTATCTTACATCGATGAAACCCATTCAAAACTTCCTGTACCATTAGTTCTGCAGCTTTGTGTATAGACAGGGAAATCCTTATATGCAATGGAACTGTATTTTAGAGCCTTTCAATAGTAAACGTTAACAGTAGACAATATTCGTGGTTTTAGCCTCTACTCTGAAAAGAATGACTAAGAGTACTCTTAAGTCATAGTCGTGCCAAAAGTATTTTAAATAAATAAATAACCCACAGAAAAAAAGAATAAGGAAAGTGTCTGAGCCTTATTTCTACCTAATGTCTTTGGGTAAAGGAAGATACTCCCTTTTTCTAGATCATTGTAGGAGACAACCATCACGACCCTGTAGAAACCACAGAACTCCTGGGAATTAAGGGCTAACAGTCTTCCCTTCACAGGCCCTTGTCTACTTTGTGACTGTCTGCCATAGCACAGGTAAGATGTGTTATGATATTATGAAACATAATTGTGATGTAAGAATAGAGAAAGATCATTAATGTCCTTCCAGCATTGTTACAACTGCTCGTATCTACATGATCTTCATGGTTCCTTGTTTTGTTTTGTTTTGTTTTTTTAAATGCTATATCCTTATATCATTGAAAGCATTGCACAGTCATAAGATAAATATCAATCAAACATCCCTCAAGAAATATTATGTCATTATGTTCTGAGTTATATAATGGCAATCTAAATCTGACTAACTAAGAGTCTCTTTTCATTACTAGCTGGTACTGTAAGAAATGATATTACATCAATTTCATCATCACCTTAGCTTTCAGGAAACCAAACTCATGTTTTCTTGTTGCTCAAACCCTTGAGACTGTCATCCTTAGTCCAACCTGCTGTTAGGCATTGCACAAGTTCTAGACAGGCTGCTGTCATGTTGTATTCTGCTCTCCATTCTTTCCACACTGTAAGACTGTATGTTTACTATCATGGACTTTTTGTGTGTTATTGTACCATGCGTGTTGTGTGTGTGGACTTTATCGGTAGTTTATGCAGGACCCAACAAATGAATCACTGAACTTTTGGTCTCTATTAAACTGTAAATAACTGAGCACTTTAAAGAAGTCTGTAGTGCAGCACTGTGTAAATGAAATGAAAGACCACAGCATAGACTTCTTCATGCTGCCTTTTTTACCAAAGAGATTCTTTTTTACCGTCAGTCACTCTCCAACAAGTTGCAAGCCTAGAGAAGGAGGACTTCTTGCATTAGATTTTTAGCTGCCAACATAGTTTATTTCGATGACTATTTCTCTTCTCCTTCTCTTAGCTCTTGAGTTGAAATTGTTCACTGTGAAAAGCATCTCAGTCCTTGACTGCAAGAGAATGATACTATTTCGTGGCCTTTTTGTCAATCATCTTCCATTCGGGGGAATCAGATCTATGAAGTACTGCTCTGGTACTTTGACGATCAGCTCTAAAATAACACTTTTTTTTTTCATCACCTGACTATAACTGAGCTTTGGAAGACTGTGTTAAAATTTATTAAGGTGTGTTAGACACGGCAGGAAATGTAGAGCTTATTAGATGAACAATGACAAAGTTAAATCTGATTCCGTCGAGTATGAGCTAACACAAAGCATAAACCTGAGTAAATATATTCAAGAGACTATATTCCTTCCTTTCTTATGTTGAAGTCATCGGGCATGTGTGACTGCCTTTCTTCAGGGACCCTTTATAGTCTGAATTCTGGTAGTACACAGTCTGGGATACAGAACAAACAGTATATATATTTACTCTGTAATAGAACTGGATATAAACAACTCATTTCTCCTACTTGGTCTCTCTCTTTGACCATATTATAATATGCTCAAGAGGAAGTGTTTTTAAAATTTGCCATCTGCAGTGCAATATTCTCAAAACTGTAGAAGTAAAAGACACTGACTGGAATTTCTAGTGAGCCATTAACTTCCTCGCTTACTTACCTCTGCTTAAAACTGGAAGAGATCTTGAGGATTATAAATTCTCTTGCTACATCATATAATAGAAATATCCTGTGCTAAGAATGATGTCTTAAGATCAATTTCCCTCAAAAAACTCGAAATTTGCTACTGAAGACCTCCCAATCCAAATGAGGTTAAGGATAAAGTTGGTCAAGGTTTGTAATTTACATGATGGTTTCAAAATATTGCTAGAATTCTGTTTTATATTTTTTAACCACCTTATCATATTTTCAAAACTCAGGAAAGCAGAAATGTTTTTTTAGCTGCTTGCAGATTTAGAGAAATTTTAAGGAACGCATTACGTCGCTGTATTTTTTGTCATGATTTCCCCATTATATTTCATTATTCACTTTTTATAATATTTCTCTCCCGTCTGGGTTGCATGCCCGTTGGTGCTTTTCTCCTTTTACAGTACAACACCTCTACGGCACTTTTCTGTCTTTGGCCAAGTTAATTCACATCTGGTGTGGAGATGCTCACACTTAGAATCTTGTGGTGTAGTTTTTGCCTCTTTCTTCTTTGGGGGAGGTGTTTGGAGTTTTTACACTTCTCTTTTGGCCCTTAATAGCAGTACTCACATCCAGTGTTCTGCTGAAACCCTCAGCACATATTATTATAATCCTTACTGCTATATTTTTATAACCTTATTGTTCATACTGTGATAGATTTGAGAACTTTAACTTGAAAGTTAACCTGAATTCAACTGAGGAAATGACAGCTATTCTGTTTATTGTAGCTTCTGTCACACTAAACATCTGCTCTGATAAGCTTACCAGTGAGTGATGTCACTTATGGAAGCTGTGAGTGATGGAAAGTGCTGTCACATTCATGACACTGCATCCTCTTGAAAGAGTATTCCAGTACAGTTAAGACAAAATTAGTACTAGTGGAATAAAAATTTGTGGTGTAGTGTAAAATAGTCATGTTAGTCATCTACATAATGATGTTTGTGTTTCATGTGTGACACTTCCACGTCTTTCTTCAAGACAGAGGGAAAATGCATCAATATTGCATCTAAGCATAAGCAAGTTAAGGACTTACACATATACTTAAAAAATGATTAACTCATTAGTCAGAAAATGGCTTAAATCCCCAAAATTTTCACACTTTGTTAATACTTTTAGCAAGAGGAAAACAATCATAACTGTGTTCTAGTTAAAGATATTTTCAATTGCTTTGTTGATATCCTCTGAAGGACAGAAAAGTTTACAAGTAGTACTTCATTAACAGAATTGAAATTAGTTGTCAGAAAGTGTAAACAAATGTATGAACACACAGTTTATTCTACTATCAATTTCATTCAATTTTCTCTTTATAGGATTAATCATATAATGGTTTTTAAACTTTTTTAACCTTATTATAACGGGAGGAATTTCCTTATCTCTAATAAAGTCAATGAAGAATGAAAATGGAAATCCTCATTTACGGTGATCTGATCAAGTTGTCTGAGTGTCAAAATGGAGATATTTCATGGAGTTTTCACCCTCCGTCAAGTAGAAAACCTTTTTAATTAAATTAGAATATTTCTGTAATAATCAAAAAACTACTGTCTACCATTCTGATGTTCTATTTTCATTACTCTCAAGAAAATAAATTCTAGATGAACATTCAAATATTTAAGATAAAGCAAATTAATTTGTAGATTAAACTGTGTGGAATATGCCCTGTGTTAAGGTAGCTGTGACACTGGTGTTGGGTGATCTTCTTCCTCATAAAAAATATGACTGATTCATAAGACATTATTAAAGTAATCACATTTTAATAGTCTGTGGTATGGCCTATGTTTCAGGATATTATTTTACATACTAATTCAAATTTTTTCTGGTGCTACGACAATATGAGAGAAAAGAGTATGCTCAAAAATGGCTTAGCTGTAATCCTGCAGAGTTAAAGCCTGGAGAACTGAATGCTTTGATTTTATTGCTCTCACTGATAGAGTTTACATGCCTCTCTTTTGTTGTTGTAATGAAGATATTTATATTCTTAGTGCCTATATTTCTGGTTCACAAAATAAATCTCTGTGGATTGCTCTTTCCCCCTACTATGTATTGCTCATTGTTGAAATGATGTCTGTATTCTGGCAAAAAAAAAAACATTCATAGTTGCAGCTCAGTAGTCTTGCTATGCTGCAAGGGGTTTTCTAACAAAAGAAAAAAATGCCCGTATAAGGCAAAATGCAGCCTTATATATGCAACTTAGTATGTCATGCAACTTAATATGTTGCATTATTGAACCCTTCTCATCCTTGATTTCTACAAGACAGAGTATCTGTAATGCAGTTTCTGAGGATGAAAACATGAAGGAATGTGATACATGGTGAATCAGGGGACAGAAAGTCATTGCTTCAGAATGTTTTGGTGACAATTTCTTAAATTGGCGTTGAGCAGCCTCTCTGACACTCTATGTGCTCCTTACTGTAACTGTTTGAATGGAATAGGATCTGCAGTTTTGCCACCCTATTGTTGTTACAACTTCGCATTTACCTGAGCAAGATGTAACTTTTCAGAGAAAAAATAATTAGGACTAAATAAACATCTTTGGATGAGACAGTACTGAAATTGAAAAGGGCAGTGTTTCTCCCTGTAATTACCTGTTTCAACTGAATATTTGTTTTAACATTGCTATTAGACACCTTTAGGAAGTCAATTAATTTTACAGTTGTAAACCTTTTCGTTGTCTTATCGAGCCCCATGACACCAAAGAAGAGTATTGCAGTATGAGCTATAACATTAAGTTTCTAGAGCAGTGTACGGTCCTTTAGGAAAGAAAGGCCTTAGAGGATGTCTGAAAAGGAAAATGGTAGCTGAATAGCAATGTCCCCAAATCAAATACTTTAACAGGAATTGCGGCATAAAAGATCTCCTCTGTTAAGGGCCATATAAAGCAAAAGTACTGTCTAGAAATTATTCAGCCTGCCTATATTGATAAGATGACATATTTTCTAAAAGTATTTCCATTTGTTATGGTTTGCATACCAACAGAAAACAGCATCAAGAGTAACTCAAATATTTTATACCTTTTGTGGAAATTCAATGAGTGTCTTTTTCACATGTTGTCCTTAAATTTTATTTCTAGATTTTGTATGTTAGCATTTGTTATGTCTGCCCTAAACTACACTTTTTGAAGTGACATTGTCTCTTTTCTGGGCATGTATATTAAAGAAAGAAAACATTAAGCCATATATTCAAGATACTATAATTATTAGACGAAAAGTAACATGGGAAAAAAACCCAAAAGAAATCCTTCAAACAAGGTAAATTAATTCTCTGTCCAGAATGCTCCTCATCCTGATATGTTGAACCTAATCTCCACCAGAGTTTGCCACTTTGACCCAAATCCATCACATTAAATGGGTGAGAAGGCCAAATGTGTAAGAAGAAAATGTCACGGAAATCTGCAATACATGCTGGAAGGGTCCATTGAAGTCAGGTCTTTCTCTCAATTGTTTTGAGACAAATTAAGGGCTTGGCTTTCACACAAATCAGGTACATCAGTTCACAGAATTTTTTCGTGAAATTACAAGTCTATATCTCAATCATGAATAAGGACCATTTTGCTACACACTGCTCTCTTCGGGACAATTTGCGTTCTATTTAGTACTTGAAGGCCACTGTGAGGAGAGAAAATGGGGTTTTTTTAACACCTATTTATTCGGTCAGCTTTTTTCATGGTATCTCTAAAGTTACAGACATTTATTTCTTTCTATATAGTTCCACAGAGTAATATATGGAGAACCTATTGTCAACAACTATTAATAGTGGGGGTCCTTCAGCCTTCAGATATATGCATTTAATTGCTAAAATATATAATATAATCCTTTGTAATAATATAACACAATCAATTTGGCTGTGAAATTTAGGAAGATTTTGGAGGCAAGGTAAGATGTGTAGGGTATGTGCGAGGAGGAATAATGAAATAGCATTTTAGATTTATTTGTATAAAAAACATTGCAAAAGTACTGGAAGCTTGGTTTGGACTTGATATCATATATTACCTCGATTGTATTTATGTGATTTCACATGACACTGCACAATATAATCAATCATGTAGCAAGTTAGTAAGGGAAGCGGTTGCCAAAGGAGACAATGTCCCTTTAAAGATGTATAAATGCGAAAGGATGGCTGGCACCTATAACGGATTTGAATATCTTGTTTTTCATCCTTTTTCTGGCTAATGATGAACACTGGTTATTCACAAATGAGCAATTTTTCCTGCTATTTTCAAAAAGCAGCAGATAGTCAATAATAGATCCTGGGACCAGGATATATCTCTAGAGACAGAGAAGTTTCAAAGGAATTGATACATAGCCATTATTAAGGAGAATAAAAGAAAAATGAAAGTCTTTTGCATGATGACTCTGTTTATGTGTTGTAAGAATAGAACATAGATTCAATGTTGATAAACTCCAATATGAATGGTAGCAAAACCAGACAATCTCAGTAAAGTGAAAGGAAATACAGGCACTCAATGTATCTCAGTATATTTTCTAGATGTGAAAATTAGTGGACCATTATCCATCAAAAGATAATCAGTTTCAATGGTAGAAAGAAAGAGTATATTTGGTCATATTTATGTCATTTAGAGAGCTCATGAGCCAGCATTACCTGGGAATGTGATAGAACACATCTCTCATTCTCTGTTAGACTGATATGTAACAATCTAGTGCTAGAGCCATCTTTATCACGTATTCAATGCAACTCGGAGGCAGCAGCATTATCCAATTGAAGTGTACTTCTTTACATAAGCAGGACATCTGCCTTCACCTGGAAGTGGGTGGTTTTCAAACAGGAAACAAAGATATACTAATCCTGTTTTCACATTAGAGCAGCTGCATGTATTTGCTCTTGTATAAGAACAATTAAAGACTGGCACAGTTGCTTTTTGCTCAGATGTTTGTGCATTTGCCTTATTATTCCTTGTATTTAATATTGTACTTAACTTTGTAGTTTCATAGTTCCTGTTTTGCCTATTGTAAGTCCTTTTCAAGTTAGGTCGTCTAATTAGTTTGGAGGACTGAGTCTAATGAATCAGGTAACTGATTTTGCAGATCTTTAAACCATCAAAGTATGGTTTTCATACAACCACAGTTCTATCTAACATTAAAGGTGATCTGTTTCAAGTTGCCTTGTGATCTCTTTATTACTAATCCTGTACTTTAACTTGCCTTGCACTCTGTGGACATCCTTGTGAACCAGGTATCTTAACAGAAGTATATGGAGTAAGGACAGAGCAGATAACATTCAGCTAAGGGGGGAATTCCAGGTGTGATTTTGCTACTTTTTCTTTTTTTTATAGCCTCTTTTGCTACATGAGCAAAGCAGGCATTTCATGGCATGCAACTAAAGGGCCTAAAGAGGCATATTTACCCTACTATAATCACCTTCAGTGGTAGAAAATTCAATGGTAAAAAATATTACAGATGTACCTTCATTACTACAAACTCAATACACCTGACTGTGTCTACCAAACTGCATAAGCTGCATTGAAAGTGTTTTTCTGAAGCAGGCTGGTTACACTGACTTCAGTCAAGTTATCCTGGACTCCTGATGGTGTTGGTGATTTCTGAGTGGCAAAGAATTCTCAAACTGCAGGCACATGGAGGATGTTGTGTGTTAACCCCTGTTGGCAGCTAAGCACCACACAGCCGGTCATTCACTCCTCCCACTAGTGGGATGGGGAGCAGAATGCACCCTGTAAATTTGTGAGTTAAGGATAGTTCAATAAGGAAAAAAAAAATGATGCAGAGTCAATACCTCACCACCTCCTACAAGAAGATTGTTGCCCAGCCAATCTCCAAGCAGTGGTTACCTAACCCAACTTTTATCCCTCAGGTTAATTGTTGAGCATGATGTTATATGATAAGGAATATCCCTTTGGTCAGTTTGGGTTCAGTGGTTCTAGTTGTGTCTGCTCTCAGCTTACATATGCTCAACGTACTTGCTTCTAGGAAAGTGGGAAAAAGAGAAAATCTTGATACTGTATAAGTGCTGCTCAACAATAGTCAAAACGCTCATGTGTTATCAACACAGTTTTACTCACAAATCCAAAACACAGCACTGTATGGGGTGCTAGGAAGGAAATTAACTCCACCCCAGCTAGAGCCAGTACTGCAAAGAACACCAAAATTTATTTGCAATTGCAAATCTGTGTGCTTAGTGGAATGCTAATTAAGTTGGTGATTGGCAGAGAAATCAAAAAAGACTCAACCTCTCTACAACAGCTAAATAGAGATGATTATTTTTTGCTCTGTGAATTATACTTCGCTCTTGCTCATTTTTAATAGACAGTTTTTCTTGGGCCTGCTTTTCTTTCTCCGTCATCTCTTTTCCAGGTTTTCCTTTCTAGTCATTGCATAATTGTCTTCCATTTTTAAATCTGAGCCAAGCCTTATTTCTTATTCCTAACCTCTCCAATGAACCTAAGATGTTGAAATGACCCTGAGGAGCTGCTTTTTCTATTAGTGGTCTTCTAAGATTCAATTACCTTAGTTTGTGTCTGTGTGCATGTATTTCTTTCAGTCAGTGTTTCAGGCTACTTATTTCAACCATTACATTAGAAATTATCTTACACTTTTGAAGAAAATATGAGAAAAGAGATATATATATTGCATATATTTTACTATTATTCATAGTAAATAATTCCTGGGTGCGATATCTTCATTATAAATACATCTTTTAGGTTCATCCATAAGTGCTAGTTATGTGAGGTTTTCTTCTTACTTTGGAGTTTTTAGCAAAGTTTTTATTTCTGTTTTTTTAAACACTACTAACTTGTAAATATTTTATGAACACTGACTTTTATGGATTTGTGAAATAGTTGTTTTTTTACCCATTTAGGTATGCATAGAATTTGTAAATCCTTTCAAAATTATTCAAAATTACTTTTGGATGAATTTGTGTTTTGTGATTTTAGGATGTAAGATTTTATGAGCTACTACAGATAGAAATTAAAGCTGTTTTTCATTAGAAAACTAGAATTCCAGCTGATCAATAGGATAAAGAAGGCATTATTTATTACGATGCATATTTTGGACCTTCAATGAGGAGTTGTTCAACAGCAAACTATAACCAAGTCTGGAATGCAGACCATTTTAATTTGAGTTGCTTTTAATCCATGTTAAGGGGGAAAAAAAAAGATTCCATTAGCCTAGAATAGGTTTCTAAATATGGTAATTTCTCAATATGAGAAGAAGTTAATCTCTAGATAATAGATTGCAGTGTGAGGAGTTCAGATTTCAAACAGATTAAACTGTTCTATTCACCATGTATGCACTCTGAAAAGGCATTAAGCAAGCTTATGGCATTCTCATGATGTCCTGAGCACCCATCAGCAGAAACAATGATTTTAAGTGCTGGTGTGGCAAAGCAGTAGCAGGATTAAATTCTAAACCGTAAAGATTTTACGGTATCTGCAAACCTCAAACTTTCCTTTCCCTCTATATCTCTCTTTAATTGGGCAGTAATAATTTTGAATCCAATCTGCCTTGCATGACTGACCTACATAGCCCATTGTATCATAATGGGTATTTTTGCTCCAGTGAAGTAGCACATACTTTTTTTTCAGATGAGCATGAATGGTTACTGATGACTAAGCAAGAATTCTTCAGGACTGAAGTTGTGATGGATGTTCAAGTTCTGCTTGTGCACTCTTTCAGTCCAGAGTAGAAGTGGGATTTTGGCTTATAAGAAAGATGGGGACAGATTTTTAGCAGAGCCCATCGTGATAGGACAAAGGGTAATGGTTTTAAGCTAAAAGAGTGGGGATTTAGGTTAGGTATAATGAAGAAATTCTTTCATGTGAGGGTGGTACTGTCACAGGTTGCCCAGAGACATGGTAGTTGCCTTAGCCCCATAAACATTCAGGGTCAGCTTGGATGGGGCTCTGACCAACATGATCTAGTTGAAAATGTCCCTGCTCATTGCAGAGGGCTTGGACTAGGTGACCTTTAAATGTCCCTTCCAGCCCATACCAATCTATGAATCTCTGATTCTATGATTTATTCTGTGTATGCCTACTGTTGGGTGAGGTGCCTCTAACCTGCAGAAATGCTGGCACTAGGCAGTTCCCTGCCAAGTATGCTGGCTGCCATGAGCCAGGGGAAAAAAAAAAAAAAGAAAGAAAAGGAAAGACGGTAATAAAAAAAAAAAAGAAAATACATTTATTTATTTTAGGGGGCAAGTCTTCCAGACATATCACACTTCCTCAGAAATTTCATACATCAGTGAAAAATAAGTTATTATGCTTTCCTGCTCAAGAAAATAATTTGGAGCATAATTCACAGTTGTGTAAGACAATTACTGAGATCGATTGCATACTATAGATGTCTTGCTATAGTTTGCCCTAGTCTTTCCTACTGTGCTGATTCCTAGTAGATATGCTTAGCTGAAAGATACATGCAATACAGAAAGATTCATCTCATTATTAACAGCTTCATTCCTGATTTAATTTAACCATGATAATGATATATATCTTGAACCTGCACACTAAAATTATCCGTCATGAAAGAGAGAGTGGGCTGAAAGAGAACTCATAGTTGTGTCAGTGAGAAGATAAAAAACATAATGGCTCCATTGGTGGATTTTATTTAATCAGTATGAGGAGAGGGAATAGAGAGTTATACAAGCCCTGGTTAGTGCTGACAAGAAAAGGGAAGGAGAGTGAATGGATCATCCAGCCAGAAAGCATAAAGAAGATTAGTGTGTAGCTGAGTTTTCAGAAAGAAAATTTCACAAAATCATAGGATGGTTTGGGTTGGAAGGCAGCTTAAAAATCATCTCATTCCAATCCTCCTGCCATGGTTAGGGACACCTTCCACTACACCAGGTTGCTCAGATCTCCGTCCAGCTTTGTCTTGAACACTTTCAGGGTTGGGGCATCCTCTACTTCTCTGGGTGTTCCAGTGTCTCACCACCATCACAGTACAGAATTTCTTCCTAATATCTTATATAAACCTACTCCCTTTTAGTTGAAGTCATTATCCCCTATCCTATCACCGCATGACCTTGTAAAAAGTCCCCCTCCAGCTCTGTCGTAGATCTGCTTCAAATACTGGACGGCTGCTCTAAGGTCTCCCCAGAGCCTTCTCTTCTCCAGGCTGAACAAACCCAACTCTCTCAGCCTNACCTGCTTCAAATACTGGACGGCTGCTCTAAGGTCTCCCCAGAGCCTTCTCTTCTCCAGGCTGAACAAACCCAACTCTCTCAGCCTGTCTTCACAGGAGATGAGCTCCCACCCTCTGATCAACTTGATGTCCCTCCTCCAGACCCACTCCGACCGATCCATGTCCTTCTTGTGCTGGGGCCCCAGAGCTGGATATAGTACTCCAGGTGGAGTAAAGGGGCAGAATCCCCTCCTTCATCCGGCCTAGCCACATTTCTTTTGATTCAGCCCAGGACACAGTTGGCTGTTTGGGCTGCAAGCACACATTGCTGCCTCATGCTGAACTTCTTGTCAACCAGGGATGCCTCTACCCACGTGCAGGACCTTGCACTTGGCTTGATTGAACTTCATGAGGTTCACATGTGTCTCAAGCCTGTCAAGGTCCCTCTGGATGGCATCCCTTTCCTCTAGTGTGTCAGCTGCATTTAACAGCTTGGTGTCATTGGCAATTGCTGAGGATGAAATCAATCCCACCATCCATGTCACTGACAAAGATTTCAGACAGTGTCAGTCCCAACAGTGACACCTCAAGAATACCACTTGTCTTGAGCAAGATGGATCTTCCCCTGATCTGAATTTGGACTGCAGGCAGGGAAAGAGAGATTGCTGTGTCAGGAGGCCCTGTTCTATCTTTGGTGCATTTACTGTGAGACCTTTACCCCCTTTTCTGT
>VZTF01003108.1:0-11880 GCA_013397755.1 Cnemophilus loriae
CCAAACCACTCTGGGATTCTCTTATTCTGTGAAATTCACTGAATTTTTGAGCAGTTTTTTATTGATGTGAATGAACACAGACACAGCTGCAAGGTTTAAATATTTTTTAAAATCTGCCGGAGGAGCTGTGGCAAGTGTGGTGCATATCCCAGCGCGCAAGTTAAGGAAATTCTGGGCTTAATGGAGAGCTCATTGGGCAGTAACACAGGGGAACTGTTATATGCAAGGAGCAGCAGCATCCAGAAATATTTATGAGTCTAATAAATGCTATAGAAGTAGCTTGGTGTGTCCTTGGGCTAACCCCCCTGGACTCCTGGAGCCTTTTTACTGGAGACAGAAGCCCTGACATATCCATACTGGAGAAACATGGCAAGGTCACTGCTTGTGACACCTGAGAGCCACTTGTTCTCTGCCTGTTTGGGCTGGGGAAAGAAGCAGGAAGGGATTTTAGGGAGGTTTGTGCAGATTAGGAGGGCAGCTTGAGCTGACCCTGTGTAGGGAGGCTCAGAGCTTCATCCTGGCACCCGACCTTTCCTGTCTGCTTCTGGCAAAGCGCCCTTCCCAGCAGTGCCCTAATTGGCCGTGCTGCCCAAAGCCCTTCCAGCACAGAGTAAAATGATTTATCAGGCTTGGTAGAAGTTTTCACTCTGGCACACTGATATATTGAAGCATCAGAAAGAGTAAAAAATTTTGTTCAGGCTTTCAGCAAGAGAGCTTTGCTAAGGGAAAGAAAAATAAAAGAACAAATTGGAATCCTTCCCCTCTGCCCAGAAAATGGCCTTGTTTCCTGCTCCCAGGAGACTGAAAATGATGACTAATAATTGACAAACCTGCTGTCTCTTCAACAGGTTGTGGGTTTATGCAGCAATGCTGGATTTTATAATGGCTTTAATCCCAAATTAATTTGCAGCCTTCTGACAATGGAATGTGGCGGAGGGAAGAGCAGTTCAGGGCAGATTATGGCCAAAAGTGAATAGAAATCCTGTGTTCAGCTACAGCTGCAGGGATGTCAGGAGAAAGAATAAGGTTATCTGAGATAAAATTTACACCGGGGTACTGGAGCTAATACCATGAAACCTCATCAGGGATTTGAAATCCAGATTGTATTCCAGAGGCTTAGAGCTCATATCCCAACAATACAGACTTGGAAAACATTCAGGCTTTAATGGGGGGAAACACTGAATTTGTGTGCCCTGAGGTTTCCACACAGTTTCTCTCCAGTGGACCTAGAGGAGACACTTCCCTCATGTTTCCTTACAGGTTGGAACCTGGAAGAGCTGGTGCCCCTGAAGTGGCCTGAGCCCCTGTCCTTGTGGATGTTTGTGGAACCCTGGTTGTGCTTACACCTCTGGAAACACAAAAATGCTTATTTTGATGCCAAGAGCCTTAACTGAAATTAAAGCATCCTCAGCTGAGAAGCCAGAGGGATAATTTCTGAGGATTCCTCATTTAGCTTTGAGTCATGGGCCTATGCAAAGACTGAAATACGGCAGGAATTGTGGCTGTTCCAAAGCCAAGCACAGAGGGAAGAGCTGGCAGAACCAGGACAGTGAAGACTGTGGTGCAGCACAGCTTTGAATATGCATGAGGCCTTTCCATAGGCAGCAGGTCGGATCCTTTCCTTTCCTTTGAGACTGTATCTTTGATTTATCCTGATGGAAAGAGAATAGCCCCTTCCAAATCCATTGACTTTTACATCAGCCATAATTTGAGATTGCCTCTCTGGGGATCACTTACCTTGGGGAGCAGGGAATTTCAGAAAGAGACAGTTTAATGTGCAGTGGGATTGCCACAGCTGCACTCTTTCTGTTGCAAGAGGGATTTTAGAGCTGATTTCCATGTAGAGTGCAGATAAAAGCTTTTCAGTGTTGGTTAACCTCTTTTGGGGGGGTAATTCTCTTAATAAGTTGTTTTGGTTTGCATCATTTCACACCGTGACATTTTTGTTTTGCTTCCTTGTCCTCTCTGCTGTTTGTCCTTGATTTTGGTTTACATTAATTTCAGTTATATTTATTAGATATGTTTTTTAGACAAAGAGAAAATTGTGGCAGCTCATTTAGAAAGATGGAATTATTAATGAACCTGAGGGTAAGTTTGTCTGAAGGCTCCTCTGCACTGAGCCTGATCCTGTTGATTTAAATTGCCTTTCAGAGAAGTCCATGGCTAATCAGCTTAGAGCCCATACATTTGGCATTTATATACCTACCCCTGGTATTAAACTCTATTTCTAGGTACCTGTAGATTATTTCTAATTATTTTATAATTACAGCCCTGGATGCAGAAATGGAGCCTCGTTGCCTCTGTTAACAGTGGAAGGAGAGCTCTCCCTTGCAGTCACTTGCACATGCAGAGCCATTCTGAGTCAATTGGTTTTATTATTACTGTGCTCTTCACACTCATATGCCTCAAATTGGACTGGAGCCATTAGAATTTATCTGCTGTATCGAGGCAATCAAATGACAAGGAGTGGTAGTCATTGAGGATGGATTACTTTGGATCTCAGTATCATTATTTGCCTTTAGAAATATGGGGAGACATTCAAGCCAAGGTGGGATACTTCAGGTTTTAATTAATAGTTCCAGAATGCTGTTATTAACTTTTCTTTGAACTTCTTTCATTAACTAAAGATTACAGCTATAGGTCGAACACATAAAGGGAAGGATGCAAACAGGGTATGATGAAGTCTGTCAAAGAAAAGGATTTTCTAACTTTTCCAGCAAAAGGAAAAATGCAGTGGTCTCGATCAGATTTCTAGATTTTAATGCTGGGATTTTGACACGATCCAAAGCAGGTAATTTCTTGCAATCAGTAAAGCATTATCACTTAGAGGGTAGAAAACAGAGCAAAGTTGTGAAATGACAGTAAGATAGTAGACCATATAAATTGATTTTTACTTGGGAGTGTATAATTTTAATCAAGGAATTAGTTTGGACTCTATATTTTTGAATGTGTGAAAGTTTTCTTGTGTGAATATTAGAAATGTGCCCTTCAAAAAGGGAATGGATTTTAAAAAGTGAATATTTGATCTTACAGGATACTTGGCTTGACTGTACAAATAGGACTCAGAACCTTCTCTCCATGTAGTCATAAAGTTGGATTATGGCAGAATATGCTTTCCTGACAGACTGCTTCCTGATTCAGAGGAGTGGTTCCTGGGATCCTGACAGAGGAACCAACAGGTGACAGTGCTGACAACTGATCTAACCCAGCCTGGGGACATCTGACATCAGTCACTTTATGCCATAAAAGCCCAGTCCCACTTTTTAATGGGAGGATCTTCTAACAGCCCCCTTCTGGGGGCTTGTGGAGATTCCTCCCTGGAGTGGGGACACCCTCAAGGTCACTCCTTGAGGCTGAGGAAACAGATTTGGTCACTGGGATGGGTGAGTGACATCAATCTCTACTTAATAACTGTTTTTCTAGTTTTAATACCGTTGCTTCAATAAATAGTGCACCATATTAGTTATAGCTGCCTGTACTGTGTAAATAATTCTGTTTAAGATCTCTTAGTCTAATCATTATCATCACGATTTAAAATAAATCATTTATTTAATTGATATAAATATATTTGGGGTCCCATCCTTAATACTGCAGGACAAAGTTGTGTAAAGCCTCGATTACACCTGTAGGCTCTTTTACACAAGTATGGGACCAGGACTGGATCCAGCTGCTCCCAAAGTGTTCTCTGAGAAGGAGTTTAGGGAGCTGGGAGGTTCCTTCTGCACCTCGTGATGGGAGGGTCTCCCTGAAAAACCTGGTCTGAAGCTCCCATCCTATTGTACTACTAAGACAGTAGAAGTAGTAGTAGTAACACTACTCTAAGCCAACAGCATTCTGCAGATTAATTTGTGTTCTTACTACAGGATTGTTCTGTAACCCAAGCTTGCAACCTTGCTTCCAGCTGGGAAGTCTGGGTATGAACGATCCTGCGCTCTCCTCTCTTGGGATGGAGTTTCCAGGCCTGGGCTCAGCTCTCCAGGAGATACCTGAGTGGGAAGGGGGATGCTGAGTTGGGAATGTCCTCAGGCTGTTGCTCTGCTCTCGGTTCCCTGCATGTCCAAAGGCAATGAGCTGGGTATTGCACCCTTGGCTGCACGCCTGGCTCCTGAAAAATCACTCAGGGACACACCACAAGCCTTTGCTGCTGGAAAAAACTCCATTGCCTTCATAGGGATGAGCCATCATTTCAGGCCTTTACTGCCTCTGTGGCAGATGTACCTTCTGTGCACAATTGGCTTCCTGGCCATACAGACTCTTCCACATTGCTCTGCTCTGATTTGCTCCATTTCATTTTAATTTTATCCTGTTACTTTCTTCTGATTCAAGTTGAGAGTTCAACTGATAACCAATTTTTCTGTAGTGCTGGTTATATTATGTCAGTAAGTGGGAACAGCACAGCCTCTCTACTTTCACTCAATGGGAAGTGACATCCTGCTGATTAAAATTTATTGCTAATATGTTTTGATGAATGTTTCAGAGTCTGTTATTGGTTTAGGTTTTTCATTGCTGGATGCTTTTTATTTCTGTTTTATCAATTCTATTTCCTCCAATTGTTTTAGACATAATGTATGATGCTAATAACATGTCAGCTTCAAAAATCAGGAGCATAAAATGATATTTCTGCTGAAAACTGCAGTGAGAGAGGAGAGTGATTTATAATGTTCTTTAAAATTTGCAATTACATTTGTTGATTGAGATGCCAGTCACATGCATAAAAGTAGGGGAAGATGTTTGAATTTCCTGTTTCAAATTGTTTAATATGAAGTCATAATTTATAGATGGAAAGCAGGTTTATTATGTAAGCAAGCCACCTGTGATCAGAAGGACTATTCACTTCCCAGCACCTCTTCAATCCTCCTTTAAGCTTCCAGCACTCCTTGAGAAGACTTTCATGGAAGTTTTATGGCTGTTCAGCCCATTAATCTCTGCTCATTTTTTTCTCTTTATCCAATAATGCCACGGTCCAGCTCCCCATGTGGAATCACTCATTTTCCTTGCAGAGATCCGGGTCATGTATTTCACATGATCACTTCAAGCCCATTTTTTGTGATAACATTTTGTAATGAAACCCACCTTGTGTTGGAATAAAGGACTCAGGGAAGTTCAGCTGTTGGCTGAGGTAAAATAATATATATGTAGGGTGGTGTAAACTAATTCTTAGCTGTTTTCACCCTGGCTGCAAGCATTTTGGTCCTTGAGGCCCCTTTTAGCAAGGCACTTCAGTGTATGATTACCCTTACGCACCACATTTCATCTCATCCATCTTCCATGTGCTCCCATTTTCGCCTCATTGAATGCAATTCCTCCAAAGTGCTCCTGGAAGTTGACTCCAGAGGCTCCTCGGGGAAAAGAATTCCTGCTGGAGCAAGTCCTCTGCTGAGCAGGAGAGTGGTCACTCTATGGATGTGCTATTCCATACATATTTACGCTCAACCATGTTTTTCCAGCTCCACCACTGCCAGCTGACTGCTTCTTCCCTATTTTCTCCTTTATTCAAAGGATAAATGCTTTGGATCATTTGTCACCATCTCTATTCTTTAAGAATTTCCCCCAACCTCAGATGTGTCTAAATTAGGCTTTTTTTTTCATTCCCTCTCCCCATGTTTCTGCTTTGCTTGCCTTACTACTGTCAACTGTCTCCCAATGTAGATTAATTTGCCAGTTATTTTAATATTATTACTTCTCAGTCTTCCAGGCCCTTTAGGAAAATATTAAAGAATAGGAATGATAACCACAATTCCCTTGTTTCTGCAGAAGATGCCAACTTGGCATCCTCCTCCTCTGCCTCCTCCTCTTTTGTTTACATTCAATTAGTCAGGTTTTGGATCTGTCCAATCCAATTTGAATTAACATTTCAATTTCTCTTTAATGGAAAAAGAAAGAAAATGCTTCATTAAATTACATTCTTTATTAAAATAGCCATTGGCATCTGTAAAGAAACTTTCCAACATGATGTTTTACAATAGAAGTGGGTTTGCACAAAATAGCACAAACAGTCTTGAAATATCTATCTTTTTGATTAGGTTGCAATTTAAATTGTCAGATTTTTAATATCTTCTGTAAGAGGGGATGATAAACTGATCTGAGAGCTAGAAGGTCTCAGGTTTTTTGAGAGAATTTCTGTGGTTTTGTAGGGAAATGAAGCATTTGGATCCCTCTGAAATCACAAATCGCAAAGACTCAATGAAAAGATCATCCCCGTGCCCCACGATATTGGCACAGGAGGTTCCCACTGATGGAGAGGATGTGGGTTGAGGGCAGGAATCTGCCTGGAATTGTTCACAGTCACCTCCAGGGCAGCTCCTATGGAGTGGATGAAACAGGGTGAGTGTTTCTGTCAGCTATTTACTGAGTAACTCCTTCCTTTGTAACTCTGTCAGGAATATCCCAGTTCCCGCAGAACAATGGATGGTGTCACTGCCGTTTTGGTGCTTTTGCTGGATCCTTTGATTTGTGGATTCTTCCCTTCTGTCATGGTTCGACACTGGCCAAACGCCAGGCACTCGTGAAAGCCGTTCGCTTACTCTCTCTTGCTAAAGTTGGGTGGAGGAGAGCGAAAAAAAAAATTAATGAAGAGCCCATGAGTTGAGATAAAGATTGAAAGAAAAACACTCTAAGGGCAAAACAGGTTCAAATTTAAAGGTATAAAGTAAATTTATTATTAACAGAGTCAGAGGAGGATAATGAGAAGTAAAATAAGCCCTTAAAAACACCTTTTTTCCTCCCCAGCCCCTCCCTCTTTTTCACCGACAGCATAGGAGACAGGGCATGGGGGTTTGGTCAGTTCGTCACCCAAGATCTTTTTCTGTTCACTCAGGGAGAGGAGTCTTTCCTTTGCTATGCCGTGGGGTCCCTCCCACAGGAGACAGTTCTCCGTGAACTTCTCCAGTGTGGGTCCAAATCTCACGAGCAGTAGTCCTGCCAAAACTGCTGCAGCGTGAGTCCCTCCCACAGGCAAACAGTCTTCCCAAAACTGCTGTGGCGTGGGTCACTTGTCTACAGGCTGCAGTCCTCTAAGGATAGGCTGCAAGGGATAAGGATAGGAAGCAAGGGCCCTCTCTCTCTATCTCTGGAAGCCAGGGCCCTCTCTCTCCATTCAGGTCTCCCACTGGATCACAGCTTTCTCTGGCATCCACCCGCTCCAGTGTGAGTACTTCTGTCACGGGCTGGGAGTGGATCTCTGCATCCCCTGTGGACCTCATGGGCTGCAGGGGGACAGCTTGCTTTACCATAGTCCTCGCGACAGCCTACAGAGGAATCTCAGCTCCAGCGCTTGGAGCACCTCCTCCCCTTCTTTTTCCACTGACCTTAGTGCTGCCATGTTGTTTTCCCTCACACGTCCTCACTTCCTCTCCTTCTCTGACCAGAAGAAAAACTGCTGCTTGTAGATACCACTGTCAGCAAGCTCCACTAATTCAAAGATTCTTGCAAGATCCCGCAGTGCCGAGAAGTCGATCTCATCGAGGTTCCATGTCGGGGAAATCGCTCGTCATGCTTGCACTGCTGGCCAAGCGGCCCCGCTGCCCTCGTGCAGGCAGTGGCAGCCGCCGCAGTGCTGGCGTTATTTAACGCCTCTCTTCATGCGGGGCACCAGGAGGAGAAGCTGCTGCCGCTGCCCTTTTCGCCCGCAGTGTGGCTGGCTAGGGGCGGCCAGGCAGGCAAGGCTCGCCGCGGGCCGCGCTGAGTTGGCGGCGGCTGTGGCACCTTGCCACCCCTGGAAAAAACTGCCTGTGGGCTGTTTTGATTTTCTTCTTAAATATGTCATCACAGAGGCCTTACCAACCTCTTTAATTGGGCCAGCAGCGTGTCCATCTTCAGAGCCATCAGAGATTGGCTCTGCCAGACGTGGTGGAAGCTTCTAGCAGCTTCTCACAGAAGCCACCTCTGTGGCTACCCTGCTACCAAAAACCAGGCCATGCCAAATCAACACACTTTCTTTGGGAAGGATCTAGTCAGTCACCTAAGCATGTGTCTGATATTGAAGGATGTGCTTAACTCATGTCCATAGTCAAAGTTCTTGAATTTCCCTTAACTTTGGGATGAGCTGGCACTGTGGGAAACTGGCTCCAGAGTCAGACTTCACATCTGTGCTTAAACTTTGTGGTTTAATGTTTCTCAGCCTTCTTGGCTCTGAGTAATCACTCAGAAAACAAAACAACAAAAAAAAAAATCAGATTTTCTTTTTCTGTCCATTCCCTCACCAGGTATTTTGGTGGAACTCTACTTTTCCTCCTGGCTCATTTGCCAAGAAACGACCTGGTAAAGCAATGTCAGTAGCTCTGCTGGAGCAAAGCAATAGCTCTGCTCCTGCAGTTGCAGAGTAGACTCCTAATTATGGCATGAAGACATTTTATAACAAAGACATAAAAAAATCCCATTTTTATTAGCTGTTCACATGCCAGCTATAATTAATTCTACACAGGGAAGTTTGCTTTGAGTTCATTTGAACACTACTACTCTTAACCTGGATGACCGACTAATTTCTTATAAGCTCAGTCATGGATTAATGTTGAAAAGATGTAGGTGACCTTTTTTTTAATTTTTTTTTTTATTATTTTTTTAAGCCCTGCAGCCACCACCATGTGAATATATTAACTGGAAAGCCATTTCATCAGTGCTGCAAGACTTAAGTACTTACAAGTTGATCCCAGCTGTGTAAGATGCTGAGAACTGCTGGGGAAATGTGAAATATTGATTAATACAATAATATGCTTTATCTTGGATTCAATCTGTGATTTAAATTGTGTATCACAGGGGCACAAGCTACTTCTCCATGGCCTGCAGGGGAATCTCAGCTCCAGGGTCTGGCCCTGGGGGTCTGCAGGGCTGTTCCCCTCACATATCTTGAAATTTAAACAATAATTTCATATTATACTCCTGAATGATGTGTTTGGGTATTTTCACTTGTGCTGCTGGAATACTATTTACAGGCAGGATTAAAAATTGGACTACAGCTGAAATTCAAGATTTTTATATGAGCTAGACTTCAGTTATTGAATTTGTAGCTAATAGTAAAACTATGTGTGTCTTTCCATATTTCAGGCCTCAGAGAGGCAAGCTCCAAGTGCCAGTGCAATGCAGTATTCCTAGACAGCGTACGTTAGAGCCACTTCATGAGACAGAAATTTGCAGTTCTCCTCTTGCAGTGTGATTTTTTGTCAGTAATTTGGCATTAGCTTCTTCCATCCTCACTTGTGAAATGCTCTCAGGAATGACAAATAGTTTTCACTTTCCACTCTTTAAAACTGGTAATTCTTCACTCGGGTGTGGATGTGGCCTCATGGAAAGGGTAGAGGAGACCATCCTTTGTCTAGTTTGTTTCCTCTGGGTTTGCTCCATCCCATGTTTTCTGACGCTGAGGTGATGATGGGAGAAGGAAGAGGAGCAGAGTCCTCTTCCAGACAGTTCACCTCAAATTTACCCTCCAAGCCTGATTTGAAACTTCAAGTTTTCATGATCTCTGTGAGCCTCAGATGGATTTCAGCTTGAGTGAAAGGAGCAGGAGCAGCAGCAGCAATGTAGTGGTGCTACATGGGTTTGTGGTTTTGTTTGTTTGGATTTTTTTGATAATTTGCTTTTGCACTTTAGTATTTTCCTTTTCAAATGCCCCGCTATTTATTATGCAAGGAGATTGTTGTGTATTGTGGCATGAGCAGGACATTTACAAAATAACAGCTGAATAAAAGTGCTGATTTGGAGACCAGACTGCAGGCAGAATTTGATTTTGTTCGTGTCACTTTAAAAAAAAAACAAAAAAAAAAAACAAAAACCCAACCCAGACATGTCTTAACCTTCAGAAATTGTAAGAGCATCATGGGCTTGGATCAAAACAGAGACTTGAGCTCTGTTCTTAAGTAACAAGCAAGTTCAGCCCTTGTTTATGTGCATGAGACTTTTACTGACAATGATGAGCTTTAGAGCTTTAGGTGCTACTGGCACAGAATACATAATGAGCAGTGGAAAATAACTCGGAGGCACCAGCTTTTAAAAACACAGGCTTGAGATTCGTGCTGGCCTGAAGGAGGGGATTTAAAAAACTCCCATGGAAAAGGGCTCTGAAGGGGTGAATTGCTCAGGTGTCTGCTTGGAATATGGCAACCTGACAGAAAGCTGTTGTTTCATGTCACATGTGAGACATCTGTTTGATACCATTTATCACATGAGACCTGCATGTTCTCCTGGAGCACCTCAGGGACACACTTCGTCAGTGCTACCAATGCTGGGATTAAGCGGGAGGGACTCCTGAGACCTGTCCAGATCCAGGGATCCATCAAGACTGTGCATCCTCTCTTCCTCCTTGTAACCTGTGAAATATCAAAGCAAAAGCAACACTAGAGAACTGAAAAGCTTATTTGTACAAAATAATACTTTTAAAGCATTTCCTTGTAGCCCTAAATGTGTTTTCTACTTATTTCCAGGAACAGATTGAAGCCAACTTACTAAAGTCTCAGTGGACCAGAATTGTTGGTTAACCCAGTAAATAGTTTCCAGTAATGGGCAGTTATTAGGAAATGGGGTGTTTAGTTCAGCAAATCTCCTAAATTTGCATTTTTTTTTCAAAGGAGCAATATCCTGCACATTTCATTCTTATTAACTTCTTATTCTAGAAGCTTCACATAAAACTCTTTGCCATAACTGTCCTTTCAAGGCAGCAGTCAGTGTTACAAACAATGGCCTAGAGATAATCTGCTGGAAGTCAGGGTATGTCTTTATATCCAGGCAGATGTTCTAAGTTCCTGCTGTGTCACCTGCACTGCAGTTGAGGTGTCCTCTATATTCTACAGAACACTATTAAAAACCACCGAGCAATTAATCATAGCAAACAAGATTTAACATGCATGGTAGCGTTAAGAGTTGGAATAATGCTAACAACCCCTGAGAGCTTTCCTGAGTTTTAGTACCTTTCTTTTCCTCTGGGAACTGTGTTTCCTTTGACCTGTAACCTGGGGCACTGCAGCCCTAAATTCCTGAGGCAAACACATTTCGCATACACATTTCTCAACCATGTTCCTATCTTTGTTCACTAAAAATACATATATTTAATGGTGGTTCATGCCAAGTTTCTTTTCTCTACAAAGAGAAATTATTTCTTAATTGTAACTCTTTGCTGACTGATTCAAATCGTTTCTTATCTATTCTTGTACTCCTGGATTAGTTTTCAGCTTTACCCGCCATCAGTGTAGGCTCCCACAATATCATTCTGTATTTTGACATTGTCAAGGTATTAGAGAAGATAGGGAATATATTCAAATGGATTCCATCTAACTGCTTTCTGACATGTGCTGGGATATTCATCTGATTCACATCCTTAAGGTGTCTGTGAAGGATATTTAAACTGGGCTATCACGTGTGAATTACCAGACTTGAGAAGACTTTTTTTCATGGCAGATGATGGATATTGAAGAGGGGAAAAGTTTCCCAGCACTGTCTTTAAACAGAATCCCAGAAAGGTTTGGAGTGGAAGGGACCTCAAAGCCCATCCAGTGCCACCCCCTGCCATGGGCAGGGACACCTTCCACTAGCCCAGGTTGCTCCAAGCCCTGTCCAGCCTGGCCTTGGACACTTCCAGGGATCCAGGGGCAGCCACAGCTTCACTGGGCACCCTGTGCCAGGGCCTCCCCACCCTCACAGAGAATAATTCCTTCCCAACAGCCCATCTAAACCTACCCTCCTCCACTGGAATATTCACCGTTATTGCCTCTTGTAATTTCCCAGTTTAAATTTGAGCTGTGTGAACATTTCAGCCATTTTTGAAATTGTATTCCAACAGCTCATCTCTGCAGTTTTTCCTTTGCCTCCTGAACTGTGTGAGTTCTCCTGTGGTTTACTCTGCATTATAAAGGGGCAAATGATGGAATTCTCACCTATGGTGGAAAGAAA
>VZTF01003108.1:12262-30380 GCA_013397755.1 Cnemophilus loriae
CCCTCGCCCTGCCAGCTGGAAGAGCTGGGGCAGTGGGCAGGGCCAGCAGGGCTGGCACTCCTCAAAGAGCTGGGGAGCGAGGAGCGCCTCTGGTGCCACGATTGCCAAGCCAGGAGTGGAGGGGAAGAGAGCCTCTCAGAGTCTGGTTCTAACGACCCCAACAAACCGGAGTCTTACAGAGGCCCAGGACGACTCCTACAGCTGTTTCTCCAAGACACAGATCAATCAGTGTCGCCTGGGGAAGACAGCAAGGCCCAAGAGCAGTGGCAGAAGAAGAGGAACAACGTCAGCATCCACACCGTCTGGGTCAAGCCCCTCTACCCGGAGCTCCTGGTGGAGTCCTGCTCGCTGGAGGCAGAAGAGGTATAGATGACTGATTTTAACCTTGAGTTTATAGAGAAAAAGGCAGTTCCCCTTATCAGCAAAAGGATGGAGCCATCCATCATCTCTGTATTTATGATGCTTGTACCCAAGTGTGTGACAAGAACTGTTCAAGACTTTGTGCTGAAAACTGCCCACTCTGGGGCTGAGCTGCAAATATCTCTGATGCTTTTAGCTGGGACATTAAGCTCATTAGCTCCTACAGCAGTTATGGGCCGACATCCTCTCTGTAGATGTCAGTCTGTGGAGTTAGCAAGCAGTTAGGAAAGAGGATTTTTATAATCCTTTGATTCTCCTCCCCCCATTTCACCCCTTTTAAGGAGATTCTGCTTTTAAATGGTTGATTTGAGAGCTATTTAGTCCCAAAATTTGATGAGCTGAATTATGGAGTAACTTTATCCTTTCTCAGTCCCGGTCCGCTCTGGTTTACAGAACCTTTCTCCTCCGTGTTTTAACCCCACAGAATTATACCTTGGGTTTCTAGATATGGAAATAACTCCAGGCAGTGTAAAATTCACCCAGTCTTGGCTGTGTCTCCCGAGACGGATTGGACGCTTGAGAGCGCATCACCACTATAAAATGTGGTAAGTCTACATCCTCATGGACTGGTATGAAGCAGGGCAGAAGTGAGGGTTCAGTGTAAGGCAACACACTGATCCACCCTCGTTGGACTTACACCTCTGAGGAAGAGAATATTTGGGGAGCTTTGGGCACTGCATTGCACAGAGATTTTGGATCACTCCCTTCCTCCACCACAGTTCACTCCTTGAGAGCTCCAGACCTTCATCTTTAATGTCCTGACTGACAGGGGTAATAGTACAACGCTGGAGAGGTTTCCAAATCCTCTACTGGCAAGAAATTTTGTTTGTTTGCTCATCTTTAATTAATATTTAATTGGGTGTGCAGACAAGGGGTTGTATCATCAATTGTGGTGAACTGGCTTAGCTCTGTCAAAGCTAATGGTGCTGTATTGATTTATGCAGCATGAGAGGCCAACTTGGAGGTAAAGGAAAGGGCAGAAACTTTCTTCCTGGGAAGGAAATTAGAAAAGAAGGAGTCACGCTGTGATCTGTCGTATGGTAATCACGGTGTGCTGCCTGCAAGGGAAAGGTGACTCCTGCAAAAACAACTGGGAGCTTTTTTCCTTTATTTTCTCTTTTTTTTTTTTTTTTCTTTTTAATAATCTTACCATCATCGTGGAAAGTTTATTGCCAATTAACTTTATGGGAAGGGATGATAGTGGTGGTAAGCAATTAAACACTACAGTCTGTATTTATGCAGAGGTGAGAATAAGTAATAGAACTTAACTTGCTTTTTAAGCTGGCCCATAGCCTTGTCCCTGGATATAAGACTGAGATAAACTGCTGGGATAAGAACCTGCATTTTGTTAAAAATCAGAACATATTTTCTTTTATTTATTACTGTTAGTCATAAAACTCCTATTGGAAATAGCACACAAATGAGCTCCTTATCCATAAAATCATTGAAACATAACATTACATTTACTACCTGTGGTACATAATTAGGCTCCCATTCACTTGTATAACCTTTTCTTCCAGCCATTGGTGATTTTGAGACAAGCTCACTTTCTATTAAAAAGTGAAAGTTTAAAATCTCTCTTGTTCTCTCTGTGCCCCACTCCTCAGAAGGTGTTATTTCAGACAAGTAGGCAAACATGCAAAAACAACCCCTAATTCTGTTTCTGAACTGCATCACAATTATTTAACTGCTCCTCAGCTATTTTCTCTTTGCGTGGTGAAGTTATTTATGTAGTCTTTCACTATCGCTCCCTAATAGTGATTTTAATCATAAATAAAATAATTACTCCATTAACCCATCTGCAATTAATGTACAACATTAAAGATGATCGAGATCAGGCACATAAAAGTTATTCTTCACCACTTCCATTTGCAAAATGAAGTCCAGTTTCAAAGTGAGGTTGCAGACTTGCCTTCAAGTTCAGTTATTGAATAGAAATCTTAATAATTTTTTTAAGTCCAATATTTAAAGTTTTTTATTACCGAGTTTGAATTTCTCTAAGATTAGTTTGGTGTTGAGGTCTAATCATTCTCCAAGACTTGATACATTATCCTATGATCTGTTCTCTTTCCCAAATGATTGCTGCCATCACCTTAAATCCCACTGAGCTCCATGAGGGTACCACATGAGGATGCTGTAACTGTCCTGAAGCAGGCTGGGGAAAAGCTGATAGTTGCACCAATCCAATGAATTTTTTCCTCTGAATAAAGTGGTCAAGCAGTTCTTACCTAGTGCAACTTCAATTTCAGAAACCTGAAGATTGGAGGAGAATCTGGATGCAGCCCATCCTCAGAGGGAAGAAGGTGGAATTCTTCATTGGCTTCTAATAGAAGAAAGAGAACTCAGATCTGATGTGTTCAAGGTGGGTGAATTCATTGCATAAGTAAAATTTTAGCTAATTGGAAATGATGGAGCCATATTAGGGTGCTTTTAGCATTTATCAACCTGAAGAAACAGCTCTAAAGACAGTTTTAGGAGCATGAGAGACAAGCTGCTGGAGGCTCAAGGCACGAATCCGGTGAGTAGAGGCTGAGGGAGCTGGGAAAGGGGCTCAGCCTGGAGAAAAGGAGGCTCAGGGGGACCTTCTGGCTCTGCACAACTCCCTGACAGGAGGGGGCAGCTGGGGGGGTCGGGGTCTGCTCCCAGGGAACAGGGACAGGATGAGAGGAAACGGCCTCAAGCTGTGCCAGCGGAGGCTCAGATTGAATATTGGGGAAAACGTCTTCATGGAAGGAGCTGTCCATCCCTGGTACAGCTGCCCAGGGCAGTGGTGGAATCCCCATCCAGGAATTTAAAAACCATGTGGATGTGGCACGTGGGGACATGGGTTAGTGGTGGCCTTGGCAGTGCTAGTTGGACTCGATGTTCTTAGAGGTCTTTTCCAGTCTAAACAATTCTACGAAAATTTAAAAAAATAAACCCAAACTAAGATGCCCTTCAATTTATCAACCAGGTCTCTTTCTCCTTGTTGATAATGAAGAATTTGGTCTCTTCTAAGTCATGTTTTATTGCTGAAACTTGTTACCTTTCGTGGTAGAAAGATCAAACTCTGCCCTAAATCATAAAAAATTATGTTTTCAGTCTTTCAGTTTCATCTGGGTCATGTACATCTTAATAAAACTGTGCCTAGGATGAATTTCAGTGCTCCTGTGTAATGGGATTTAATGCCCTGCACACAACTCCCTCGTTCTTGAACCTTTTCTGCCACTTGCTTCAGAAAACCATTCGACTTTGGAGTGGATCCAGTCATTGGTGAATTATTCCTGTGCTCTTTTAAGTTTGAGAATTTCAGACGGACTGGAGGGAAGGTTGTACGTTGAAACAATTATAACACGGTCGTTAATTGGACCAAATTAATCACTATGTTCAACACAACAACCAGGGACTCTCACTGGCTGTTGGGGTGAGTAGGAAAATGTTAGTAATCACCTTCCCTCTTACAGGTGCAGGAATTTGAGAGTATTTGTAAAATTTTCATGCCAAAAGGGATTTCAGATTAAATAACAATCCCGGTGTACTTGTTATAGCATTTATGCATTTTATTCTCTGTAAATACCTTTTAAACTGCTTTATGAGCCTTCCTCACAGCAGGTGCCTGGTTCAGGCGGCCTGAGCAAATGAGGAGGTGGAATTGCATTTCCAAACATGACAGAGGAGAGTATTCCACAAGTGCTCCGTGAATAACGATTCAAATTTGGAAAATTTTAACAGGTTCCTGCCCTCAAATCTCTCCATACCTTTACGTGGGTAAATGCCACTAAAAATGTGACCTTTAGCTTTTTGTCTTCTGAAGTGACTCTTTTCTGCAAATAAAATTTATTTTTAGAGAGTCTTCCTGGGCTCAAAACTACTTAATAATTTGAAATATTTTATCTGAGATGTATATTCCAAACTGTGTATTTGTATCTGTCATTAACCTTGAAGGGCAGCTCCTTAATGTAATCAAGAATAAATTACAACCCTAAATAGGAAATAAAAGTTAATTTTGCACACAGCAGAAATGCGGAGAGACTGAGTAGGTTGTAACTAATATGCAAATATTCATTATATTGCTGACCTGCAAAAGGATTTTTGTTTTCAATTTTCCCCTGAATCTTCCACTCACATTCCCAATTCTTTTTTTTTTTTTTTTTGAGTTTGAGTTTATTTTTTTGAGGTTTTTTTTTTTTAGGGTTGTTTGTTGTTTGGGTTTTTTTTGTTTATTTGAAAGGACTGTGGTACCTGTTGATATTGCTGGATCATATGCATGTGCTTGACATGGATTTTCTCCATGCTTGGAGCCAGATGTGCATATACTGCTCACCATCCCCTACACCGTCCATCACCACATCCATCTGAGCCCTTGTGGGAAAGGCTACTTAGAAATAACCCAAATCTTCAATTTTCAGATTCTTTTTTTGGTTATACAGCAAAGCCTGAGCTGGCCATCCAACTTCTCTCACTATAAAATCATTCAGAAGATTTTAGTAACAATTAACTTGAGTTTATAGTGAGAACATTTCAATCCAGTCATTACAGAAACCACTTAAATGGTTCACTTGTGATATTGAGCTGCTCCGTGTCTTGTAGGTAAATAATTCAATATACACGGGGACGCACAAGACCTGAGAACTGTTCACATGACTCTAAAACTCACTGAAGGCTGCAGCAAGCTAGGTAATGCTCCCTTAATTACTGAAGCTGGATATTTTGGAGCAAACCCATTCTGTGTAATTTATGGTACTAATTTTGTGGGTTTGCTGCTCTTTGCCTTTCAGCGGGGTGGGCTGTGTTCAGTGGAATCGCTGGAGGTTTGGATGAGGTGCTTCATTCAGACTAAATATGAACCAGAGAGATTTGTGGGGAACTTTTGATTACAGTAAATTGACCAGATCTTTTGGTGGTACCAGGTAATACAGGAAAGGCAATAAGGGATGGACACAGACAAAATATAATCACTGGTGGTGCCACGGTATTTTAATTCCCGGTGTGAGATCTGTGTGGAGTCCTTAGGAACTGCAAGGCTTTTCCAATGCACCAATCCTCTCTAAAATAATGAAAAAAAAAAAATCCAGTTTGAATAGGTTGTGATTTTTATATGTTTGTTTTAGGTGGCAAAACAGAAATGTCCCAGAGTTGTGTGGTACTTTGTGTCTGCACTGCAGCAGAGTTTTTCACTGACTGCTGCCTTGTTTACAGCTCCTTCCTATAGTAAATCTCCCCTATTGTTTTGTCTTTATTGGCTATGCCAGAAGGCTATGGAGCTAAAGCACATCAAAGCTCTCCTCCAATACTTATGAACCCTTTCCCATTGCTCATCCATCATTTTAACTGGCAGTTATCTTGATGTAAAATATCTGGAAGTCTCCAATCACCTAGAATGCTCAGGATCCAGTAGGGATTTTGGAAGCAACTGTTCATTAATAGAAATGATATAAAATTAGCATGGAAAAAAAAAAAGGATTAACTGTCTTGCTTAATTTATTTCAGAAAACTTTTCCAGCCGAAAATCAAGTCAGCTCTCCAAATTCCTAACTCTGGCTGCCTGATCTTATGAAGCCTGCATCCTTTCTGCCAGTCATTTGTAACAGGGGGAGATCCTGAAGGGACACATATTTAAATATCCCTTGTTTTCAGGTTATGTCCCCAGGAGGTGGTTCTATAGGGCTGTAGGTTTCACCCTTTGTCAGTTTATTTAGGGCATAAACCACATTTCCAAGCACCGTGCTCGCAGGGTAAGGCACAGATTCACTTTTCCCTCTGAGTTAACAGCTGGTTTAATCAGGACATCTATGCCATGGTTGGAATTAGATGATTTTTGAGGTCCGTTCCAAGCCAGGCTGTTCTGTGATTCTGTGATAAATGGTTTCCTTCTGGGTGAAGAGGAACAGGACACTCCTGGATGTGTCCATTCAAGTGTCCACATCACCCAGCAGGCTGTGATAGGATACTGGTTTGGAAAAGCAGAACAAGTGCTGCCACGCTCAGCAGCCAAGCAAAGGACTTGGAAAAGTGTCTTATCCTCAGAAGATTCAGCTGTTGCACAGAATTCAGAACAACTGAAGGGCCAGTGAAGTTGTCCCCGCCCATGGTAGGGGGTCAGAATAAGATGGTTTTTAAGGTCCTTTCCAACCCAGACCATTCTGTGATTCTATATTTGCACACCCTAAGGTTCCAGAAAAGAAACTGAATTCCTCATTGAGCACTCACTGGGAACTCTGCACTGAAGGATTATCAAAAACCCCAAGGGATTTGTTTGTCTTGGTGTGGTTGGCCCCAGCTGGATGCCCAGTACCTCACCAAAGCGCTTCCATCAGCCCCTTCTTCAGCTGGACAGGGGGAAGAAAATGTATTTGAGGGCTCATGTGTTGGGATAGGGACAGGGAGAGATCACTCAGCAATTCCTGTCGTGGGCAAGACAGACCTGACTCAGTGAATTTATATAAAATCTGGGTAGGTGTAATCTTAACACCCCTTCCTCCCACCCTTCCTTTCTCCCTGGGCTCAACTTCTCTCCCAAATTCTCTCCCTTTTTCCCCCACAATGGCATTTGTTTTTCCAAGTGTCCCTGTATTCTTACAGGAATTCTTCACTGTTTTTATAGGCAGACTGTGCTAACTGTCAATGCTGTTTGAAGAATTGGCTGATTGTTCGTAATTAACAAGCTCTGTTCCATTTGGGAACTCATTGACAATGCCTTTGGTTGTCTTTAGTTATTCCTGGTAGAGGTGAGTCATAGAAGTCAAATATCCCAGAGTATTGTCCATCATTAATGGAGTAGGATGGAAAATGGGAACCCCAGGTTTGCCAGTGCTTTATACTTCTCAAGCTTTAGATAATGCACTGCAGCAATTTATTTGATTTTAATGACAGTGAGGAGGAAACATGTCATTTTTCAGTCATTTCACACATGCCATTAGCAACATAATTTGAAAAGATAATGATTTACAAACCACCTGCTGTCTGGCAGATGCTTAAATATTGGCACGTGCTTGGAATGTGGTATGGAAGATACGTGAGGGGTTTAATTGCCCACTAATGCAACAGCTTCTGTTCTGTGCAGGTTAATGAGGGAGAGTTGCTTTGCTGTTGAAGTACATCTGCCAGGGATCCTGTTTATTAGACAACCAGCATGGATGATCTTCACAGGTTTAGTCACTTGTTTGCAACTGGTTTTGTATTAGTTGCTTTCAATGGCAAGAAATGGGGAAGAACATCAGGTTTGTCATAAAATGAGACCTTTGGAAAGCATTTTGAGAAGGAAGCTCATGTCATGACTTAGTATGTCAAAAACAGTGATTGATATGTTATCCAAAATGTACTGAGGAGGTCTGATCTGCACAAGAGTGAGTAGATACAGTCATGTCCATTAGGAGCCACTTTTTATGGAAGGCCGATGGCATCCCAAATCCTGTGCTAAGCTCAAGGTTCCTCCTGGGTGACACTTCCAGCAGCTCAGGCTCACATCTCGCAGGGGCTGTTGTTTATTTGTGGGTGTACGCATTCCTTTAGCGCACTTAACAGCAAGGAACTAAAGCAAATCGGCACCATTTTCCAACAAAATTCAAATCTTGATCAAAAGAAGACACTTGGCTGGGAAAGAAAGCCTTTCATGTGAGTACCTCCAGGGAGATTTGTATCCTGGTCCAAATTCAGTCCTGAAATTGGATTTGCTTACTCCTATTCCCTTTCAGTGAAAAGTAAGAAAATCCCTATCCCCAAACCCAGAAAATCTCACACATCAATAAGACAAAAATCACAGTCGCTGTGACAGCATTGGGATTACTTAGGGGTCCTTGGATAAGCACCTGATGCAGAAGCAGCACCCAAACTACTGATTCCACACGTGAACCCAAGCTGGGTGTAGATTGGGAACACATAAGGTCAGTTTTTTATGGATATTGGGGATGACTGTAAAATGTTGTAACAGTGTTGCAGATGACAGGGTTACAAAGTCACTGCCAATGTATTTGTGAGGTTTGTGCTGGAAATATGAGACAGTGGGAATTTGTTTTAGCCACTCCAAGGGATGTGATCTCAGATGCTAACCCAAGCCAGATGGAAAAAGCTGGATGTTAGTTAAATCGGAAAATTATAACCTACTAGACCTGTATGGTCAGAGAAGAGGAAGGAGCAGAGCTGGCACTTAAACCAGCTTGCGGATCTTTGCACGGAAAAATCTGGCCAGGCTAGAGATGCCCAAGCTAACTGGAGTCACAGCTTTGGCACAGAATTATCTTTTCCCATCTCTCAATGCCCTGTACCAGATGAATCAGATAACTACTTTTTTATTCCAATTTTTTATTCCAACTTGCAGTGATACACTAGAAGGAATGACCACCCCTTCAGGTTTTTCAAGGTCACTGAAAATGCAGCATCATTTGAAAAACTGGATTTTAAACATTCTTGTATTTATCCAGCTAACATAAGGATTAGAAACCTGTCTAAATCCGTCTAGGTATAAATTTCAAACAGTGGCTTGGAGAAACATCTATAAAAATGGAAGCACTAAGAGTCGCCAAATGTTCCCCTTGATGCCTGAGTGTTTTACTGAATTGTGGAGCTGCTTCAGCTACAGCCTGATTCCTTCTCCTGTGACTCTCAACTCTCTTAGCCATAATTTTGAGTGATTAATGATTGAAATGTTATTTAAATCACTGAGCCTTCCTCTGTCAGAATTCAAAACTAACTTGCTAATGGGGAGAAAACTGAAAAATCTGTTCATTGTTTTTTTTCTTCTTCGTTTGAAAAGTGCTAAAATCTTTGATATTTCTGTTCTCTGCTACAAGGGCAACATAAAGGGATGTCTCAGAAGGAGTGATAATGTAAACATTTGCCCCTGACAGATAAAGCAGTGTGGAATAAACTGGCTTTGACAGCATTAACAAATTTACAGTGCTGGGTTTGAAGGCATTAGCTGTGGAAAGGTTTGATAATGTTGTGGCTTTCAAATCATGGTTTCAGCAAAGTGCTTAACAGATTTGTCTACTGTTTCCCATCTGTAAATGACTACATAATTTACACTTTTAATGGGTGTTAGATTACCTGTCTGCCATTAGACTCTCAGGCTGCAGTGAATGAAAAACAGAAAACACCACTTTCCCAGGACATAAATGATTAGTTACCATCACTGGCACCTATGTATCAACCTCTTTGTCACAGCACCGTGGCTTTGGAAAATCCGGATAAAACGGATGGTTATACCCAGCCATTAATTATATTCAAGAATTTGTGTCTATTACCCACAGAAAGATGGCTGGGGAAAGGTTGTTTTATAGTCATGGCAGGTTAGAATGATGTTTAATCAAAACAGTGATGTTAAACGTTGATAACCTGGGGAGATAATCTCTGCCATAATAAAGGTGACCTTCAAAAAAGGCTACTTCATTGAGGTCTCTTTTTTTTTCCTTCTTATCTGGCAATAAAGGAAGTAACATTAAGTTGTGGAGCATTTATTCTGCCATTAGTAGCATTTAAAATCCTAAAATAAATATTGGAGTAGGTTGAGCACATACAGATAATACATTTGAAAATATTTCAAGGTTTTGTAGAGAGGCAGAAGTAGACAGGACTTGGTGACCTAACTAGTTATTATCTTTTTCATAAGATCACTTGAAAAAAATCCTAAAAAATGAATGCCTGCACAGCTAATAAATTCTGTGAAAGATAAGCTATAGCCTTTGAATAGGTTTCCATGTCTAAAAGGATATCCAGGAGTTTGGATAGAGAATTTCTTCATATAGTTTCAAAGTAACATGGAAATTAAAAGGAATATCATTCCTAGTACGCAAATTTATTAGCAGGCTTTCTTTCCCTATTGGCATGCAATGAGGACTCCTCCATCTGTGTGTCACACTGATCAGTCCTCTAAATTATGTGCATTGATGCATTTCTGGTACATTCTCACTCAGCTCCCAACCTTCAAGGCACTTGGGGAAATTGAATCCAGCCTTGCTCTAAGCTGCTCCTAAACCTTTCCACTTTGTGGGCTAAAACTTGTGCCAGACTTCCTCTCTCAGTCTGGCCAGTTTCTATGACTTTAACACACCACCCCTCTCCTCCCCCTCCCTCCCCCCCCCAAATCTCTATTTCAGTCTCAAATTCGGATGCTTTGGTTCTCCCTGGAGACACATGGGCAGGTGGTGGCCTTGGGCCACCAGCACCAGGAGACAGGGGTGAGCTGTCTTAACGGAGAGTTTTGGTAGCTAGAACTGGCCTTGGTTTTTGATGGAAAATATTTGCTTTTGTACTGATGTATTTCTTTCACAGAATTTGCTGGTTCATTTGCTTAAACAAGGCTGGTAAAGATGGGATCTTTCCTTAAGTACACCCTGCCAGCTGAATTTTTTTGCCCTTTGTACATTTTCCCAATATAGAATATGATAATTTCCCTGATTCCAAGCCATTGCCTGGGCTTCTATTATCTAAAGACTTTTTAGGACAAATGAGATTTTCAGTTCCTAATCTAATTTTGAATGATGATTTACCCCCACATCAAACAGGCCTGTAGTTTGTGTCTAATTTACACCAGTATTTAAGGATCTGATATAGTGCTTATTACATCTATTGCCAGTGTAATATGAACAGACCCTGCTGTAAATAAGAATTAAACCCTGTAACTCAGCCTACTAAAATGATCTTATTTAATGAAGTTTCATTTCTGTCAGGCATCCTATTTCCCATTGTGTATAATTAAACTCAAAAATAACTGCCCAGCAACTAAAATGTGTAAGAACAAAGACAAGCTGCAGTCTTGAATTTATTAACAATCTACTATTTATTTGCAATGTTAATCTATTTATATGTGAACAATAAAATTAAATACAATTGTTCATCAAGGTATATTTTGTTATAGGGACTCCAGCTACAGCTTTTAGGACATTATGACATAAATCTAAATATTCCTAAGTTGTTACATCCAAGATATGATCTGTAAAATTAATAAGAATGTGGAAAAATAATTAAGAAACTGATTGGCAGTCTCAGTGAAAATGTCATCTTGTTTTTATTACAAGGTTGGTATACATTGCTAATACTCCTTTTTTCCCTTAAATTATATTTTTCTGTAATAATTCTAGATAATCTTTCCATCCAAGTTTTTATGGGTGTCATTATTTCATAGAGGGAGGAAAGAAATACAACAGGGTTGTGAAAATTTAACACTGCATAAAAGTGCCTGTCTGCCATGCTGCCAACCAGGAGGGATGGACCCCCAAACTTCCTTTTATTCCCTTGGAGCCATCACAAGGCTGGGAGAGGCACCAACTCCTCCCGAAGAGCGAGGAAGAGCCTGTTTTGAGCTGAAATCTTCATTTTTTGGGTGTGAACCAAAACATCTTTAACTTAGGGCAGACCCTGTGCTTGGCATTTGGAGGGAGAGGCTCGTTTCAGGCAATACTTCTGGTATGAATTCCAGAATTTCCTGATGAATCAGAGACATTTCAGCTGGATTAGCAGTCTTTTTGTAAACTTTTTTCTTTGAAGCAAGTTCTAGATTTTAGCTAGTGTAACTCTGATTTCCTGATAGTCTCTCACTCTTTCTCAGCTGATTTAAGGATCATGTAGGTAACAGTCAGTAATTATTTATCCTGCTTTACCTCCAAGTGAGTGAACCCTGGTGCACAAGGACTGATACCCATCTCCTTCAGGGTATTTATTGATCTAACTGGAGCAAACTTTTGAGCATCACTGGCTTTGCTCTCTGGTTTGCCAAAGAAGCAGCAGCCCATAAGTGCTGAGGTGCATTAACTCTCGGAAATTACATTGCTCAGGGAGAATAAATCCTCCCTTTTCTGCTGTTATAGACTATTGTTCTGAAAAACAGGTCAGGTTGCTGCTTGTTCATATAAATTTCAGTCTAAAAAGTAAACCAGTCCTGCTCCAGTCATTGCATAGATATATGCTCTGGTGCCTCTCTGTTGCTGTTAGCCTCTCACTCCTCCTCTGGCTTGCTCGAGGTACATATGTCAAGTTTGACAGAGTCACATCTCTGTGAAATTTTGTGATATGACCAATTGATTTAGTTTGTTAAAATAATTCCTCATGTAAACATTTCTTTGTTGCTGTCCTTTATTCCTCCTCTTGTATTGACTATTAACACAGTGTTAAAATCGATTGTGGATGCTCAGGTTTGTCTCCAGATGTGGAAGGTTTGTGGATCTTGCCAGTCAGTTTGTGCTCTGCTGCACACACAGAGCTGGTGACAAGAATTGATGACTCTTTACATGTCTCTTGATGAAACATTGGGAAAATGCAGGAAATTGCTGAGCTTGAAGAGCTATAGGCTGCCAGAAAGGAGATCTCACCAGACAGAGCTGCTCTTTGGCCAAGTAATGGTGCATTTTGCTCTCAGCAGCTCCCTGTAATTGTGTGTATGCTTGTCATTCCCACTCTCCAGCTTCTGTCCTTTACAAAATTGTTTTACTTTGAACACCAGTGTGTGGATTACTCACCTTCCACTACTACTGGTGTTCCCTGTTGGTGCTGCTCAGCCCTGCCACTCCCTCTGCTGCCAGAGTTCCTCCTCCTTCCTGCAGTACTGCCATTCCTCACAATTCCCTCAGACTGACAAAGCTAGCAATCATTCCTGGGTATGCCCCAGTTGTGGATAACTCGCCATGGAAATGAAATCTCTACAGCATTTTTACTGAGATACCAACTCTCCCTACACCAGGTGCTGGCAAAGCATCCCTGAACACCCGACTCCCTTTGAAATCCAACAGCTGTTTTTCCTTTAAAGCTCATGCTTATCCTTACTCAGGGAGAAAAAGCAAACTCCAAAATAACCTGTATTTTGGGTTGTTTGTGATGCATTTTCTTAAGGTTATGAGTGAATTCAAAAATCTATTGAACCAAGGCCAAAATAACCAAGCCTGAAGGAAAAAGGCCAGCAGAACTTTTCAGGGACATGTAACAGCTTTCATACATCAAGCTCCTTTCCAAATGTTCTTAGACACCTTGTCCTTTCCACGCAGAGCTGGAGAGCAGGTTCACTGCCTGCTGGAATGCTGTAGAGACTCGGGAAAGAGTGACCTGTCCTGATGTCAGGCAGAGCAGATGGCCCTCGCTGGAGGCTCAGGAACACGGATTTGAACTGCCTGGGAAGGAAACATAAAGGTGAAGTGTCTGGGCTCAGAGTATTCAGGGTCTTGTGCCATGTCTGAACATACCAGGAGTGCAGGGAAGCAGCTAAGGCAGCGTCAAATGCTCAAGGGACCCTGCCCCACACATCAAGGTGAACGTGCTGCACATCCCTGAACAAGCACCTTTACAAATAAGGGTAATGTTATATATGAAATTGAATTGTTGGCTTTTGCATATTTAAACCGTCCATTCATTAATACCAGGTTTGCATATTTAAATGTTCTCACAATTAAAATTATGAGGCTTTTCCAGTAGTGGATTTAAAGAAGTTTCACCTAGTTCATTATTGTTAGAACCAGTCTGTTTAAAAGATCCCTATGCTCATACCCCATTTCCCCAATTTCCCCACTTCATCTCTTAAAGTGTTGGAAATGTAATGTACTTACCATGTTTGGGTATGTTCACTGTAAACTCACTGTTATTGTACGTTCTTTATGTTGAAAACCATGCTTTTTGTCAAATTTAATGCCTGTCATAAGGTTTAGTAATTTCACTGAATCTTGGGACTTGGAAATCCCCTACACCCCCTTTCAACGGCCAGTTACTATTTTTATCCGTCTTGCAAGAAAGCTCCATGGAAACCTGAATTTCAATTAGGACCCTTTCCCGCCGTTCCAACCACCTGACTCCACCAGAAAAACCACCCCTAGCACCAGGAGAGCCATTGGTGGAAAAACGTGACCTCACCTACAGCTGGCACCAATCAACATCGACCTTGGGGGCCGGACAGTGGGCGGTCAGGGGCGGGACCAAGCATCTATAAAAGACCACTCACGAGACGAACATTGCCAGTTTCTGGTGACTAGCGCCGAAGCTGCCCTGCGCTGGGTCAACAGGCCTTCACTATAACACCTTAAGACTTCAGTTTAACTGGAGTCCACCCAGCGTTGTAGCTCTTCGGTAGCGGGGATTAAGCCGGTTCGGCTACAAGAGTCTCTGATCGTTGGGACCCGGATTTTCTTTTACTTCCTTTTTTTTTTTTACCTAATTATTTTTTTTTGTTAATTATTCTGACTGGAATAAACATTTTAATTCCTCTCAGAAAACGACAGTTGTCTTCATTTCTAACAGGTAAAAACCCTGAGCGGAAAGCAGCACCAACCTCCTGGACCTGCCTGGCCCAAAGGCAACTGTGTGGATGGCTCTGCTTTCCTGGGAGTCCTGCTGGGAGGCTTTCACTGATTGGTAAATCCCATGGGAATGCCAGTGTTGTCCACATAGCCAGAGTGATGGAAGTGACTTGGATGAGGAATGGAGTAGGACAACACCTGGAGAAGATGCTATGCGAGGCAGTGAAGCTGTGCCTCCAACCCTTTAAAATACCAGTAGTGTAGAAACCCAAAGAGCACCAAGAAATTGTGAAGATTATTACTGGGAAGGAATTCTAGGCTGTGAGGGTGGTGAGGCCCTGGCACAGGGTGCCCAGAGAAGCTGTAGCTGCCCCTGGAATCCTGGAAGCGTCCAAGACCGGGTTGGATGGCACTTGGAGCACCCTGAGATAGTGGAAGGTGTCCCTGGCAGGGGCTGGGATGGGATGAATTTCAGGGTCCCTTCCACCCAGACAACTCTGTGGTTCTATAACTGCTTAAAGATGTGAGTGTTGGTACCTGAAAGTGACAGGTTTTTTATACTAAATTTTCCTTGTAACCCCCTTGTCTGTAAAAAGCAGATATTTTGTATGCACTTACCAGCTCCAAAGTGCTGATGAAACTTCTATGTGATTTAAAAAGAAATAAGAACGTATTTTCCATTCTGAATTGTGCTGCTGGTGACAGCAGTCAAACAGCAGACTTTCAAGGGCAGGAGCAGGGATAATCATCTTGGTCAAATTACAGTTTTAATTTAAGAAAAACTTCTTTCCTTACTGAGAATATTACCATGCATATTTTCGTTTTATTAGTTTATGTACACAACCACTAAATTATTTGCATGTTATAGGATTTTATTTTGTACTTAGCAAATGAATGACATCCAAGCAATTTTAGATTTAATTTGATCAATATTTAATGAATTATAATTATCATTACAACTCAGAGCTTTGCACTGCTGTATATTGCTGCATAATGTTTAATCAAGGGGAGAGAGAGACTAAAATATAACTGGAAAACAGCTATCAAGTTTATGTTAAAGAAATGTAGTGGGATTATTAACTAAATTACAGTGGTCTAATTGAATAATTTTCCTAGTTACAGCTTTAAGCTTGAATTTCAAAAGCATTTTCCTAATTTTTATTTTTAAATGCCTGCAGTATATATTTTAAAAAATACATACACAAAGACCGAAATTACTCTGTGGTACCAGAGTTTGAAATCTCTGCATAATTGGAAAAAAAATCCCAGGTGCTGTACCTGGGAAAATGGGAATAACAGATAAAAAGGATATAAGCCTATATGGACAGAAAAGTCAAAAGATTTGGTTTATACATTGGTAAGGGCCACCTATGTATCTGCAGGAATCAGCAAAACCATTTAAAGTTAATGTATCTGAAAACAATGAAATAGGTCAGGAAAATCCATGAAAAAATGTTATTTAAAAAACTTTAAAAATTAAACCTCTTTTTCCACAAGTCAAAGATTTCTTTTCTTCAGCAAAGCAGGTCATTGTCTGAATTTGATAATATCAACATGATTCCTCAATTTTGGTAGTTAAGTAAAGCTTGTGGACTCTGAAGAACCTTCTGTGCTACTGCCAGTAAGATAGAAACACGTGTATGGGCAAAACTCATTTGGAAGCCTGGAAAAAGTCTAAAACATTCTGTTTTATAGGATCCCAAAATCCCAGAATGGTTTTGATTGGAAAGAACCTTGAAGCCCATCCAGTGCCACCCCCTGCCATGGGCAGGGACACCTTCAACAAGCCCAGATTGATCCAACATGGCCTTGGACACTTCCAGGGATCCAGGGGCAGCCACAGCTTCACTGGGCACCCTGTGCCAGGGCCTCCCCACCCTCACAGAGAATAATTCCTTCCCAATAGCCCATCTAAACCCTCTTAAGTAGGAGTATTCAACAGAATTTCCTCTTGTAATTTCCCAGTTTAAACGGTGCTATGTGAACATTTCAGCCATTTCTGAAATTGAATTCCAACAGCTCATCTCTGGAGTGCTTTTCTTTGCCTCCTGAACTGTGTGAGTTCTCCTGTGGTTTACTCTGCATTATAAAGGGGCAAATGATGGAATTCTCACCTGTGGTGGAAAGAAAACATTTTTCCCAATGAACCCAGTATTTTCACATCACAGGTCTTGATCCTAAACTTGGTGTTTCACATGTTCCATGTGCAAGATCCTCTGCATTTTTCAGTGGGCACTCTATTCTGATTTTAGAAGGGGAATCTCTGCTGAGTGTGCAATTATCACACTTAATAGACACCAATAAAAGGATACATTTGGATTTCTTGGAACATTTTCCACAATTCTTTGTGATTTGTAATTACTTATAAATAAATTTCAGCCAGCAGTGATGTCTTCTACAACTTTACAGCTGTGCACGATGTGAAAACACACGTTTTTAAAGCTGTGGCACACGCACTGCTTTCCTTTGCAGTCACTGATTTGTCACTGCGAGGAGCTGTGTGACAGCTCTGTCACCGCACTCTTGACACACTCCTGTCCCAGCCGGTTCCAGCCGGTTCCAGCCGGTTTGCAGCTGGTTCTGAGCCCGGCCCCGCTGTCCTGGGGGTGCTGGGGAGTGGCCCGTGGGGACAGCAGCGCGTTCCAGGGTCCTTTGTGACATGGGGGCTGCGTGTGCCCAGAGCCCATTGTGACGCCTGGAGGGTATAAAAGGGCACAGAGAGCCCGGGGGTGCCCACTCCCAGGAGAGCAGCTCCGCCAGGAGACAGCATCTCCCGGGATACCGTAGCATCGCTGCGTGACAGAGATGGCTACGGATGAGAAGAAGACCATGGGCGTCCAGCCCAAGCAGAGGTGGCTGATGTTCCGGAGGAGGCAGAAGGTGAGCGATGGGGCAGCACGCAGCTGCCTCGGGGCCGGGGCCGGGCTTGCTGGCACGGAGGGAGCTGCTGGGCCAGGGCAGCCCTGTGGATGCCACGCGGCCGCCTGGTCCTCAGCCTTGTCCTCCTTGGAGCAGGTTCACAGCTGCGAGTCACGGGCAGCCCCGCAGGAGGCTGAGGAGCACCGTGACTCCTGTGCTGCCTCTGGCGCGCAGGCGGCAGCAGCAGAGAGCCGGGCAGCGGCCCCGCACAGCCCCAGGGCCCGCGGCCAGGCTCTGCTGCGCTCGCTGCGGCGCGGCTCCCGTGCCATCCTGAGCAGGGTGGCGGCTGTGATCCGGCGACGCGGCCAGCAGCCGGGGACACAGCCGCGCCTGGCTCAGGGCACGGGCTCAGGGCCGGCAGCAGCAGCCCCCGCAGCAGGGCCAGAGAGCCGGGCAGCTGCCCCGCACAGCCCCTCCTGCGCCCCCAGCCCCTCGCCCGGCCAGCTGGAAGCTGTCGGTGGGCAGGGGCCAGGGGCAGAGCTGGGGGCTGCCCTGCCAGCAGCAGGAAATGAAGAGGGCCCCTTCTGCAAGCTGGAGGAAGACTGGATACTCCAGAGACTGGCAGAGGAACACACCAGGCAGCAAAG
>VZTF01003171.1:0-215747 GCA_013397755.1 Cnemophilus loriae
CGACGGCCCAGATTTCCTCTCGGAGGAGGACCGAGGTGTAAGTGCCGCGGGGAGGCGTCGGGACCGCGGCACCTGGGGCTGGGCGTGGGGGTGACACGGTCGGCCCCTCTTCGGGGGCCTCCGGGCGCTGCTGGCCCGAGCCCGCCGCGTGCGTGCCGGAGGGAGGCGGGATGCCGGGCGGCGAGCGTCCGGGTTGTCTGTCTGTCTGTCTGTCTGTCTGTCTGTCCGCCGCCCGCCCGCCGGGATCTGCTCCTGGCACAGCCTCCCGCTGATATCGGCGTCTTGTGTGCGTGTGCTCTTCATTGTTCTGTCACCCAAGTTTCGGAAGGACAGTTGTTCCATGCTGCCGTTGGAATAGCTTGGGAGGGGGCTGTGCCCGGAGATCGATGTTGTCTGGCTGCGGCCCCCTCCCGCTGCACACGCCCGGCGGGGCCGGTCCTGCCCGGGCTGACCAGCCCTGGGGAGCACCGGATTCCATCGCCAGCCGCGATCCAGGGCCTGGGTGATGCAGTCCTGCCTTCCCTTCTGCCTTCAGGCCCGAGGGGCTCTCCCATAGATAACAATGGGACATTTACATTGCAGACACATGCTGCATAATAAACTCTTTATTGAAAAGAAGTTCTGTTATTGGGACAGAATGCCACAATTACGTTTCTTACTGAGAAAACGTTTTTCTCTGCCCTCCTGTTTCTGGCCTTAGTTTCTCTTCTGACCGCTGTATCCATCTTTCTTTAACTTGCCTGCCTCACTTAAGCGACAAATCAGCTGATCTAGTATAATTTAGTCAGACGGATTACCCTTGTCACTTAGTATCTTGAGAAAGACAACTGTGAGCAAGGTAGGAGAGCAGCTTCAGGATCGCTTAGGTTCCCTTGGCTGTTGGTGGTTATTGAAGTGACTGTATACAGTATATTACTGAAAATACAAAAATCTGAGAAACACTGTGTTGTTATAATGTTTTATCATGCATACCATAGTCAGGTGTTAAATTCATTTCATTTTATGTTCCAGTTTATGGCCAGAAATTTAAAAAGGCATTCTAATATTGTATCAGGCCAATTCTGGCCACTGTAAAGCTTTTGTCTTTAAGTGTACGGCTACATTACTAAGAATATCGGATAAAAGAGAGAGGAGGTTGTCGTTATTGTCCTTTGAGTGTCTTCAGAACAAGGACCGAAGAGCTTACTAACTGTGGAATTTTATTTACATAGGTATTTTATGTAGGTTGTCCCTGGTACTTAGGTAGCCTTTGATGCATACAGTTAAGTTGCCTTTATCTGAAGGTGCAGGTAGACCATAACAATGCAGATGTGACCTCGTGTGAAACTTGTTTGTTTGGCTGGTTATTAGTTTTTCCCTCTAAGGCTACAGGTCATTAAGAGTTCACAAGGTAATTTGAAAACCTTAAGAAATCTCTTAGCAGTCTTGTTTGTACGTTTGTGCTGTTGTACGACTTACCATCTCAGTTGGCCAAGTGCAGTCTTTTTTTTCTCTCCTGCATCTTCATCCAGTACTGAGGAATTAAACTAGAACAGTGACCTTCTCATTTCCCTAATTTTTTTAGGGTTTCTTATTTTCAATCACCAGTCACTGTGGGGGTTTAATTTTTTCTCTTCTCTGTGTGAATCCCTGGGGTTAAAACAGAGGTTGTTATCTGCATGATTTTGTTTGTGATACAGGAAATTAATCAAAAGCAATATGGCAGTCCGTTCATGAATGGATTTGCTGTGCTTTAATCTTCAAAACTGTGATACTTTTTTTTCTTAGTAGAAGTAGTAAAAATAAACATCTTTTCCTAAAGTGACTCCTTAGTTCTGATTTGTTGCCTTCCTCTCTTTGCAATTAAACAACGAGTAGGTCAAGCCTTTATTTGAAAGCATGGATGGCAACTTCTGGTTGGAGTAATTGAGCTTTTAGTTTTGAAAATCAATACTCTTGCCTCTGTTGAATTCAGATATTGCTGTGACAACTGTACTTCTAATGCTGCAGGAGCATGTTTGTCTGCTACAGTTGTGTTAAGTGTAATCGTGGGGTGATGGGATGAAAGAGGGCTGGAATTTATGCTGATGCCACACAGAAGAGTAATTCTCAAACAATTGTGTTACACCATATGGAGCCTTTTCTGGAGAACTGTAAAACAGAGCACTGAGAATCATCTTTGAGGAAGTAGCAGTGGGTGGTCTGTAGAAGGAACTTATTATAAATGGTCTGCATAAACTGAACTTGCGGGAATTGCTTTTCTGAATTTCGCTTCAGAAGACAGGATTGAGTTTGCGTGGTGTAACTCGGGTGCTGTTGGGGTTTTTGTGCTCTCTCTAACATAAACAATATATGCTTTGAAAAGTGGTGTAGTATTGCTCCATTAGTACTGCCTTGTGTATTTTATATCTATATAATCTTTAGCTGATTTGGCTAACGCTCATTCAACGGAAATGAGCTATCCTTTAGAACAGGTCTGCTGGAGACTTAATGCTGTGAAAACACTTGGAAAGCTTTTGTTGTAAAGATATTCCTTGTCTCCTTGCTCTGTGTATTTATCTGCCTGTAAAGAACCAGCTGAAGAAAGGGTTCTTTTACTCTAACATTTTTGAAAGAGCTTAGAGCATGGAAGTTACTGTTAATGGATGACATTACCTAGGAATGTAACACTTGGTTGTTTCCCTTGTCTCTACTGGATTCCTTCCATTATCGTTTGAACTATAATTGATCCTTGAGCAAGAGCTTAGATGTTAAATCCACTCCTTGCATTGTGTTCTCGTTTAGTACTGTAACATCGCTTGGCCTGGGTTTTGGCTTCTGCTGTTTTCTAGACCCTTTGAATAGATCAGGGACTTTCCTGTTATAGCACAGGAAACCGTAAAGTTACTAAATTAAATCAGGTTTTGTTTTGCAAGTTGTTCAGCATGGATGTAGATTACATATCTAAGTATAAAATTATTATGCAGTGTTGTATGTATTAGACTTGTAGGGGGGGCAAGATAAAAAGGGACTATCCTATCTCTATGTTTTCCATGCTTTAAGGTACTTTCATTTCAGTTTTCATCTGTATTAGACTTTTTTTGTTTTTTCATTTTCTATTTCTTTTATGACTAGAAAACCATACATTGGTGGCAGTTTTATTTTGGAAGTAGTGATGCAGAGTTTGTTTAAGTTTGTGGTGTGATGATGTTGTTTGTGAATTCAATTTCCAGTAATGCAATGTGAATCGTTGTGTCACGTGAATACATTTAAAGTCCTTCAACTTTCTGATTGTCTTTGACACCTTCCGTAAATGCTTCATTACCATTGCAGATGAAAACATTCCCTGTTGGCAGTCAGGCTACACAGCATAATTTAACATATGATTAAACTCTTCAAAACTGTTACAAGCTTAAATCAGTGTAAATCAAACAAATAGTCCTTTACAGTTGTGTGTCATAGGTGAAGTTGTCATATTTAGTTCTTAATTTTCTCAGCACAGGTAGAACTTTTGTATCTGAAGTTGTGAATAATGCATATGATCAGGCTGCACTGCATATGGTCTAATGATAAACTTAATCAGCTGTTATACCAAATTTTAGAGTTTTGTATAGTACCACTTTGAAAAAAAAAAAAGAAAAGGAGGTGCAAAAGTATTTTTGGAGAAATATTTGTGACCTGTGAAAGACTACAGAAATACTATTTAGATAATCTAGATTATTTGCTGAGATTGCTCAGGCTGTTAATGTATTCTGGGGGGACTGGAGAAAAACGAACAGTACCCCAGACAGTGTAACCACAAAAACCTTTTTACACGCTGAAAAATGTGGTGTCATGACATAAGGGAGACATTGGTATGTCATTATATTTTTCTTTCCTAAATTAGATGGTAAGCACATTGGAAACTCAGTAGGAGCTGGGAGATTCTGCCTCTGCGAAGTGATCTGCAAGGAACCGTCGCATGATACTACGCCTTTGTGTGAGGCAGTGACCCCCGAAACCTTGGGGAAACAAAACAAAAGGCAGTGCCTGAATCACGTGTGTGAATGTGTTACTGTGCAGTCATTTTAATGATTTCCAACTTCACTGTAAGGAAAAGCTATTACTACTGGTGTAAGAGCTATTGAACTGTTACATGTTGCTAGCCTTAGCAGAATATGCTAGACTGCATGATTCTGGTTTATTTTAATACGCTAATTCTAAGAGCAGTGAGTCTGGTTGCTGCTACATAGGCAAGAGTTGTCCGTGCATCGAGGTTAACAGCAAGACTACAGTGGAATCTGACCACTGTTATTTAAGGTAGAGGTAACTTTTGGAAAACAAGATGTGGCAGTTGATGCTTCTGTCCTAGTGCTTTTACAGTGTCTCACAGCGTTACCTTCAAAATCTGCTCGTGTGTAACCCCTGTACTATGTGTTGTGGATATTTAAAGCATTTTTATGCTTAAGTATGAACTTGAAAACGCAATCCTGAAAAAAAATCTGTGGAGAAAAATCCCGAATCTCTGTATGGTAAAGCAATTTTTGTACTGTAGAATGGGATAATTGTAGAAAAAAATGCAGCATCAGAGAAAACACCATGTCTCAGTAAAAAGTATGCCTTCTGAGCATGATGTTGAAATATTTTTTGACAATGTGATTGGAAAAGATTTCAGAGTTAGCCTTAGTGCTTGTAAAAACATTCCGAATGTCTGTTGGTCGTGATGATGAAATTGTCATGGGGCAAATTCCTCTAGAACAACAAGGGTGCAAGGGTGAGGGGACTTGAATTTCCAGTTGGGCTCTAGATGAGGTTAGTTGCACCAAGTACTGCTGGACGAAGCCTTTGGTCCAGTTACTGCCAAATATTGTGGTGCTCAGATAATATTTCAGTTTTGCTATATTTGATCATTGTCTCTTTTTTTTTTTTCAATGTGACTTTGGCATTATTTTGTGAAAGAGTTCAGGTTTCATGTCTTGTAGAAAAATTACTTGTATTCCTTGCACTTTTGCCATTTCTCATGCTCATTTTAAAGACATCAAAGTCTTGGGTTTGAGTTTTTTGCTTTGGGGTTTTTCAGAAAAATATTTCCAAGAAGACTTAGCTCTGTGAAGTTCAGGATACTCTTTTTAAGCTTTTTCATTATATGATGAGATATGTTGAACAGAAGAATAGTGTAAGACAGTGTGAGTAAAGCAGGTCTATAACTGCTCTTGCTTCTTTGAATTATAGAACCATTTTTCTCCTTAAAAGTACCTTTCCAACTGTTAATATCTTTATAATTACCTTTACAAGTATATTTACTTAGAGCAGGTTGTCAGTTCAGAGGAATGGGGAGAATAAAAAGAAAAACCTACCAAACTTGTTGAGCATCTCAATTACTAGCAAGTTAACAATCTACAGAAATGAAAATAGTGCTCTAACAAGGAGTACTATGAAGGAGATTATTGTATGGTCATTCGTGCAATAAGGAATACTACTGGAATTTCTTTTTCTGCTGGAAATAATCTTTTAATGTTGGGGGGATTTTTGATCTGTCTTCAGCATTGCAGGGTCAGGGTTCATTTCGAAGGAAGAATAATGGAAATATAGTTTACCTTTTTTTTTCTTTTTTTGTTTTTTAATTTTAAGCTGTATATTTTTCTTTCTTTAGCTTAGAGCAATAAATGTAGATCTCCAGACTGATGCTGCTCTGCAAGTGGATATCTCAGATGCACTCAGTGAGAGGGATAAAGTGAAATTCACAGTCCATACAAAGGTAAAAACCTGGGTTCATACACACAACAGTTCTTAATTATATACAAAAGAGAGTTTGCTTAAACTGTTTATTGAAACAAAGTGTAACACAATCCAGAGGAAATGAGCAAGTAGAATTATCTCATGTTTAAGAGACTGTGTAGCTGCAGTGCATAAGAAAGAGGTGACTAAGAGTTAAAAAACTGTTTAGAAGAAAGTTATGTTCATTTTTTTTGTATTGATGTGTTGTCATGCCATTCCCATGCTTATTAATTAGCCTGTTTGCAGGTAGAATCTTTAATATACACGAATATACTTCAGTATAGTTTTTTAAATTAGATTTTATTATAGTTTCAGATTCTAAAAACATCTTTTGTAATTGTATTACACTCAGGGATCATTTTTAATTACTGTTGTTTACAGCTTTTTTTTAGATTTGAGTGTTTATTGATTGCAGAGGGACAGAATAATTAAAGTTGAATAAAATAGCTGGACATCATTAATGCTTTCTCCTCCTTCACTCTTCACCATTAAATTAGAGTGCGTGAGAGCACATTGCTCTCAGGATTTGTCCATTTGGGTTTTGATTACAGAATCATAGAATCACTTAGGTTGGAAAAGATGTCTAAGATTGAGTCCAACCATTAATCCAGCGCTGCTGAGTCCACCATTAAACTGTGTCCCTAAGTGCCACATCTACATGTGTTTTAAATACCTCCAAGGATGGTTGCTCAACTGTTTTCCTGGGCAGTCCCTTCTAAAACTTGACAACCCCTTTGGTGAAGAATTTTTTTTAATATCCAATCTAAACCTCCCCCGGCACATCTTGAGGCCATTTCCTCTTGTCCTGTGACTTGTTACTTGAGAGAGGAGACCAACCCCCACCAGGCTATGGCCTCACATCAGATACTTGTAGAGAGTGATAAGGTCACCCCTCATTTTTCTCCAGACTAAACATCACCAGCTCCCTCAGCTGCTCCTCATCAGATTTGTGCTTCAGAGCTGTCACCAGCTCTGTTGCCCTTCTCTGGACATGCTCCAGCACCTCAATGCCTTTCGTGTGGTGAGGGGCCCAGAACTGCACACAGGACTTGAGGTGTGGCCTCACCAGTGTCCTGTACAGAGGAATGGTCACTTCCTTGGTCCTGCTGGCCACACTATTTCTGATACAAGTCAGGATGCCATTGGCCTTCTTGGCCACCTGGGCACATGTGGATCATGTCCAGCCACTGCTGACCAGGTTCTTTTCCACTGGGCAGCTTTCCAGCTGCTCTGCGCCCAGCCTGTAGCAGTGCCTGGGGTTGTGACCCACGTGCAGACCCGGCCCTGCACCTTGTTGAACCTTCTACAAGTGGCCTAAGTGCATGGATCCAGCTGGTCCAGATCCATCTGCAGATCCTTCCTGCCCTTGGCAGGTCAGCACCTCCACCCAACTTGGTGTCATGTACAAACTGACTAAGGGGCACTTGATCCCTTCATCCAGATCATTGATAAAGGTACTAAACAGCACTCCAGGATTAAACCGATAAAGATATTAGACATGTCTATGAGAGCAAACACTCTACAACCTCTTTGGGCAATCCATGCTAATTGATTGCTGCACTAATTAAGATGAGGATAATTACTGCGGTATGAACTTTTGGGGACATTTTTGTTGTTCCTTCAAGGTTTTTTCTCATATAGAAATGAAAAACCATGTGGTTTTTTGTTGGGAGTTTTCTTCCTCCTTACCTCCTTCCCCCCCATAATTCTACCTCCTTTTACCCTTCTAGAGTTCCTTACCAAATTTCAAACAAAACGAATTTTCTGTTGTCCGGCAACACGAAGAGTTCATTTGGCTTCATGATTCTTTTGTTGAGAATGAGGACTATGCTGGCTATATTGTAAGTACTGGTATTCTTTTGGTTTATGTGTGCCGTTTTCTGTGGGCTGGATCAAAACTACTTGAGACTGTTTTTAAATGCAGTGGAAACAGCAGGTGTTCATTCCTTATAAAATCAGATCAGCTTCTCTAATACTTAATTTTATGCAATTACACAAAATTAATGGTTGAAGCAAGCTTGGAAGAAAGCTACAGTAGCTGTCATACTTTCTTGCCCTTTACTCCTAAGAAATGAGTAGTTTAATTTGTCTCCAAGTGTATTTTTATGCCACTGTGTTAAAAGCGTGGGAGACAGTTGAACTATATAACTTGGTGGTATTGTTTTTGCAAGCTAATGTTTAACTTAGTTACAAGTTTCATGTTGCCTTTGTTTTAGCTGGAGTGGCAGAGTGAAGTAGTTAGACTTTTCAAGTTCTCGTTATAAAGATCAAAATCATTTTTCCATAAATAAGAGGAAGGAAAAAACAGTTTAAATACCATGTAGAACTACAGGGAACCTCAATATATAATAACTTACGGTTTGAAGTTTATTTCAGGCCTTCCAGGAACAGAGGTCTCAAAACAGGCACCGTATGATACTGCATATTAAAAATGGTGCTGCTCTTTATATGTTAATTGCAAATAGGAATATTTGTCATCTTGGTATGAAAATCAGGTATTCGTTTTGTGTTTGGGGGGTGTTTGCTGATTCAGAGGGTGAACAGATATTTCTAATTGACTAGTGGGTACATTGTAATGAGTATAATCTGTGATGTGTCATACCATTCTTGAGCTAGTCAGAAAAGCTATTCGAAGTGACTAGACCATCAGTGTGATAATAACTAGATTCAGATGGTTGGCTGTCTAGATGCTGGATTTTTGTTTTTTTTCAAATGTGTTAATGTAATGAACCAGTATCAGTAAACAAAATTTAAACATAGTTTAACTTTGTTCTGTGTTCCTTTCCTGGCAGCAATTCAGGTTTAGTTTGACTGTGGTGTTTTCTCTTTCAGTGTTAATATACTGTATTATAAAATTAACCTAGAGACTTGTTGACTGGGGGCTTTGTTGTTTCAACACATATGTCTTTAATGTCAGCAGAGCTGTGAGAAAGAGCTAGTGCCTGCAAACAATAGGGAATGGTTTTCTTGATTTAAAGTTCTGGGGAGTTAGAAATGGATGGTGTGAAAACAATTGTGGAATTCTTTTTTTTTTCTTTAAACAAGAAATAATCTGTACCGTATAAGCTAAACCAAAACTAATTAAAAAATAATTATTTCAAGTTTTAATTCATTGTCATGGGAAATGAAGTATTTTTTAGTTTCTGTAGTGATTAAACTGAAGCCATTAGTTAATACTTTAGTAATCTTCAAGGACACTTGACTGAAATTGGTATAGTAATGCAGCACATATAACTCGTGAATGAGAGACTTTATCAAGAAATGCTGTAACGAATGATGAAAGAGAGAAACACGTATTAAAAAGCTGCAGGCAGTCTACAGTTCCTGTACTGTGAATGGGTGTTGTTTGACTGAGAAAATGAGAACTTAAAAAAAATTGGATGCAATTCCAGATTCCACCAGCACCACCCAGGCCTGACTTTGATGCCTCCAGGGAGAAACTGCAGAAACTTGGAGAAGGGGAAGGGTCAATGACTAAAGAAGAATTCACTAAAATGAAACAAGAACTGGAAGCGTACGTAGACTTGATTACTACTTTATTTATTTATTTGTATTCCAAAACTTTTAATGCTGTTTGCTGTCCCATGTTTCCGATTTCAGTGTAATGGTTCTGTGAAACACAGACTTGAGAATCCAGTTGCTATATAACCAGGGTTAATCTTAGTGATCATGATCAGTGCCATTAGGAAAATTGTGGAAATAATTTCATGGAAGATCTTCTGAAACAGGAAATAAATCAGCTTGTTCTTGAGCATTCTTTTATAAGAAAGAAAGTACTTAGGTCCTTTTCTTCATAGAACATCTGCAAAGGGAGGAGATAACTTCTATGTTTTTTAATTCTGGTGTTCCACATTTTATAAGCATAATGAGACTTTAAGGTTATACATGTAGTGATTGGGAGTAGGGAGTTGTGCATGTGGTTGGTACTGTAAACATAGATGCCAACCTTCTGTTCCCCAAGAAATACGAAAATTACTAGAAAATTCCTTTTTTTACACTCTTTTTTTTTTTTTTTTGCACAAGGAGAATATACTTCCTGAAAATATGATTTTCCTTTACTATGAATTTAATTTATATTGCAATAACTGCTCTGAAGCGTCATGTTCCATATTGAGATACACAGTGAAGTTTCTCCTTGCTTCGTCCATTTTCTTTATCATGCATTCACTTCTTTGATCTTTTTCCTGTCATTGGTTTCAGTTTTCAAGTGTATATTTACGCTGCTTCTAGACTGCTTCTATCAAGAGCTCTGAATTGGCAAGAAAAGTACATAGAACTCTTAGAACTGCTGCTTTCCCTCCGAACTTCAGCTGCTGTGAGCAAATGTCTTAAAAAGCTCTGTATTAGTGATATGTACATCATAATATAGCAGAGTAGATATACACTTCATATGCAGAAAACTGGAAATTAGCAGAACACTATAGATTTTAAAGAATCTGGTTTTCCAGCGGCCCTGATCATGATTCTCTTATGGTCTGGTTAGGGGTTGGATAACACAGAAAACTTTGGGTTTCTTCTACTGCCACCTCCATCCTCTGCATCCTCCTTTTTTGTCTTCACTGAATGACTACTACTCTCACTGAGATCAAACATCTCCCAACACTGGCCCTGCTGGTTTGCTGGTATGTAAATCTTAACGTCCTTGCACATAGTGGAAGGAAAAGCGTTGATTATAATTTCACTGTTTGACCTCAGAATGGGAAAAAGAGCCCTTTCCTCATTTTAAGATGAGTTGCATCTTACTGAATTTGCAAAGCGCAATGAATTCTAGCAAACTTGTATTGATAAGAGTGCCTTCGTCTTAATTAAATTGCAAGTGAGTAATTGCTTTGAAGTTGAGTTGGCTGAACTGGGCAACTATGTGATCGTTATGGTTAAATGTGATTTTTTTGTTGTACCTACCAAATGCCGCTCTTACTTTCACTTTTAGAACCACTATGAAGCGAGACATCAATGTAAGCTTTGGCTCAAAAAGGCTAGGTGCTTTAACATGAGATAAAAGACTGTCTAAACAGCTAACAAAACTACATGAACGTATAAATAAGTAAGGAGGGTGCAAATGGGCAAGGGGATGGAGATGGGGAGGAAGGAATTTGCACATCAATACGTAGTGCTTAGGGACTGTAGTCTGTACCTCAGTTTCTTGATTTTTGGGGTGCTGGGGAAAGGACAATGAAATGAAGTTACACTTTCAGCAAACCAGTGTCTGTTAGCTAACCATAAAAGTTAGAGTGTATTTGTTGACTTTTCATTAAAGGTCTCTCTGTAATCTGTTTGGGCTTCAAATTTCTCCCTAGTATTAATATTGCACTATTTATTTATGTCTATATCAAACATTGGAGTGATAAACTCCATTATATCGGCTTGTAATTTTGTACCCTTACTGAGGATCTCTTAAAGTTGCTCACTAGGTTTATCTCAAACTTAATTGCTTCATATGAAATTCTTATGTCTGTCTTATTTCTTGTTTTTAGTGAATATTTGGCAATATTCAAGAAGACAGTTGCAATGCATGAAGTGTTTTTATGTCGCGTGGCAGCACATCCTATTTTGAGAAAGGACTTAAATTTCCATGTATTCTTGGAATATAATCAGGATGTGAGTATTGAAAACTGAGTTGCTGGCGAGAGAAATCAAGATGTACTTTTATGGTAGGGTGGAAAATTGATTAAGAGGGCATTACCTCCTGGAGCAAATTACATCAATTCCTTCATGCCAGACATACTTGTATTGTAAGAGTTAGAAATTCATTTAGTCTGTAGGAGTTCATTTTCTGCCACCTGGGGAACCAAATGCACTATATGCTCTAACCTCAGCATCAAAAATATTACTGGAAATCCAGTATATTTTGGATTAAAAAGATGAGCTTTTGGTGGTGATTTCACCTGACAGTATACTTTTCCATTCTTTGAATTATTTTTTTTTGCTGGAGAAGAATGATGCAACAAAATGGAACACTAATTTTTAGGGTTTGGAACTGTAGTATAATTCTTTTGCTAGCAAAAATAGAGAGAATTTCTAATGAAATGTTCTGATAAGTAAAACTTTTTTATTAATGATGTAAGTGAAAATATGGTGGTTTTTTTCTAAGTATTGGACTAGTGTGGCTATCTGCATGTAACATACTAAATTGAGCTAATGGAGAGTACTTTTGGATTCATAACTCTGGTGTTGGAGTTAGTGGTTGCTCGTTTTCTGCAGAGAGTTTCAGTTACTTTTTAAAGTTGCAGGAATCAGCATTGAATGGACGAAATTATTACAAAGACTGGCTCAACTGCATACATTCTTAATTCAAAATATGTTACAGAGGTTCCTCTGTTGCTTGATGTAGAAATGCTTACAGGTTCAGGCACTCAGTTTACCTAAACTGGGCAAAGTTAGATGGACAGGAGGAGTGTGAGGAGGCTTAAACCAGCATTATCCTCTGGAAGTCAAAGATCTGCCATTCACCGAAGAGTGAAACATAGTTCTATTAACTCAACTATAGTTACATCAACTCAGCTATACTGTGCATGATAAATACTGTGTTATTGATAACTGAAATGTACACTGTGTACATTTGGTATTCTATAGATACCAGAGTGTTGCTGATTTTTTTTTTTTTTTGTTTCCCCTAGAATAGTATTTTAGGTGATAAACAGTCTAGTAAATGTGGTAGTCTTCATTCTGGATGTAAGGTGCCCTGTTCCCATTAGTACAGAGTATAAGAATAAACAGAGAACAGGAAAACTGTTTTAGGTGTAGCAACTAGGGGTATATAGTTCTATTAAATTTTTTTTAAAGCTTGTATTGCCTCCAGAAAATGAATGAACTTGATAAATTAATTTGTTTTTCAGTTGAGTGTTCGTGGGAAAAATAAGAAAGAGAAACTTGAAGACTTCTTCAAAAATATGGTTAAATCAGCAGATGGTGTCATTGTTTCAGGAGTAAAGGTGATTACTGCTTAACATAGCAAGATTTAAAATGTATTAACATTGTTGTCGCTTTTTTAATGAAGCAGAATTTTACGTAGATACAAAAATGGGATTTTTATAGTGATATCTAACTGAAGATTTAGTGGCAGACCATGGGTGAGATCTTGTGGCCTGGATGCAAAATAATTGAGAGCTTTCTTCTAGGCTTTCAGTACTCTTTCCCCTGTTCTGTGAAATTAGGCTTTTTTTATACATAGATAATTGATAATCTGGTTGGGTTTTTTTGTTCAGGCCTTCCATTTTATCCAGTGGAAAGGAATACTAGGGCTGACAAGTGCTTCAGTTCAGAAGTTACTAACAGAGTGAATTTTCCCAGTCTTGTAGAATCCTTCTACTGTTCCAAGGCTAAGAGCAGCAGTAGAGGTTATATGATTTTTCCCAGCAGATATAAGAATGTAACTGAGGAAAAAAAGAAGTAATGAAAATTCAATTTAATTTTGACTTTTCCAAAAACTACAAGATCGCTTTTATAACAAGCAGAAATTCTGCAGAGGATGATTTTTAATCTCTTTTCTTTCTAGTGGTAACCTTCTGTTTGATAGCAATTTTTACAAGAGTTAAAAGTTTCTAGGTTTAAAATCTTGTTTTTTGAAACTGCTGGAAAGTGGATATAACCATGGATTATTTATGACTTGGAGAAAAATATAAAGTCCAAATAATTACCAGTTTCATAAGAACATTGTTTCAAAGCCCATGTTGTAGGCTATTGCATGGTATTGAGCATCTGTGTTATTTTAGAGGGTTTTTAAAAATAGATATAAATGAATTATCTCAAATTATAATACAGAAAATATTGACATTTACCTGCGTTTACCAAACTAAAAGAAGTCTGTCATTAAGATCAGTGTTCTGAGCTAGGAGTTCAAATCATCTTGTCTGAGATCACAGCCCCTGTGCTACTGGGTGACTTTCATCTCTTCTCCCCTTTTTCTAATAGGTAGATTACGTGTATTCTATTTTTCTGTCACCCTTGGTGACCCTTTGGTATTCCTTCATGTTTAGTTATATAGACCTTTAGAATGCTTGTTGCAAATTCTTAATTCTTACTAAATTCTTAATAAAACTTAAGATCATGATATAAGTAGAGAAGAAATCGGTTTACATAAATGGTGTTTTAGACAATAAAAATAGATGCATTTCCTGTCACAACAACAGTGAAATGTTCAAATTTACTCTGCAATTGCTCTGTAGAGAGTGGATGAAATCCTGTTTTTTTAATTGTTCCCATTTTTTTGTAGGATGTGGATGACTTCTTTGAGCATGAGAGAACATTCCTTGTAGAATATCACAACCGAGTCAAAGATGCCTCTGCCAAATCTGATAAGATGACAAGATCACATAAAAGTGAGTTTTTTTCCAGAGTGAAAATAGTACTGATTAAAGTGTACAGAAGTTGTTTGTGAGGAGATGTAATTTTTAGGGGTTTTTTTGCATGTGAAAAGTGAATTCATTTCTCTAAGCGTAGCCTTCAGAGTCTAAAGAAGTTCAATCTGACTTTCTAAGTTTAGGCTTTGCTGCAGTAGACTAGATGGAGTAAGAACAGCCTGTTGCAACACTGAGGATACCTTGATACCTATTCTTCATGCTGTCTGCTTGAAAAGAAATACACTTTAATATTTTTTTGATGTCTGACTTAGTCACTGAGGTGTAGAGGTGGGTAATATGGCAGTGCATGTGATTTTACACTTAGTGCAGTTGTTCTTGGCTGGATGTGGTTGATTCCACCTAGTGCAATCTCTTTGCACACTGGGCATTGCATTACCTTGCCAACAAAGTTACCTTTGCCTGTAGCAAACTCCTGTTTGGGCAGTTAGTTCTAGACTAGGTTTCCATTTTTTAGCTGTTTAGAGTGGAGACTGGAATGTGCACATTCAGTAGCTTGGTTTGCAGGACCCCTTTTCTTACTGAGACAAGATTTTCCACTTGCCTGTTGGTTTGTCTTCATGAGCTGAGTGCTAGCTAATGTGATTTCTGAAAGCTCTAGATGGTCTTCTCAAGTGCAGTTCATTTATTTGAGAAAATGAAAAATCTTTGGGTTAGGACTATAGTGTTTGATTTAGTATTACTGTGTTTTGAGAAGCTCAGAAGAAATTGACCTGTGTTGCCCTTGATTTTAAGTTTTTCTGCCTAGATAAATCAAATTGATCTTCCAGATTCTGTCTACTTCCTTGAAGTTTGGGTCTGATTTACAGATACTGTCTTTGCTGTCTACAGTAATATAGTTCACACAAAACCAGGTCACAAACCTTTTATGAATCTCCATTGATAAGATCTCTAAAATGGATATTGAATGAGATGTTAAACCAATAATTCTCTGAGTTCTTCAGATGCTTCTCTTTCTGTTGTAAGAACACTGAGTCTTTTGTAGTTTTAGTATCGATGCTAGGAGATGGAAAGAGTCAGTTATGGCTCAATGAACTACTAAGGGGCCCTGTGTCTGCATTCAGTTCCCACCTGAAGTGGTTTCTGGTGGTTTTGGTTGCTTTCTTAAAATGAGAATTGAACTTCATTCATGGTAATGAAGTGCCAAGATTTATTTACAGAGTGAGAAAGGCTTTTACGTTGGTGGTCCTTTGAAATGAGGTTGTAGAGGATCCGATGGGAAAGGATTGATCAAACTCATGACAAAGCTTCATTGGTTTCCAGGCTCAAATCACCTACGATGTTCATTGACAACTTCTGCCAAACTGTGAATTGGGACAAATGGCACCTTTTGAAATTCTGGCTAGACGAGTAGAGCAATGACCTGGGAAACCTGTTTTGGAAATGGGCAATCTGTAGTTTATGGATAACATGATCAACAGAGAGCTGCAGGGCTTGCAAAGACACCGACTTGCTATTTCCAGCAGAAAATCTGTTTTTATCTTGAAATGGGAGGAATAGAAGGGGAGATAGCTTCCTAATACCATTCTTCACTGTAACCAGCTGCACTGATGATTTATGGAGTAATGAATTGCATGGAAGTTGACCCACTCAGTCTGTTAAGGCTGTGTTATTAAAAAAAAAAAAAAATCTGTTTAAAGGCATAGAAACTTCAGAAATAACAAACAAATGTATTTTCCTGTTCATTGCTTGGATCTGTTAGTTTTCATCATCCATTGAGTTAATACTTAAAGCTCCTTAAAAAGGCTCTGTGTGCAAAGATGTTATTTTTATGATAATTATATAGCAATACCTCACTAGTCAAATTATGCAGCCTTCTTACAAATATTGCTTCTAATTTCATTGTTTAAAGTGATTTAACACTAATGCTACTTTAACCAGTGACTGCTTGTTGAAGAGGTAAGAGTTCCCTGAAAAATAGGGATATGCTAGAAAATGTGTTGTGGATATAGTGCTGTATTTTTGGTAGTTTAGGGTTTGTAGTCAATTAACTGCTCTCAAGCACACAGACTTTTTGTTACTGTTAAACTGTGATTTTATTTTTTTCAAATAGCTTTAAAATAAAATTTAAATTCAGACTTTAACCATTGAGTTTATACATCTTCCACCAAAATAAAACCTAAAAAAATTGCACAATAAATTTACCTAGCAGGTTCTAATTGCGTAAAATACTCCTAGGTAAATTACAGACTGCGCAATTTGGTGAAAGCACCATTTTTATTGTGTGAAGTTATCCTTCCTATTAAGTGATGTGATCGCAGTTTTATTTCGACTTTTGTGTTAAAGCATGTCCTTTTAGAAAACCACCTATTTTTGAAGAAAGAGGGAAACGTCAAAATTTTCAGAAAGAAAAGGAATGAGATAGTAAAAAAAGTGCTTATTTGTTTTTCTAGATGTGGCGGATGACTATAATAGAATTGGTTCTTCATTATATGCATTAGGAACGCAGGACTCCACAGATATATGCAAGTAAGATATTGTTAATAACCTAAGGGGAAATTTGCTGTGTAGCAGTCTTAATGGTGACCTGTTGAGATTGGTAGGTCTTGTTAGGACAAAACCGGAATTTGTTACACTGTGTCACGTTAAGATATTGTCTTCTCTGGTGTTTCCTTTCTGTAGCAGGCTACATTTAACACTTCCGTTTTAATATTCACCTGTAAAAAAATGCTGTTTTCTACAGTCTGTAGAAAATTGCACAGTTGAGATGGAAAAGTCCTCATCAAATAAGAAAAAACCACAATTCCTTCACCATTTGTTTAAAATGTTACAAATGCTTTGACATATGCGGCAAGCACAAGTCTCAGTCTGAGTATATGAATTTTTTTGAGTGTAACAACATCTTGAAAAATAGTTCTGCTGTTCTGGCAAGTTTACTGCCCTTAGGAAAACAAAGGAATCTACAGAGATCCCCAGAACTTTGAAAATAGAAGAGGGTCTCTACGTACAGATATTTGTCCTTTAATCTTTCAGCAATTCGCTTGAAGATGAAGACTGGTGTATCTAAAAATAAAACTTAGTTAACTAGCTTAAAGATGTTAGTGCTTGTCAACATACACACATAGTTAGTGTGATGTTGGTGTCAGTGTGACGACAGATAGGACATGAATATGAAAGTTAACTTACTGATTTACCTGAATTAGTGATATACTTCCAAATGTGGTGATAGCTTATATACCAGATACTTTGACAATAGTATTGATATTTGTTATAGTCCATTGGGGTCTGTCAGAAATCACATCTATCTTCTGTCAAAGTAGTATAATTTGACTGTAATTCAGTCTGCTGTGAGACTGAAGCCTTGTATTGTCTCCTGCAATGGAGATTTTGCTACACTGTTGCTCAGCATCCCTGAATTCAAGTAGGACAGATGTCATGTTTACTGTGTGAAGAAAAGTACATTCAAATTTGCGTAAAGGACACTTGATAATAGTGTAAGACCACTGACCAGGGTGCTGGTGTTTGGGGTTTAATTTACAGAAGCATAAAGAGTCCTTGAGGAGCTGAGCAATTATTCTTTACTTAAAAATACCCATTGGTTATGCTTTGTTTGTCCTTTGCCTTTCTTACATTGCACAGTTCCCACATGTTCGAAGCTTGAAACTAGCATGCTCTCTGAGTTTTGTGAATTATAGTTGTAAGCAGTGCCTTTGCAGTCTTTATTGCCAGATGCAGACTATAGTGTGAGTTCTTGAAAGTAATTAGACTGTTCAAAACAATGTTGTAATATGAGCTGTTTCCTTTGTGCAGGTTTTTTCTGAAGGTGTCAGAGTTATTTGACAAAACAAGGGTATGTACTGTCAAATGGACATCGTGTGTCAACAAGGCATAAATGCATGGATTAATATGGGTGCTTCTAGATGGAGCATTTAAGCAATGTGTAGTATGGAATGAGAAAGCATAAGATTTCAGTTGTGTTTTGTAAAATGGCTGAACCTTAGGACTCTTCAGTCTACTAAACGTTTCTAGGCAGTCTCCTGTAATACTCTTGTAAAGCTGCTGTTCCTCTAAAATGCATAGAGATCTTCCATACTTGTTACTGGGAATCATGGAACTTGTTACGGATAAAAGAAATGAAGACATTTAATCCTTAATCCAAAAAAATCGTGGTCATGCTGCTTTTTTTCTGGAGCCAAGATCTGCTTCTGTAATTATTTGACTCAAAAGTGATACTGCTTATGCTTGTAACCAGTTTTTCAAATATCTTCCCTTTTGCCTTACTTGTTCGGCTTGGTAGAGGGAAGATGTATGCCATGTATCAGGAAAACTTCCAAATGAAAAATTTGTGCATTTCCTAAACAGACAGTTGTATCTGCATAAATACATACTTTAAAGAAAACTAACAGAATTACTTGCTTTAACTCAAAATATTGCATTTTAGAAATTACTTTTTTAAAAATCAGGGTTTAAAAAACACACTTGCAGACTCTATTTCTAATCTGTTTCAAATCGAAGCAAATTAGCTTATTGGTTTTTTTACACCATTTAGTGCATGCAGTTACATAATTAGTCTGCAAAGGTGCCTTAAAAATTTGTTTTCCTTTGATTTCAACAACAACATAAAACTGCTTGTGCAACTCTTAATGTAAGTTTGTTTCTCTGCATTTTTTCTAGCATATGATAAATATAATTGTTATTGGGAAAAAAAAGCAGTTTTTAATATAGAAAGCCAGTTGTCAATTACTGCTCACAGAGTAGCTTATTCCTTGCATTTTAATACAAAATCCTAATACTGCTTCTCATTTTGCATCTTTAAGTATCCTGTCATTAATGCTTGATCTTAGTTTTTGAAAAAGACTATCTGTCGTGTACTGTATATTTTACATTGAATTTGTATCATACAAATGAATACCCAAAGTCTGGACGTTTTAAAGTTGATCCTTTTTGCTTACTGTTCTTTTGTTTGGTGATGGTGTTTTGTTTTGTTTTTCCAGAAAATAGAGGCTCGAGTATCTGCTGATGAAGATCTTAAACTTTCTGATCTTCTGAAATATTACCTTAGGGAATCTCAAGCTGCTAAGGTGAATTTATGGGTTTTCGTTCACTGAAATTGTGTTTCTTTAACATAAAAAAAAAAAAGAGAGAAAGTGATAAGGGATCATCAGCTCACAATATAGATTAAAATGCTGCCACCTCTAGCCTGCAATTTCTCCCTTAGCTGTAAAACCTGTCTCTGTTGAATATAAGGAGTAACAAAGCAGTTGCTGATGTGGGACTGACTGTGTGGAACTGAGTGAGCCACTTGTCAAGGCCAAATCATGCAGTAATGAGAAACAGTGGAAGGGCTGTTCATGTGTTTGCAGTGTGTTTGGTGCTTGTAATTGCTAGCAATTCTGGTTTTTTTAATGTTAAAATTGGGTAAAATCTACTGGTGCTGATACAAAAACACATGGGCTGAATTTGATATTCTGTGCTTACAGAAAATTTCATTCTTACTGTTGTTTGATGTGAGATGAGTAAATAATATCACAGAATGAGCAAGCATTTGACAGAAAATGTCTGTAGTTAGAACATCATGAAGTGTTGCACAAAAAATGTTACTACTGTTTCTTGGGCTCTGTGTGTATTTCAAGTACATAATCTAAATGTAGTTTATTTCAAATCTAAGAAGCTGTGAAATTTCCCATGATTTGCTTTCTTTGGCTTTTTGGAGTTTGACCTAAGCCATCTGTTGCTAGCCTCTGTCAGACAAGATGGAGACCAAACAGTATTATGTTGTGGATCTGATCTAGTATGGACATTCCTGTGACTTGCATGATGAAATAAAGTGAATGCATATAATTTAGTAAGAACTGAAATACAGCAAGAAGGACTAAAATTAACTTGATTTTTTTCATTACTTGGAATATAATAAAATCCTTGGGTAGAGTCTTATAAACTCCATACAACCTTTGTTTTTTTAATAGGATCTCCTGTATAGAAGATCTAGGTCACTAGTGGATTATGAAAATGCTAATAAGGCATTGGATAAAGCGAGAGCAAAAAACAAAGATGTGTTGCAAGCTGAAACTACTCAGCAAATATGCTGTCAGAAATTTGAGAAAATTTCTGAATCGGCAAAACAAGGTATTTCAGTGGTCCTTGATCCTGTGTTACTACTTGAAAATTAACATATTTTAGTATGTTATTAATGAGAATTAATGTAATTAATGAGAATAGATTTTTGCACTGTTTCCGAAGCAGGAATATTACCTTTTAATTATTATTTACTTATTTTAGAAAGTTCAAATTATGATTTTCTTTGTCTCCTCATTGCTCTGATAGGCAGAGCAAAGTCTAGGTGCAAATAACTTGTTAAGCTTTTTTTTTTCACTTACATAAGTTAGGATACAAAATGATAACTGTTAGCAGTAATAGCAAGCAAATCTTTTAGTGTTGTTAAAATTCCCCTTTTGCTTTTATACTTTCTTCTGTGAAGGCAGCAGTCTGTCACAGATATGATACTAAATTAGAGAAGGGAGAAATAATGAAATGAGATTTCACTGAATTACAGAGTTAATAGAGAAAAGGAACCTTATTTACATGTTACTTCTGGAAACTTACTGTCTTTTTTAGGTTAATACTTCAGTGAGTTAGTAAGTATCTGACTCATCATTTGTGGCAGAGCTGTTCAAGGTTTAAACACCATGCTCTCCTGTTTTTATCATTGAAGAGTTGTTTGAGCCTGTAAATCTGGTTAATGATTCCTATAAATGAGACAGTGGAGAACGAGTGATCCTGTTAGCCACAAAGGTATATGCAGAAGGCGTACTGTTCATCCTAGTTTTAGCTTAGTATATTCCCTGAAGACTTTCAAGTATCAGCCTTGAAAGAACAGTGCAGATGGAGGAAGAGGAATAAATGTTAAAAGCAGGCACTTGGCAGGCTTTTTTCAAAAGAGCTTTGTGTCCACAAAAGGTTACCTAGAGGTGAGGAACTGCAGTGGTTTGCTTTCTTCCAGCTGTGTAGCCGTATTTTTGAGCTCAGAATGTGCTGAGATTAAACTTGAGGTTTTTCTTTTTTCCTTCTCTCACCCTTTCCCTCTTCCATCCTGAAGGAATGTTTAATGTCTGTTAATAGCTGAGGTCACTAGCAGGGATACTGTTAATGAGTCCATTTTTATTTTCTATAGAACTGATAGACTTTAAGACAAGAAGAGTTGCAGCATTCAGAAAAAATCTGGTGGAACTAGCAGAACTGGAATTAAAGCATGCTAAGGTAACTGTGATCCTTTTGGCCTATATTTCAAGTGATTTTGAATATTATATGCTTGATTAACCACAATGGCTGCAGTTGTTGTATGATACACACTTCACATTCAGGAAGGTGAATTTTAAGTTAAGCATCATCCAGAAAGTTGAACTTTCTTTAATAACAGAGAAAATGAAGTATAGGTGAAGTGTCTCTGAGAGACTGGTGTGCTTGAGGTGCCTTTGGGAAACTCACATTCTGGAAGACAATTTTGCCTTCAGTTTTATGTTTATTTGGCTGTTGGATATTTACAGCTGCAGAATTTGAAAACTTGCCTATTCTTAAAACTTCATCTCACCATTTCACTAAGAGATAGGAAGCAGTTTCTCCTGTTATCCAGATTTTGGGACTTGATGTATAGGATACGAAGCATGAGATCACTGTGGCCTGTCTGGTATGATGAGTATGCTTTTTGAACCTTTTTGCCTTTAAACTCTAAACTGTTAACAAAAGAGGCATGTTGCAGATAGCCTTTCAGGAAAATAAATTTTTGTAGGAAAAGAACTTTGAGGCCTGTACTGTCCTTAAATTTCACAATGTATTTGATTTAATGGACGAGTACAACAGTCTCTTATTTGAACAGTCTTATACCTGGGGGCAGCTTTCTTTTAAAAATCAGTTCTTTAGCATTTCTCTTCAAATCTGAAACTGCATTGGTCAGGAAGCTGTGAATTAACTCAGAATATATCTGTTGAAAGGACTTTTTAAGACGTGTATTGCTGCTTTACACTCTTTCCAGTAGTGTTGATGGTGTCATTCTTCATTCTGCTAAACCCATTGCTTGTAAAACCAATGCACTGTAAAGAGGGTTGTTTGGGAGACTTATTTTTTTAAAATCTTTGTAGGTATAAGTTCAGCTTAATGATATATTTATATATTGCTGGTAAAGCAATCAGTAATGTATGGAACACATGACACCTTTTCAGATGAACAGTCCTTACTTTAAATAGTCCTAACAGTCTTACTTGCAGCAGTTTTTATTGATTTGCCATACTGTGCTTTAGTAAGGGAATGAATCCTCACTGCTTCTGTCCTGCTTCAATCATTGACTCTTCATCATCTCTTGTAACTGACCCTTGCTGAAGTCTCCACATGCCTTGAAGTGGAATTCTTAGACAATGTGTCTCTTCTAAAATATCCTTAAAGGATGACTTCTTTTAACTATGCAAGTCACAATCTTGGAGTAATATTCTCTTGAATTTTGACAGCTAACAACTGCAGAATGCAGGGGGAAGATGCTTAATTTCTGTAGCTTTCAGCTTGATATGTGCTTCCTGTGTCCTCAGTATACCTGGAAGTGCTTGAAGATTTTTAGCTTTAGTTTGTTGCCACAGCTTGTATTTAACACTTTAGATAGTCTGTCTGTGACTTACCTTGTCTTAGTAAATTTACTAAGAAGGAGTCCATGAAGCTGTAGCAGAAGCTTTGAATTGTAGTTCTCTTTTTGAAGGTGAGTCCCTGGCATCCGTGTCTCTGTGCTTTTGCACCTACTGGAGGCAGTCATGTGAAGTTTTAGTAGCAACAAAATGGCAATTGCTTGGTCAATCCTGCGTGGAGCACAGCACCGACAAACTTTGCAACGTGACCTGTTACCCAAGTCTAAGTGTTTGCTTCCAGCAAAAGTGCTAAGTGGGGAAGAGGTCTGGGGACAACAGATACCCACTGCTGTAGGCTCTTGCAAGAAGTCTTCTATTATGGGTTTTCTTTTTCAGTAATGAGGGCCTCCAGACTAGATGCCATGCAGATGCATCTGCCTCTGAATCAGTCTAGCCATACATCTTCTGGACTTGGAGCTGCCTCACACAAAAAACATGGAGGTGAAATATGATGTAGCAGTGGCTACTGAACTCACCTGAGAGGCTGTTTTTTGGAGGACTTCAGACACAATGAAGGCTGCTTCTCGACCTGCTGTTTAAAGTTACTTGCTCTGTGTGGAAAGAAAAGCACAAATCCCAAAATACAGAGGTTGCTGCACAGAAGAAGTCAGAGTGACCAAAGAATTGAGAAAAGGTTCTAAGGCAAAGCTTGCATTTTGTGAGCTATACCTTCCTGTAGCTCTAGAAGATTCGAGGGCCATAGGGAAATAAACTCAGTAAATCAGGGACACTGTATATACAAATTCTAAGTAAACCCTCTCTGCCCAGTTATGTTTATACTACTTCCCTATAACATACTTCTTGGAAGTATTGCTAATATCCTCTTATCCTTTTGAATTACAACTCAGGACTTTTGAAAAAGCTAAAAATCAGACTGTGGGTTGAGTGTGCTTTAAGTTGATGAAAGGGCAGACTGCTGCCAGGAAGGATGATGATGCATGACTCTTCCTTTCTCTTACGTTAGCACAATTATGTGTGCAGCTGCATAGTAAGAAGGAGCTGAAAGTTACTCTGGGTTTTCCTGAGCTTTACTTTGTTTTGTTTTCACAACATCCCTTGTAGCGAAACACACAGTTTTGGCAGGGAAAGTCTGGCAATAAAAGAGAGCTGCCTTCTTAGCAGCAGCATGTACCCTAGCTTTATTTAGAATAGCTGCCAAACTGAAGCTTTAGATTGTCTCTGGTTTCTAACCTACTCTAAACATAGTGATGTTTCTTCTTCTGTGGCCATTCTGGCTGATTATCCCCCTAGGTAGTGCTTAGCTTCTGTTTTGCTAGCTCTGTGTTTCTTCATGACTTAAAGCAACTGTAGCTAATGTAAGACCTAAGTGCTTGGCTATTTTGGTGCAAAAGCTGCATTTGGTGTACTGTTCAGTATTTTAAATGGTTGGATTTTGAGGTATTCCTGTGTTGGACTTCATGTTCAAGAAGGGAGGTTTGATAGCTGGTGAAACTGCTAAGGTTATAATCATATACTTAGAGCATTCATAGCCTTGGCTGTACATTTAGAGTCTTTTGACGTATGAATTGTAACTGAGTAAGATAGCCACTTCCTTCACCTAAATAAACAGAAACACAGATTTTCCACAAACATTAATATATACACTCTTGCCTCTCTGTTTTTTTTGGAGAAAGAATTTCTTGTGTTACTAGCAACAGATGTCTGTTTGGAACTGACAGAACAAGGAAGTAAGCAAAGTGCAGTGCTAAGGGATTCGATGAAATGTTTTGTCAGTAATTCTTTATTTCCTGAAAAGGATGTTTCTGTCACTGTAATTCTGCCAATAATTTTAATATCTACAGCTTAGGAGTGTGAGCTGGCAAGGAACACTTTTCTGAATCTGAACGTATAGGACTTTCTCAAGCTGTGCTGATGTATGTCAAGTATGTCAGGTACTGCAGCCACAAAGAGTAATGGCTCACAGATTCTATTGTCCTTGATTTATTATAATTTAAATAAGGTGGTTCTTGTGAACTTTGTAAATTTGATCTAATGAAGATGAGTGATGTGCGTATTTGGAAAATTTTAGTAGAATGGCTGGCTTAGTCTGGAAATGACTGAGGTGTAAAGGATGTTGTGATGGTTTAACCTCAGCTGGCAACTAAAACTCAGAAAAATGAGAAAACCTGTGAGTTGAGTTAAAGACAGTTTAACGGGGAAAGCAAAAGCCATGCACACAAGCAAAGCTAAACCAGGACTTTATTCAGTGCTTCCCATGGGCGGGCAGATGTTCAGCCATCTCCAGGAGAGCAGGGCTCCGTTTTGTGTAACAGTGACTTGAGAAGCCAACACTCTGAATGCCCCCCTCTTCCTTCTTATTTCCCCCACCTTATATACCGAGCATGGTGTCACATGTCTGGAATATCCCTTTGGTCACTTGGAGTCAGCTGTCCTAGCTGTGTCCCCTCCCAACTCCCATGCACCCCCAGCCACTTTTCCAGCGTGCCAGTACAAGAAGCAGAAAGGGCAGAGTAAGAGCAGCTTGGCAATAATGATGTCATCTCTGTATTATCAACACCATTTTCAGCACAAATCCAAAACACATCCCCATATTAGCCACTGAGAAGAAAATTAACTCTATCCCAGCCAAAACCAGCACAGATGTCTTGGTAATGTCTTTTTTTTTTTTTTAGAGTGCTACATAATGGCCTGTAACTTACAAATATACTTCATGCTTCTCTAATAAGACGGCCAAAAGATTATTGTCACACTTTAGTTACAGGTAATTTGTGCAGTCCATAAGTATACTTCAGATTGAATTCCATTTGAAGACTGAAGACTTCAGACTGAAGTATTCCTTTCAATTCAGTTGTTCATTAAAGTCAATAATCAGCTTTTCAGCAACAGAGACCTTAGATTTATGAAGCCTGTACACCATAAAGATGGGCCACCAAGTCCCCATGTATCTTGCTTATATAGAACTTCTTCATGTCACTGAATTACAAATATTCTAAAAAATAGCTTGTGACTGTCCCCTGCCAGTATAGACATAAAAAGACAAAAAAGCTGTTGAAGCTGTAACTGAAATTGCTGCCTTCTGGATAAGACTGAGAAGGATTTAGTAGGCGTAACTGGGAATCTGCTTTCAAGGTTTTAAATCAGTTAATTGCTTAATCTGGATTATAAGAACCTGATGGGGGCATAGAATTATGATTTACCTTTTGGAGATGAGGGATGAATGTCCTGTTTATCTATCACAAGTCACTTAGAGTGCTTTTAACTGAAAAAGTAATTACAAATTCTAAAGACTTCTGTGGACTCTTTATGAAAGGCATGCAAATCATAGCTACTTACATGGTTTTGTATGTCTGAAGTTTTCTTTATATGTTTCTTTTCTGATCCAAAAATATTTTTAGAAGTCAGAAGTTTCTTCCATGTTCATAACAGGGCATTTAGACTGCTTTGTTCCTGCATTGTATCTGAACTTGATAGGAATTACTCTTAACACTGTCAACAGCCCAACATTTTTTTCTTACATAGAAATTTCAGATTTGGGAACAAATGTAGTACAGGTATTTCATAGTGAATAGCTAGTAGTTTAAAGTGATGTAAGCATAAATGAATGCACATATGAATACTGGGTTGTTTTGGTGAGGTTTCTTTCCTGCAAAGTAAGTTCTGGCTTGTCAATCACATTTGCTTAATTCACAAGGGTATCAGTTCTGTAAATTCATTCAGATGCCTGAAAATCAGTCTGTATATTTTTATGGTAGAGCCAGAATGCTTTAAATAAGATTAAAAACCGTGTTTGGTAAGAAGGCCAGAGCTTGGCTTAGAGTTAAGATGAGTTAATGTTCTGATAATCACTTCTGTAGCTCCAGCTGCAATGGCTAAACCCAGTTTTGATGGCTAAATCACCTGGCTAAGCATGTAAATCAGTCTGCTGTCTTTCTAACAAGGCCTCCTCCTTGAACACAGCTGTCAGCTCGGATGGCTGCTATAAGCGAGGAGATCCCAAGTGCTATGAATTGTTTAATATTTGTTGATGAATACAGTATTCAGTGTAACACATGAATACTTCCACTTCAGGAATCTCGTTCTAGAGACAGAGCAATGGTACTGCTATATAAAATATTTTAAACTTTGCAACTGTGAATTTCATTGCTGAGAGGGTGCTCTGCAGTGAATAGTTTTTGTGGCCAGACCAGACCTCTAGGAAGAAACATGAAAGGGTATTATATATACATATTAAGTGCTTAGACTTAGAGCTCAAATTGGCTCTGTTTATTTCCATGACATGATATTCCTACATTCAAAAAAACTCTTCTAATACGAAAGTTACACATATTTTTCCATAAGTTTAAAACCTGTCTATTCTTCTTTAGTGGTGTCATTGCTATTTAAAAAACATTGTTCTGTCACAAGCATAAAAGAAAGAAGACAAATGTGGTGATATTTTTCTTTATTTTTGCAGGGTAACTTACAGCTTCTGCAGAGCTGCCTGGCAGTGTTAAATGGTGACACATAAGCTACGTTCCATCCTCCCACTAACAAGGGCTGCCCTCCTCTGGATTTTGTTTTCATGACTTTAAAGAGGCATTTACAGTTCCCTGGAGAAAACATTTGACAAAGTGCACATAAGCAAGCTTCTTCTTTCAAAAGAATTAAACACCTGAAAGTAGCTCCAGACTATATGAACAGCATACTTGTTATACATACATATTCATGTTTATTTAATCATTATATGCTTTCATTGTTCAGAAACCAAATGCTCGGGTTTTGTGAAAATAGCCAATATAATAATGTCCATGTTATGAATACTATGATACGGCTGCAATCTTATTTACCTTTGTAAGTAATTTCTGAAGTTCACCATTTGAAGCACATTGTTCAAATGGCCTAAATATTACCATTAGATATTTGAATATTGTTACTATAATGACATTGTATACACTGTCTTAGTTCTTTTTCCATGTACTTATATCAAAAAACTTACCTTTTTTTCAATTGTGAACATTTCTTAGAAATTTTGGAGAACTTTGTGTAACCTTTATAACTATGATTTAAAAAGAAGAGCAGATGCATTAGTATGTTTGCCTTAACTTGTAGACTAATCCAATTATGTAAAATAAACCATGAAATCAGTGATTTTTCTAAAATGATGCAGACACTGTATCATCTATAAGCTTAGTATTTTCTAGTAAATTAGATTAATTTGTTTTTTTCTCTATTCATCGTGTAAAAACCATTGACTAAGTATTGGATTGGTCTGACACTACTTGCCCAGTAATTTTTCACTTGCATTCTCAGGTTTTATCTGTTTGTCTGTGACTTTCCTATCCAGTGTACTTAAATTGTTTTGAGCTTGGTGGCTGACTCTGCAATTTCTTTGGCAGAAATATATTTGAGAGAATTTTCTGGGTTTCTTCCCAGAAAGGGGAAATAGAGTAGCAGAAGGAAGTTCAGCAGGTGCATAAAATATCAGTGAAAAGTAATACTGCCCCACTGTGATACAGATGTTTTGCTTCAGGAAAAAAGTGAAGGTATCCCCTATAAAGGAATGTGTGAAAAGGATCTCATTCTGCTAACTGGACTTAAGACTTAGAGCTATGAATCCAGTATCGTTAGTTGTAATGACTGGTCTCTCTTACTTGAACCATGAACCTTTTCCAAGAGGTGCAGTTAGGCTGTGCAATTTCAGGACGTCATAAAGTTAGGCTTTACTTGATGAACTGCTCTTCACAGTGGGATTGCTGCTTTATAAGTGTTTGTAGGCCTGCAGTGGAGCAGCGAATTTTGGGTGAATGGTATGGCTGGAAATGCAGTGTAAGTCAATGTCTCTGTGATTACAGATGCCCTGTACTGCCGCACAGAGGTGTGTGGTTTGTTTTGTTTTTCTCAAATAGGGTGAATTGCACAGTGTAGTATACTTACCCTGCTGCCTTGCACATCAAAACAGTGCAAAGGCGGAGAAGTTTGCATTTTGTGTTGATTTGTGTACTCATCACCTCAGGCTTCCATGACCAGTGCCCAGTGAGTCTTGGCAACTCACCTAGTACAGAGCGTATTCCCAGCAATGCCTACTACACTGATACTGTGCTGTTCATCTTCTAGACATAACAGGTATAATTCCTAAGGAACTCATCTATAAATAGACTATAAGGGACAAAGATGACAATGTATATACAGTTAAAAATCTTGTAAATATTTTAAGTAGGATGTGGGAACAGTTTTTAGATTAGTCCTCACTGTCGAGTGTTACTAGCTCATTAAATTTTTTCCAAGCCTCTTGGTATTGGGTGTGTCTCTTAAAGCTTTAACCCTGGCTCGGTAACTCCGGAAAAAAAGTGCTTAAAACGTGACCCGAGGACTTGCAACTCCAAGGAGAAAAGGGAAAAGCCCCACCTGCCAGCTCCTCGCCGCCGTCCCGCTGTGGCCCGGGCCTCGGCGGCGGCGNGCTGCGGCAGCGGGTGAGAAGCGGCGGCGCCATGAGCCGGCTGCGGGAGGAGGACGATCCGTACGTGGTGGAGGAGCCCAGCGACGAGGAGCGAGCGCTCAGCAGGTGCCTGGAGCTGCCGGCCGGGGGGTGGGCTCGGGCCGGCGCCGGCGGGTCCCTAGTCCTCGCCTGGCGTCTCCTGGCCCGGGCGCGGAGCGACGCTGGCGGCACTCTCGCCCGGCCCTCGGTGCCGGCCGCGGGCTGCCCGCGGAGTGCAGGAGGATCGGCCTCACATCAGCCGCGGCGATTTCCTTGAAACCGGCGTATTTATATTTCTGACCACACAGCTCCCTGCGCGGAGAGCTGCAGGGGCATCGTGACAGGCCGCACTCAGTCGGCTGAAGCTCCTTTGCGTTTAAACCAGAGTTTTAATATCACTAAGCTAATAAAGTGTTTTAATATGTACCTTGCCCATAAACATAGGAATAAGTGCTTTCCAGTGCCCCCACACAATTCAGATGTTTGTTCTCCAAGCGACTATGTGCACGTTTTAACCTATTTGTAGTAATTAGGTGTGTACCACTTAAATGTTTGTAGCTCAGAGGATGAGGTGGATGTGCTCCTACATGGCACTCCTGACCAGAAGCGGAAGCTGATACGGGAGTGCCTGACTGGGGAGAGCGAGTCTTCCAGTGATGATGAGTTCCAAAAGGAGATGGAAGCAGAACTGAACACCACCATGAAGACTATGGAAGGCAAATGGAAATCACCAGAAATGGGTAAATCATGCTTAACATCTGCTGGCATATGAAATAATGAATTACGTGTTATTGGCCAAATCATCTTTAGGTTTTGGTTGTGGAGTTAAGAATATGTAGCAATATTTACACCACCACATCCATACAGCACAGAATAGGAATTTTGGTGCAGAGTGGCTATGACTGCTTGGCAGGTCATCTGGGTCTTTTTTGAACTTCTGTGGCCCTGAAATTTTGGGAGACTTTTTTCTAGTGAATTTTATTGTAATCAAAGTTCGTGAAACAATGTGCCACACCTGTATTTCTTTCACATGACTAAAGATGTCTTACGTGTATTATGTAGGGCAGAGACAGGCATATTTGATGTGGTGTCTTCTGTGTCTAAAGGGAGTGTCAGGAGAAACTGGCCTTCAAGCTGTACCTGAGGTTCGTATTAGAGGGAGGGGGAGCATCTTTGCCGTGAGAATGCCTGTAAATGAAGCAACACAAGTGATGTGAATGATAAGGGTGTGGGAATAAACTGGGAGAGCTGTTACTTAACACACCCAGGTAAAACAGAGCATTCTGGCCAGAGTAACTTGAAAGTAAAGGTTTGGTCTGGGCTGTATACTTTCTGTCCTTTTAGCAGGGTGTTCTTACCACTTCTAATTTCACCTGTAGGTACTTCTTCAAGTACTGGGCTGACTGGATCTGCCAGCACTTCAAAATACTATGATGATGTTTACTTTGATTCTGATTCAGAGGATGAAGATAAAATAGGTAAATGACAGAGGCGAGAGGAGCCATCTTTGTAGTACCACTCACTCTCTCAGATTCTGTAAAATCCTCTTGAGGGGGTCAAGAGGCTGTTCTTGAAAGGCAGCATTTTTGAGGGGAATTACCAGCCTGTATCATCTCAGTGTAGTTCCTGCAATTTTATGATGTATCCCAATGTAATGCTTTGGGGTCGTGCTCTTGGAGGAGAGATGAGCCGGGCCTTCAAGATTCGGTTTAGATTTATTGCAAGGATGGAAAATGAAAATTGGAAATGGTATATTTTGATAATTTGTGTCTGATGGATGTAACACGTTCTTGCACAAATTTTTTCAGAAACACAGGATGTCCGGAAAAACAGAAAACATCAGCAACGTCGCATTCTCTCCAATGATGAGCTGCTATACGACCCAGAACAAGACAGTAGAGACCAAGAGTGGGTAGACTCACAGAGGAGAGGGTAAGCAATCATAAATATTTGAATTGTAAGATGCTTAACATCAACTGAAAATGGTAAATGTAGAGAAAAAGCCAACACTGTTGAGTCTATGCAATGAAACTTCTTTATATATAACTTATAGCATAAGAAACTTAAAAGCCTGTAAAATGTTTTAGGTGTATGTAATGGAAGTTGAGTCTTCAAAACTACACAAAACTTAAATATTTTTAAAATAAAGATTTCCAGATTCTGTAAGCCAGTTTCATCTGTAGATCTCATCTAAACAACCATGCTGTGAATTAAAATGTTGCAAGATAATTTGATTGCTGATTAATATCTGTTCCTGATAAATACTGTATTTCTAGTTTTGGAAAAGTTTGAATTTAGCAAGCCACAAAATGTTCAGAGAAAACAGGAATAATACAAAGCGACTTTAATGAGGGTTTTTTGAAGGTTGAAGTAGAAAAATGGTTGTTGCAGCAGAAGTAAAACTTTCACATAAACCTGTTGAACAAGATAATGTATGTTGCCTGCAGAGATTGCACTTCAGATACCTGCCTCGTCAGAGGAGAGGGTTATTAGGCACAAATTCTCATACCAGATGTATTTATGTCACCAAATGAAAATACTCTGTAAATGAAAAGATACTGGTATGTTTTCCCCTCACCTTCGCATTTATATTCCTTGAGTTAATGAAAAAGGTGTCCAGAAGGAGCCAAGTATTAATTGGTGTATTTTAATGCAAAGAAAGGTTTGACATTGAATTGACATGACCAACAGCGAGGGCATGTAATTCCACTTTCTGTCTCCCCGTCTTCCTCTCGAATTGGTAGGTACCGTAACCAGAGAAGAGCACCGCAGCAGCGGCAGGCAAAACCTGCAGCCGTTCCAAATAGTGACGCTGTCCTGAATTGCCCTGCTTGCATGACAACATTATGCCTGGACTGCCAGAGGTAACAATAGTGAACGATAAGGGGTCTTTTTGTAATGTCTTTTTCTTGGTCAGTGGTATTATTAGTTTATTCAATTTGATCTATGGATTTTTATCAACTCTGCCTTTGCAAGGTGGCCCTAATAAAGAGAAGGCAGGTAGATGTGAACCAGATTTAGGGTTGGATGCTGGTTTGTAAGAATGATGATTAGTTTAACCTGCACCGCGAAGATGTGGAAGAACAGGGTGGAACATTAGCATAGTGGAGAAGGTAAATTTTTCAAGAAAATAATAATCGTGGAGACTCAACAGGCATTTCAGGCAGATTGGGGATTTTAGAGATACCTATCTATATATATTTTGGCTTGATGTTTAGAGGCGTAAAACTATTCCAGTTTATTTTTGTCTAAAAATGCCTTGTTAAAGGAGGATTAAGCAAAATAAAAATAGTGTATTCTTACTTGGCTTGAGTCTTAGCAGTTACAGTTTCGAGTATAGTTACATTTAAAAGTGCCGAGAAGGTATTTAGGTGAGAATCCACAGTGTGTTTTGCCCCTCTTCAGTATCTTACTGCATTGCAGGCCTAGTTAGTGCTGCTAACCTGTGCTAACGAAAGGACTCTAGAACTGGGAGTCAAGTAGAAAGAAATCTTCTGAAATGAGGAATAAACTACCTGTCATTTATTGAGTATTTTTGGTGATTGAGGATGAAATTCGACAGCAGCCTAAAATCATCTAAGTACTGGGTCCTGTTTTTCTCTGCCTTTGCTTTGCTGGCTGTGGTACTCCTTGACCCTTTTCTATAGTCAAGTATTTCAGTTTGCTAAGCTGACAGAAAACTCTATATTTTTATTGTCAGACTGGTCTTTCCGGGGTTTAATCAACTGAAATAGCTCAGCACAGTGTCATACAAGCAGTAAGCCAGCAGAATTTGAGATTGGACTTCTGCAGCCACTGTTGAGTTTGTTTAGGCTGCTGTAAAATTGCAGCCCATGGGACGTTGTGTTAAATTGAACTACAGTACTGAATTTTGCTACATACTCCAAATATACAGTTGTTAAGACTGATGACAGCTGAAATTTTATGTTTTATTATAGACTGCTTCTAGTGTGACATGTCAATGATATTATTTATAAATAAGGAATTTCAGACTTGCACGACATTTTAGGATGCCGGTGCCAGTAGTTGAGTCATTTGCACTCACTTCTTCCTGATATTTTGCCTATTATCAGCTGTATGTAGCAGTGCATAATTCTGCAGTACCAATACCATTGTACTCCAGGGTGTTTCTTTCAGCAACAGCCAGTATTTTTTTTAAATGCCTTTAAAAAACAACAGATGGCTGCAATTCTATGTTTTTATTATTTTTGTAGCTGTGACTTCTATTTATAAAATTCCTATTTATTTGGCTTTCAGCCCTTTGGCATGTTACTTCCTATCTTTAATCCAGCTTTCAGTGATGATAACAGATTTCTTGGAAGCAGAGTTGTATGAATGGTATGACTTGCATTTTCTCCCCTTCTCCACAGACATGAGTCTTACAAAACACAGTACAGAGCAATGTTTGTGATGAACTGCGTTGTTAACAAAGAGGAAATACTGAAATACAGAAAGAAGGTAAAGAGAAGAAGTAAGAAAATGAAGCACAGCAAAGAAGTTGTCTCTAAACAATCAAATGAAGAAGAAGAGGAAATATATCATCCAGTATTATGTACTGAATGCTCAACTGAAGTAGCAGTAATGGATAAAGATGAAGTTTTTCACTTCTTCAATGTTCTGGCCAGCCACTCCTAATGTGCAAATGCAGGGGGGAAAAAGTCCTCTGCTGTTTTTAAGAGCGTGGGAAGTGTTAGAAATGGAGGCCCGCTAGCCTTTTTAAAAATGTGGTCTTGTAAATGTACATTTTCATTTGAGAACTTTATAATGGTTGGAATTTTTGCAAAGTTTATCAAAGGCACACAGTTAACTGCGTGTATTTGAGAGCAATATTCTTTCCCACCATCAGGCGGTTGCATCATTGGGGATTAAATATTTTGTAAATACCATGTAAGATCTGTATATTATGATCATTCTCTGTATATATACTATCCATTCATTATCTCAGTGTGTATTAGAACAGCTTCTTGGAATAAATACTTCATAGTAACTGATTTTCCATAGCTGCATTGGTTATATTTATAGCAAGGGATAAACAACTTTTGGTCAGGATGTTTGATGTCATCAGGCTGTTGTTCTTGGTAGATTTGTACACATGTAGTCTGTGTTACGGTTTTACCCCAGCTGGAAACTAAGCCACACAACTGCTTGCTCATTCCCCCCACTCCCTCCCTCAGTGGGGAGGAAAATTTGGACCTGCCAACCGATGGCAAGAGGAGCCCACACTAGAGCAGGTGTTCTGATAGAACTTGTTACCCCGTGGCGGACCCATGTGTCAGGCTGTGCCTGAAGGACTGCACTCTGTGGAAAAGTGACCCACATAGGAACAGTTTGGGAAGAACTGTTGCCTGTGGGATGGGCTCATGTTAGAGAAGTTTGTGGAGTACTGTCTCTTGTTGGAGGTACCCCACACTGGACCAGGGGAACGACTTCTCCCAGAGCAGTGGCAGGAACAATGGGTGATGAACTGACCGTAACCTCCATTCCCTATCTTCCTGCACTACTGGTGGGGGAGGAAGTAGAGCCCAAGAAGAAGGGAGAGTTAGGGGAAAGTGTTTTTAAGATTTATTGTACTTCTTGTTATCCTGCTCTGATCTTGTTAATAATAAATTCAGTTAATATCCCCAAGTTCAGCATGTTTTGCCCATGATCCTATTCGGTGAGTGAGCTCTCCCAGTACTTAACTCATGAACCTTTTTCTGTGTTTCCCCTGTCCATTTGCAGAGGGGAGTGCTAGAGCAGCTTTGGTGGGTGCCTGGTGACCCGCCAGGGTCAACCCACCACAACACNGCCCAAGAAGAAGGGAGAGTTAGGGGAAAGTGTTTTTAAGATTTATTGTACTTCTTGTTATCCTGCTCTGATCTTGTTAATAATAAATTCAGTTAATATCCCCAAGTTCAGCATGTTTTGCCCATGATCCTATTCGGTGAGTGAGCTCTCCCAGTACTTAACTCATGAACCTTTTTCTGTGTTTCCCCTGTCCATTTGCAGAGGGGAGTGCTAGAGCAGCTTTGGTGGGTGCCTGGTGACCCGCCAGGGTCAACCCACCACAACACAGCTGCTCACCACTTGCTGACTGATAGCCAGCTTGTCCCTGAACAGCAATCATCTGCCTTCCAGGTAACTCCCCCAGTTTATATACTGGGCATGATATTCTAGGGTATGGAATATCCCTTTGGCCAATTTGGTCACTTGTCCTGGCCATGCTCCCTCCCAGTTTTTTGTGGAGCTCCTCACTGGCAGAGCATGAGCCACTGAAAAGTCCTTGACTTATGCTACGTACCACTTAGTGTTTTGCCAGTGGGTAGGGTCAGAGACACAGACACCAACTTAAAGAATAGTGTAATTTACTGTAATGTGAAACTGTGAAGAATCACAGAAGGATAGGCTAAGCAATGCACATAATCCTTAGCAAAGAATTACAAAAGGATAAGATAAGCAATGCACCTAATCATTACTATGAAAGAATGCCTATAGTGATTAAGAAAAATGCATCACTAGTTACCTTAATACTTGACCATCATCCAAGTCCTCAAAACACCAGCTGTAGGTGGAAGCTGTCACAGCAAACGACTGGAGAACCACGCTCGGGAATGGAACTCCAGTGGTGTGTTCACCTTGCAGGCCATGAGGCTCCCCTGACTTAGCTGTGACAGTAGCCTTGATTTTTATACTGTTAAACGAACAAGTTGACGTAATTTCTAGTTTCATTCTTCTATTGGCTTTCCCCTAAAGCCTCACCAGGGCTCCAGGAGGAAACAAGGGAATTGTCTTTGATCCTATATCCCCCTAACAAGGTCACATGTGGCCTTGTCCAGTTTCTAGATACAGAAAGGTGAATACATGTTTTGCCAATAAATGAATACATATAACAATACTTTGGTAATGAGTGAATATATACATAACATTTGGTTGGAATGTTGATCTAGAGGTTAACTTTGGCTCAGGGCCTGTTGTTTGGGCCTTAGTACTTCACTTAGCAACAGCCAAAACATCAGGTGTTCATGAGAACATTATTTTCATACTAAATCCAAGCTATTGACAAGAATAGGAACTGTGTCCTAGCCAAAACCAGGACACTCTGATAAAGAAGGAATTGTCATGGTATTTGGATTTTTGGTTCGTTAAGATCTCAAAAAATTGAAACTTTCCTTTATACAGAATGGAAGATGAGCTTACATTGATTTTGCTGGACTGTTTTGATGGACTGTTCTGCCACTGATCATGTAAATCAACATGTTAATGCCTAGTAATACAACTAAATGTGGTACATGTAAATATGTATATTTACTAGACTTTATTGTCCTTTTTCCTTACGATGATACATTTTAAGAAGCAATTTACAGTCAGGTCTATTACCATAGAACTAGTTTGTATGCTTTTTCTGTTTCTTTAGTACATTTATAGCTTCTTTATGGAAGCACAAAGAGCTTCTGCTACTTGGTATTTATGTCTATGAAGCCACTGTATTGTTAATACTGGATCCTTCCCTGTCTTCATTCAGGTGTGTGCCCAAGAGGCAAACTCTTGCTTTTTCTTAGTAATTAACATCTCTTTATGCCTGATATTTTTTTAACTCTACTTTGAACAAGGGTCTGTCTGAAAAAAAATTACCTCATCTTTGTGTTTTTTTCTCGCAATAATACTAGGAATAACTAGTTATATGTGCTTTAAGGAATTGTCAGAAATATTTGAAGTTAGGAGGTAGGGACCTGAATAACATCTTTTGTGCCTTAGATTATAATAAAATCTTGTAACTCCTTGGTTACCTTTTGTAGTCCCCGTAGTTCCTGGTGTGGTATTTTACTGATCACACACTCATTCTATGCTGCTACATGAGACCGGGAAGAAATAAACATGCTGGTTCTTCTGTCAGGATTACATGAGAAAAACTCTGAATTACTATTTTCAAATCAGCAGAAACTTAACCTCTGCTTGATGAAGCTGCTGAACACGTGGTTGGTCAGTATGATGTGCCTTCCTCTGCATATGCAACCTATGAACAAAATGGAGCTCTATTGGTTCTGAGGCTTCGGGTATGCGTGAGACAAGATTTCAGTCTCATCTTTGTTACCTACGTTCCGACTCATTTATGAAATATCTAACTTGCAGTATCAGATAGCTATGGGATCATCTGAAGTGGGATAAATTCTTACTGTGTGCCACGAGCCAAGAGGTGTATACAGGAAATTCTGAATGTATGAAGAACTGTTTCTTGGTAGAAGTGTGGAGGAACACATGTAATAGGGAATATGGTCTGTGCTCTAGAGCATGCTGGCCTCGATTTAGCTCTCTTCACATTCCAGGTGAAACACAAAGGCTCTCTGTAGTGTCAGGTTAAGGATGTTTGCACTGACCTGCTGGAAACATGAGCACGTGAGAATGTAGTTCAAGGGCTCAAGTGTCGATGCAGGTGGTATCAGAAAAAACAATTACGTGATGACAGTCCCTAAGTAGGGGTAGAATGGAGCTGGTGAAGGAGGGGAAACTATACAGAGGAATAATGTCCATTTCCAGAAGGGGCTAACTAGCAGAAAAACTCTCATGAGTATGCACCATACCAGAAGAGTGTAAGGGGCCACCTACCTGGTGGGTTAGGGCAGATGTAGGAGATTTTGAAGCTGGCATGCCTCTAGGCATTACCTATTCTCTCATCCCAGGTCCTCTCTTGCTGCTGCATTTTGCTTGCCTTACCACTTGAAATGCAGAGTGTCTTTTTAGGAATTGTAGGAACAGAGACGACTGGACCAGTTTGCTCCATCTTGGTAACGTTCTTCCAGCTTTGAATGGGAGTAATGCTTTAGTTGTGCTGAACTTGTCCTTGAACTTTGGACGTGTTTATACAGAAAGGTGCCTTTCATGATTACCACTGTTTACTCAAGCAGCAAAACCAACAAAGGACTCCTCCAGCAGCAACTGCAACAAGCAACAGCAGACTTGGATAGTGGCAACAGTTCCCATAGGGAGTTGTGTCGGGGTATTAACTGTGTGAATGCTCTCATTTCTCCTTGTGTTCAAATAAATCTGCATAGATAAGGCGTGTCTAAACGTCTTCAGGGTGAATTAAATCCCATTTCAGATTCCTGCCACACAAAATAGTATAGTCTTAAGTTTTCTTTGCCAGCTGCTTTTCTTTTTCACAGTTATCTCCTGGTCCTGTAGTTGTATTTTGCAGCTGTATAAGTAACTCATGCATTCTCCTTTTCTTATTTTTCATTCTGTACATAGCACAGGTGAAGGTAGAGGTGGGATGGCTACAAGGACAGAATCACATTGCTCAGTGACATAATTGCAAATTGATTTACTAAGCAGAGTAAGTATAGTGGGTCAATTCCAATTTCTAATCCATGCTGTGCACAGTTGGAATGTGTGGTCCGGACTAGCGGCCTGGCCCCAGTGCCTGGAAGTTGCAACATATGCTCTGCTCATTTAAGGTACCCGATGATTGTGTACATCCCCTTCCAGCAGGCTTTCAACACGTGCCTTCTACGGTGCCAGCATAAACTGCCAAGGGCCTTCCTAATCACATAGTCCCAAACCTGTGATTCCTCTGGGAATTGGTCTTAGGCCAAACAGCAGTCAGGGCAGGGGTGTCCCACACCCTCTGGTTTCTGGCTCCGAGTGCCTTAGGGTAGTGCAACGTTGGGAACAGTCACAGTAAACAGCTGATTTATCACCTCTTTGTTTTTCCTATTCATACGGATTAATCGCCAGAGCTGGCCGATCTTAAGGTCGCATTTATCTGAGCGACGTTTTAGGGCGGACTTTACCCTCCGACAATTGAACGAAGCTGAAAACTCGTGGAGATCATTTTTAACATGCCTCCCTTACGCCCTGCCACGCACAGGCTTTGGCTCTTCCGTGATTCCCAGAACGTCAATTTAGATTAAACAGGATGCGAGAAAGTAAACTGCAGCACCATCTCCTCAGTGTGACTCGGGCCGGGAGGTTACCAGGTGCAGGGTCAGCCGCATAATTTAATGAGATCGGGCCGGCTGTCGGCGCTCAGCGGGGAGGGCCGGGGAAGAGGGGTGCACCCCCGCCGTGCTCCGCCGCTCTCCCTGGCTCTGGGAGCGCCGGGAGCGCCCCGTGCCGGTGCCCCGCGCCGCGGTGCCTCCTTGCCGCTGGCCGCGGCCGCCCAGGCACAGGGCGGGGCCGGGGGAGGGCGGTCCCAGCTGCACCGCCCCCGTCTCCGCTCGGCCTGGGCCCGCCGCGGGGCCGCTGGCGGGNGGGCCGTGGTCGTGCCGAGGGCGCTGCCGCCGGCGGGGCTTGCTGGGGGTGGAGGAGAGTCGGGCCGGGAGGGGAGCGGGGCCGAGCCGGGCCGGGCCGGGCCGGGGGCAGCCGGCCTAAGGCGCCGAGCGCGGGCAGAGCCCGCGGCCGCCAGAGGAGCGGCAGTCTGCGCTTGGGACCAAGGCTTGACCCCTTCTTGCTGGCGGCGACTCAGCTGCTCACCCATCCAAACTAACATGCTGCCCGGGCTGGGAATAATCCTCTCTGCTGCTTCTCGTGCTGCGTCTGGGCGTCTGGCAGCCTAGTCCGTTTCTCCTCCGTCATAAGTTTATATCTCTAGAGTTATGGTAGTTCTGTCTTTTGCACTGAAATCCCGAGCTTTCTGTTAAGGAGCAGTGTCTTTAATGATTTCTTCTGTATTTTTGCCTAGAGGAAAGTAAACGTGCACGCTGCAAAACCTTGCAAGCCTAGGTTTTCGTGCTGCTTTGTCACATGGCTTTTAATTACACAGATATTTAATCCTCGAGCTGGTAAGTTTGCTTGGCTGTTTTAGAGCAGAAGAACTTGATAGATGCTCATGTAAAGACTTCTCTATAAAGATTATTTATAGGTTTGCTTCTTTACCTGGCCCTTTCATATAGGCAGTGCATTTTGTTAAGTATTGCTGTGGCATCACAAGTATTTTTCTCTGAAGTGTGACTATTTTGATCTTGATTTAAAATGATGTCTCAAAATGAATGACCCTGAGCCATGTCCAGTTAATGCTGAGGGGTAGAGAGAGAAATTAATTAAAACATTAACATAGGGAAGGGTATAAGCAGTAGCAAGAACCTGCTTTTACTGACATTCTGCTCAGTTTTGTAACGAAATTCACATTTGTTACATAAAAATGGTTGCCCAAGTTACAGCGGTGTAATCAGTCATTTTTTTTTTCCTGTCTAACATCATTAGAAGTGGAGATTACTGGAAAAGAGAAGTAGTAAGTTTTTATAGACTTACTGTGCACCATTGTTCAGGTAGAGGTTCTTATGTTGTATTCCTTGTTAACATACCTTCTTCTTTTTATGCCATGCCTGTATCACTGAGGAAACCTAATTTTTGTTTTCCCTGCAATTTTTTTCCGTGTATTTTTTTCCTTTTTACCTGTGCAAAATATTTAAGTAAATGAAAGTGTGTACGTGTTTACTTTCATAAAATGCTCATATTGTAATTGCCACGTAACGTACAAACGTAAAGAGTGGCACAAGCATCACTTCTGATCTCAGATCAGCAAAATTGTTTTCTGTCCTCAGACTGGATGCTTTGGCTGTAGGTGGGCCATGTCTGCCAGGTACTGCATGGATGCAGTGCGGACACAGTGCCCTTGGGAACTAATGGTGTGTGGCCGTGCTCCAGTATCGAAAGTGAGCACTGATATGGAAATGTGGATTTACGAGTTGACCTTCATTTTAGTATTTCTTACTGTATAATCTTCTGGGACTATAAATACACCAAGCAGCTGTAATAGGCACGCCTCATACCTCTGCTCTGCCGTGGGCGAGTCGGTCATAGAGCGCTTGTTACGCTTGTGCTGTGGAGACTTGATTTCAGGAAAGCGCGGAGCGCGCACAGCTCCTCTGGTTTCACCTGTGGAAACTGAGTACTGCTGTCTGGCGTTATCGTGCTTGTTAATCTCCGGTGTGTTTTATAGTGTTTCTGGCTGAGTTTACTGAATCTCTGCAGGTAGCTGGATGAAATCAACAGTTTTTTATTCATTTTGAGTACTTCTGAATTTCTGAAACCTTAAGCTTTTTGAAACCATAATCTTTCAGTAATCTGATGCCAGAATTTGTTTAGATAAAGCTTCAAGAGCCCTAGAGCTTGATAAAAGTCCAACTGTACATATACTTTATAATCTGCTGTCTCAGTTCTCTATATAAGTTTTACAAAAGTTCCTTGTTAGGAGTTCAGCTAATAAAGTGGTCATCTGCAGATTTTTTAGCTGATGGCTTCACATGAAGTTTATTTTGCAATGCAATCTCTTGTAGGAAAGTACTAATGAGTGTGTTTATTTAAGTACACACCTTGACTTAAAGCTATGCTGATGCTCTGAGGCTTTGTGAGTGAAGTAGTTAGAAAACATCCAATGCTGGCCGCTTAAAAAGGAGGTCATCCACAAATAAGAACGGTGTTATTCAGTAAAGCTGTTCATATTATTGTAGTTTTGTTTTGTTTTGGATTTTTGTGGTGGTTGACTTTTTCCTGCTTGGCTGAATGGGGCTGGCTTCTGCAAGACTTGCTCAGCATCTAAGAAGATGAATGTGAAAAGGTGTATTTTTTAGTGCTCATTTTCTGTTCTCCATCACACTTCCCATGCTCTGGCCTGTCCTCTTGTGTCACTGACAAGGCAGTGGATAACTTGCAAGGCTTCCTTTGCAATTCAGCTGATTGCTTCTACTGGCATTCTGGTTTGCAGTGTTCAGTAGGTTCTTCTGTGCCTTATAATTGCTGAATACAGTTGATCTTGTCTGTTTCAGAAACGTAATGTTACAAGATAGTAACCACTAAAGTTTTAATGCTATAGTTTGTGATGTCTCGTGCGGTTTCTGTTTCAAATGCTTTTTCCTCAACTGTAATTCAGATTCCATGTTAGTTTCCATTGTTGGAATGGCACTGTACACAGGCTATGTGTTCATGCCTCAGCACATCATGGCAATATTGCACTACTTTGAAATTGTGCAGTGATGAAGAACGTATTTTCAAGAAGTAACTGGGCTTTGAAATCTGGTCTACAGAGAAGAATGAACCTCTTAGTTTTAACAAGATTTCTTCTGATGTCCGAAAGACACAATTATGACTCTGAAGACTAGGAAATGAGATATGTAGAGCAGGGACGTGAGATGTCCCCTATGTTGTGTTCATTCCCTTTAATTTTACAAGACATGCCCTTGTATAGTAGTTTTGTCTACTTTAACATTGTGATTGTACTTTGATATCAGTATTTTCTTAACTTTGTGACAGTTTCAATATTGCACTGTGAAAGCTTTTCTTAATTGTAATTTTGAGTAAATCTTAATTGCCTTCTATTTTTAATCAGAAAGTCATCTTATTAAATGGGGCTTAAAGCTTTTGCTATTGTATGGTATGTATTTGCCTGGATATTTCTATTAATGCGTTTTGTAAGAAAATACATCTAGATTCATATTAGAGACATGGATATATTCATCCAATGCTATTTACAAAAGTTAGTTTGTATGACTGAACTCAGGTGTACTGTTTGCTGTCCAAACTTTGTTCAACAGTATATTTGTGCATATCACCTAAATTTGGAATTAGCAATTATTTCAAGTTTCTGTATTCTACCTGTTGGAGGAGGGAGGGGAAGATGAGGCATTGAAGCAGAGTGAAGACTGCATTCGTTGTGTTTGAAGTAGTGCTGTGGTTCTGGGCTCTATCTGGGTGGTTGGGAAAATGGACTTTTCTTTACTGGCATTGGCCCTCATAAGGCTTTGGGATAGCACTTTAAATCAACCCTGTTTTTCTAGCTACCAGTTCAATTGTACTTTTACAGGATGCTTTATTATGTTCCAATGGCTATGGTTTCTGCTGATTTTCACTCAACAGTGTAACTATGTCTAGGTTTTCAAGGGGTTTTCTATTGCTGCTAGTGTTCCAAACATGTTTTCGCTACAAACGACCAAAACATAAGGGTTTCAATGGACTTGAGTTACAACTACAGCAATAAGTAGCTGAATACTTGGCTGAAGTCCTGTCTTTTTTTTAATAGGGATTTTTTTCAGTTTTGTATTCTGAAATATAAGATGGTGACAACTTAACTTTCCTAAGTGGACAATTTTTTGTTGTTGTTGTTTAAAAAATAAAACTTAAAAAGCAGAGCTTTGATGCAAAACTTTCTTGGAGAAGTAATGTGTTTCTGAGTGCTGCTTGCTTTTCTCAGAACTTTCCAAAAGTGATACTTGACCAAAGAACTGTGATTTTAATCGCCCAGTAATAATAGGTAGTTACGTCTTTTATGCAACGTCTGTTGACATCAGAAATTGTAAGTGTACAGTATCTATAGAGATACTGTCTTTTAGATTTATTTCATGTTCTCAAAGGTGTACTCCTGAGAAGAGAGTGTTTTTCCCTGTACTTAAAAACTTCGTACATACTTGATTAAAAACCCTGTTGTTGTTTTGGGAACTAAAACCAGCAAGCCTTATACTTCTTAGATGAACCTGACCTTTACTGAAGTTAGTAGGAGTCTCACTCTAATTCAGTGCTTTCACTTATTAATAACTGGCTTACAAAACATGGGTGGGTTTTTGGGATTGTGTTTTTTGTTATTTTTTGTGGTGTTTTATTGTGGTTTTATTTAAATGTATCCAGAGTTGTATGTGAGCATTTTAAGTATAAATGTGGAGATAATGATAAGTTAACATACTCTTTTTGAAGTAACACAGGATAAATCCAATCTCTCTGTGGATTAAATTGATACTTGATTGTGATGTTTGTTTGCAAACTACTACCGTGATTGATAACCTCTTTCTCAACAGTAGATATGTTATTTGTATGAGGGTGAGAAAATCCCTCTGTGTGGTCACATTAGGAATGTTAAGCGTGATTTTTAATTGTGAATGGTTTTATAAAACGGCTTTGATATACTGACTTTTATTAGCTGTCTGCTTTTTGTTGAGAAAAAAATAACCATTAATTATTTGCGTTATGTTGGCTTGATTGATACCGTACTTGAATTCAATTTGCTAATTTGAGCACAGTCTTTTTCAGTATTTCTTTTAGTATAAATCGAGAATCTATTAGTCTTGGACAGTTCTTTTTAGATTCTGAATACTTTGTTAAAGATGGAGTAATTTCATTAATAAAATATGATGTGTTTACTAAAGTTTAAATTTCTAGAAGAAAGTTTTTGTAGTGTGTCCTTTTGTTAAGGTTGAGCTAGTGAAGAGATGGTTCAAGTAGTGATAATTACAAAGGAGAGCTTTCTTTTTTAAAGTAAGGATATTGGTAGGGATTTAATGAATCATTACATTTGAATAATAATAGATGAATCGTAAGGCTACCAAGTTGTTTTCCCACTGCAATCTGCCTTATTGTCGCATCAGTTGGGGGATCATATCCTCTATGATAGAACCATAAGCTTTTTCTGTGCAAGCTGGAGGTCGAAGGCAGTTCAAATATCATTTGGAGGCAGCTGGTCAATTATGCTTTTGTTCAGACGTGTTGATAACAATTGAGGCATTAGTAATTCAGATAAAATTGGAAAAAAACAATTGTGAGAAATGAGAAAAAAAAAAATGACCTGAGAGACCTGCAAGTGACTGTATGTTAATCTTTTAATAGTAATAGCTCTTGGGGTTTAGATTGTATCATTAGAAATAAGCATTTAAAAATGCATTAGGTGTGTCATATAGCAGAACTGATAATTCCAGTTCCTGAGGCAGGCAGACTGAGCCGGGGCGACTCGCTGTGCTGGAGGCCCTGGGGCTCCCAGAGCCAGCTCTGCAGAGGCTCCTTGGCTGCCTCCAGGGCTGGGTACGGTAGAATTATTTATTAAAAACCTTTGCAGAAGGAGCTGTTCTAACCAAAACAGGCATTGTATTGCAGGATGTCGGGCTGGAACCAGAAACAGATCCAGGACCTGTGTGGTGTACGTACAGCTTGAATCAGTTATATCTTTTTATATACATATATACACACATACTCCGTTCTTTGAATATGTGTATGTATTTATAAAAATACTGTTTATTTCTTGTCAAATATTATTACATAGTTAATATTACAATTAGTTTGGAGACAGAGGCTGTGGGTTTCTTTTCTGGTTTCTTAATGACCCTATGAAGGAAAACACCAGAGAATCCTAAAGTGAGAGTTTCTTGACAAAATTTTGCAAGAAATATTTTTGTATATCCATCAATATTGAAAAGGAATAGGTGTGAAAGGAACATAGCACTGTAAAGGGGAATCTTGTGTGATAGATGGGCTTTGTGTTACTGCAGATTGGTGCAGCTGGTGTGGTGTGAAGCATTGCCTTGTTCCGTTCAGGTGAAGAAATGAGGTGTGCATTAGAAGTGCTGAAGAAGGGGTACTTGCTGTTGACTAACAACGAATAAAGGTTATATTGAGGTGAAGAGACACAACTTGAAGAGATTGGGTACCATGGGCTGTGCACAAAGCTGTGGACAGAGCAGCCATCCTCTAAAATACCAGAGCAGTGGACTCTGGAATTGGCACCCCAATAAAGGTTTACAGTGCCAGAAGTTCCTTGCACCTGCTTATTTGCCCATGTTTTCTACAACTGCTATTGTAGGAAGACAGTTTTTCTCCTCTTGCTGACATGTTATACTGATGCCAGTGTGGTGCTTTTGTCCTTTTTTTTTTCAGACAAAAGGAAACCAAAACCTTTATGTATTGTTTCTCTGTTTGATCTGCTAGGTCAGCCTTAAACAGCAATCATTGCTGAGCACAATAGCTGCTGTCTTTTCTGCCTTTTGTTTGTGTAGTGATGGTTTAAGAAGAAAATCTGGCATCATAGTCCAGAGCTGGATCTGCCCTCTCCTTGTAATGGAGAGAGATGAATATCTAGGTCTGATCTAGATTCCAGTGTGGGATTTGGGCAGAAACCCCTCTGCTTTTCACAACCTTCAGTGCATGACCACAAGATCCTCAATCCATCTTAACTAGCATTGCATGATTGAACACTGAGAAGTTATGAAGAACTCTCTCTGAGAGTTTAGCTGGATAAGAGATGAACAGGCCTTGATGTAAACCTTAGTCAAAAACAGATCAGATTTCTAAAGTAAAAGATCTGTCACATAGTTGGAACTAATAGGTGATCAACACTTTGCTAATCATGTCTGATGAATCTGGTTTTTATTTATGCACATATCTGCAGGTGGAATTGTCTCAGCATGTCTTGCATTTTGTGTTCTCTGCAATTTAAGATGGACGATGTATCTCAGGCCCAGATTTTGCAATTACAAGAAGACACACTACGTAACCCCCAAAAGAACTTCTTTGGGAAAAAAATCATTATGGCAATGATTGATATTATTTGTCTTTTCTGTGAAAATTTTTTGTGTCTACTGAGGCAGAAAAGTCAAGTAGCTATGATCACACTGGAATTTAAACCAAAAATCTGGCCAAGGTTTATGTTCCTTTCTCACTTCTGTAATGATTGGCTGTTGTCCTCTCTTCCTTCAAGATGTTCTTGCTGCGCATACTTCAAAAAGAAAGAAATGAATGCCTCAGAACACATTGCTCTGTGTTGCTATTTAATACACACTATTAAGGCTATGAAATTCTAGAAGATGTCTTTGAATAATATTCTTGCTGGAATAATAGGATTATCCTATCAGCTCGTCTGAGGAGTGATCCAGAGGCATGCATGCACTCTGATTTAGAATACCTTGTTACTATCTAGGTGCTAGACTACTGACAGCTTATTATTTTGCTCATGTTATGTCACCAGCTCAAAGTAAGCATTTTTGAGAGAAAGCCTCCACAGCAACATCCCAGGATCCAAGAAGTTTATATGCTTAGGTAATACTTCCTGAATTTTAATCAGAATTAGCAAAAATAGTTCCCAAACTCAGGATATAATTAGTGGGTGATTATATGAAGTGGGGTATGTTTTTTTGTTAGACTTGTTTAAAAAAAAACTCTTCAAAACCCTTTCTGTGTTGTAGAGTATTTCAGTAGGTTGGACAAAAAAGTAGTGCTCAGCTCAGCATGACTGAGGATAAAATGTGCAGTCTGTTTGTCTTAGACTACAAAGAGGGACCGTTGAACTCTTGGTTTTCTAATCAAATGGAAAGGTGGACTTCACTGGAAAAGGATCAAGGGGCTATCTGTACCCAGAGAATAAGTGACAACTTCTGTGGATGGGAGGCTTTCTGGGTCAGGACACAGCTGCAGGGTCTGTCTGCACAATGTGATGGTGCCTAATGCTGAGATTAGAAGTACCCTGCAGAAGGACTTGTGCCACTTCTCTGCATTTCCTTGAAAAGAGAGTTATATTAAGCTATGCTTACATTGAAAAAATGTCAAGTGTTTGTGAGGAATCATGAAGAAGCTGAAGTAAAGCATCTGATCTCTGCTTTGTGCTGCGTGGTGTGAGGCAGACGGCCTTTAGGTATCTGCATGACATCTGGGGTTTCCATACTGCCTCTGCTCAATGTCATGTGCACATGTGAGCACGAATGTTCTGTCTTGTGCCTTTTGAAAAATCGTAAGGCTTCTTCAGAAGAGTGGCAAGTGTAGTTCAAGCCCTTTGTTCCTCCTTTGCCTGGTGACTGCAGTCTGGTAGGTAATCTGATTGGTAATCTCTAATTTAATAGATGATGATGATACTCATTCCTTTTGAAGCCAACGTATATGCTTCCCATGATGTACCAGTGATATGGATGTCTTTACCTGCTGTAAGAAGCAGTCTTGCTGGAAAGCCCTCTTTTGTCTGACATTTCTGCAACATTGGAACTCTCCATAAAACTACTGATAATCCCTTTGCATTGTGCATTTGACTGGTTTCATCCACTGTATGCTTTCTTGAATAGTTTCAGGCCTAGACAGGACAGTAGAAATAAGAGAAAACAGGGATAAGAGAAACAGAAATCCATCCATGTCCATTTTATTTCACCTGCTGAGTTACCAGGTGTGTTTTGACAGTTGGAGACTGGAATTACCAAGGGTAAAGCACTGAATTACATTAACAAAGAAAAACAAGACCTGGAAAGTACCAGTCAGGATGCTGTGGTGAGGGTCTGCTCAGACGTCTGGCCTGTGAGGGTGAATTCTTTTCGGTTTTTTTTTTTTTTTAAGGCTTCCTTATATGAGTAAGGTGCTTGTTAGTGAACTAGAATACCAAAGAAGAAGTGAAAATAAATAAGGACAGGCTATAAAGGAGATGTGTAAAAGCACTGCTTAGACAACCAGATGGCCCTATAAGATTAAATGACTTGTTATGTCATTGAGGGCAGTGGTGGATATTCTCATACGTTGACTTTAGAATGGCTTCTGACACACCCTCCCACAGTGTTTGCATGTGGACCAGAGGAGCTATGAGTAATATGAATAGACTATTTGGTGGTTTGAACTGGATGGATCACTGTACTCAATCAGTTGCTCAATGTTAATTTGAAAGTGACTAAAAGTGGAGTACCCTGTAAGGTGATACTGGGGCTGGTGTTCAGTAACTTCATAGCTGACCCTAATTAGTAGACAATGTTCCTCTATGGGGAAGAGAATTAATATGCTGCAAGATAGAGCCTGGGTTCAGAATTTGGCTGGCAGAAACCTCAAGCTGTTTGACCAGGAGAAGTGCAAAATTCTCAGCTTTGCTGAGATGCTGAGAGTCAGTGGTGTGTGCCGAACATGAGCCAGCAGTGAATTCACAACATAAATATGGCAGCCTGCATGCTAGCTTATTGGTAGGAGAATGTGGCCACCAAATTGAGGAAGGTTACTGTCCTCATCATGCTGCTGAAGCAGCTGCTGCAATACGGTGTCTGGTTTGGGGCTCTTTGATTCCAGAAGGATGGTAAGAAACTATCCAGAAGAGACTATAAAGATAGTTAGGAACAGGTTTCCTAGAGCAGTTGTGAAACCTTTCTCCTTGAAGGTTTTCAAGACTTCTCTGGACAAAGCCATGACTAACCTGATTAGAACTAGTGTTGGCATTACTCCTGCTTTCAGTGGGAGGCTGGACTAGGTGATCTCAGGGAGCACTTTTGAAACAGCTTTTCTATTGTTCTTTAAAGACCAAGGAAGAAGTCAGGTGAAAGAGTGTGAGAAAAAAATTTACATGGATCATAATAGCGACTGAAGCGGTAGGCATTAGGAGAATGATACAGAGTCCAAAGTGTTAGAAACTTATAGGATGACAGAGTGAAAGTACAGGGAACGTGCTGAGATGTCAGTGGTGACATGATTCCGAGATGATTTTTACAGCAGTGCTGCACTTCCCTCAATGCTATTTTTAGTCAATAAAGCGTTATATTTAATAAGACTGAAACCAACAGAACAAACCCCACTATTTTCTGAGCTTGAAATGAGAAAAAAAATCAAGAGATGCATCTGCTGCAATATTTTACAAGTATGTTTCCTATAAAACTGAACAGCTTGCAAGCTGAGCAGTTATTTACCTTTTCATGAGCTCTGTTTTCAGAACTGGTGTCTCATGGACTTGCCCTGTACTTTGTTGTTATTTTTGCCTTGGAATATATATCCTGAGTTGTCTTCTGAGCTTAAACATCGATTCATCCTTACTCACATTTGAAGACTTTTATATTTGAGACTTAACATGTCATAGTCTTGAATGACTCTGCTGTGAAGAAATCAAAATATTTCCTCTTGTTTTCTGTAAAATATTGTTTCTGGAAGAGAAAAAAAAGAAGAATCTAATTCCCACTATTTCAATTTGAGGCTGTTCTGTGTGGAACTTTAAAATAGCTCATTTTTGAGAGCTTTTTCTTCTCATGAAAGGCCTGAAACATTAAACCAGGGAAAACAAACTTGTTTTTGCAATAAGTATTTATGGAGTAACTTTTTCTTTCCATTTGGTTATTATAGAATTGCTGTTAATGTTCTTTTGTGAATTCCCAAATGATATGTGGTTAAGAATTGTTAAAAAAGAACACTCTGTTGTCTCCCAGCCCTGGATTTTCCTTGGCAAGAAAAAAAGCACCTTGTAAAGAACTTTTTTATTGTAGGGGTCAGAACACTGTAAAAATGCTACTTAGATGCCTTCTGTCAAATAGAGGCCCTTTACTTTTTGGCCTTTTGCAGTAGCTGAAAAGAGAGGGAACTTTTCTTCTTGCTAGATCTGATTTTTAACTTCTTTGGACTATAAGGTCTCTGAAATCTTGGCAAATATGAGGACCTCTGTAACTTGAATTCCAGTTGTCTCTTATGTCCAGTCTAATGGGTATGGGATGTGGTTACCCTTTCTAGCTGAAGTTAATGTCAGCTTTAACTTAGGTAGCTAAAATGCAGTAGTATGGTCACTCACCTGGAGGTAACTCAGCTTCCAGTCATTGCTTTCACATCCAAATAAATTTAGGAGAGTATCAGGGAGACTGTAGCATCCTTCTTGGCATGTGTCCAAGCTAGGTATCCCTTGACCGCTCTGTGTGCTTGGCCTCAAGTACATTAGCTTGGAAAATTTCACTCTGGGAATGAGACAGATTTTCCATGGACAACTCAATTGATACACCTCAGGGCACCTTCACCTGATCCCTGCAATTCCCCTGGCAACAACTCTAAATTCAGTGACTTGTTTTGAATGACAGCACTCAAGGAATTAGAGCTCACCTCTATAGTGTGGGGTGAAGCTTGGGAAAATAGTCCCTGCTCTCCATTTAATTAGCTTGTTTGTCATACCATCTTGATGTACTGGTAGAACAAGCTAGGATGTCAACTGGATTAAAAACATCAAACAACTGCTATGTTTCTAAATGAGCTGTAAGTCTAAGATTTCTAGTCAAAACAACCTTCTCCCAAAGCTATCAGCAAATGACAACCCTGCAAGAATTACTCTTTAACAAGGATGCTGTCAAGGGAGCCGTGGAGTTTACACTAGTGAAAAGGAAATGGCACCTGTCTGTCTGCAAGTGCCTCATTCCCCAGCTGCTCCCAGCTGTGTGCTTTTGCAGAGCTCTCTTCCAATTAGAGATTCATTTTGGGCACTGCTAGTACAGCAAAATGCAGTGCATGGTTTTGAAGAGAAGGGAGTCTATTTTCATGATCAGCGGGGTCTTCTGTAGTTTTGGAAGCTAAAAAGTGGTCTGATTGTTCTTGTCCCTATGTGTCTTTTCAGGGTGCTTTTTATGTGTGTCATATGCTTGTACAAAAAAAGAAACAAACCAGGTAATCTCTCGTGGGGTGGGGCCACTACCCTTCCAGTTATAACGATTTTCCTGATTTCTAACCAAAATCCTGCTTTTCTTTAAGCCTATTGCTACCTGTCCTGCCTAACATGTGCAAAGATGTGTGACTGTTCTCTTGCAACAAGTTTTTATGATCAAACAAAATGCAATTGAAAAAAAACAGAAAATTTGGAAATGGAGTGACTGCAACCAAATGTACCGAGATGAAATGAGAAGGTGCCGTGAAAGGGACCGAAAGTTGCCAAAATTATTCCCACTGAAATCCCAAAAGCAGGGAAGAAAGGCAAACAAAGAGAAAGGAGAAGAAATTGAAGAAACGAAATGCTAAAAAAAAAAAAAAAAAAAAAGAAAAATCTGAATCGAAGCAAAAACAATGGAAGTGAATGGGATGACCTGAAGTGCACGGAAATGGACTGAAGCTTGCCCAATTGATCCTCACTGAAATCTTGAAATCAGAGAACTAAGTTAACGTGCTCTGGAAAGGAGATATGATCAAATAAAATGCAATTGAAAAAAACCAGAAAATTTGGAAATTGAGTGACTATAACCTAGTAGAGTTATAGAGTTATATACTTCAAGGCAGGGAATTTAAGTAATCTTCCATACGCTAAATTGCATCAAATATTTTCTGAAACTGGATGTTACCTCATCCGAGGCCATATCAGTGCCAACTGAAATAGACAAATTGTATCCTGAAAACCACATGAAATAACCCTGTTCATACATCCCTGTCCAATTTTTCACTTTTCACGATGGCATTATACTGACTTGGCTTTTGCTTGGTATCTGTTGCCTTCCCCTCCTCTTAAGAGCTCTTGCCTTGCCAGCCATTCCCTGTCCCAAAGTCGTTAATTTGGGGGTTATTATGAAAATACAGTGCTTGGTTTATGTCCTTTTTCCTTTTCCCAACTGCTTTCCAGTTTGTTTATGTTGAATTCCGTTTGCCATCCAGTATACTTGCAGTTCTCCTTACTCTCTCATGTGCCACTTTAATAAGGTTGTTTATTCCATTGTCCAAATTATTAGTGAAAGCACTGAATGAAGCTGAAGTGGTGCAGTTATCCATGAAATACCTACCTCAGTGCCTTTTCTTTTTTTGAAAGGGAACCACAGATAATTACCCCTTAGGAATAGTGTCTAATGACTTTTGTGGGCATCCTATGGTGGTTTGATCTAATCTGTGCTTCTGCAGCTTACTTACTTATAAGTTTGTCATGCTGGGTAATGTCAAAGACCTTTACTGAAACTGACCTTTGACATTGATTTCTTCTTCCCTGTCCACAAGGCCTGTTGGTCTATTGTGTAAGGAAATTAGTTTGGTTTGGTATGATTTGTTTCCCTACCGTTCATCTGCTTTAGTACCTTTGGTGGGTTTACAGATGGTATGATTTATTCTCGTAGTTTTCTGGTAATTGAACATGACAGGTTTTTAATTTCCAGCTCCTCTTTTTTTCTCCCCTTGTTAGAGGTGCTGTAAATCTTCTGCCTTCCAGAGACTGCCTATGAGTTCCTCAGGATGGCCACCAACACTTCCTCTGGAGTTTTATTGGTGGTTTTTTTTTGGTGTGTGGGGTTTTTTTGTGTGTTTGTTTGTGTGTGTGTGTGTGTTTGGTTTTTTTCATTTGATTTTTTTTTAATTCCTAAGCTAAATTTCCTATTCTTCTAGCTGCCAAAGTATATATGTTAGTGTTCCTTCTTAGTTGCATCTCACTTTGTCTTACCATTCCTGATTTTGTCTCTAGGCATTCCTACTATTTTGCATTCATCTTTAATAGTAAGGCCTAGGTTGTTTTCTGTATACTTCTCTGTTTTTCTCTGAGGTGAATAAAGAGCTTTTGTGTAATTTCTTTGAGGAGCTGGCACCCTAATTCCTCCTTTATTTTTTTACTTCCTAAATACAGAATATGAGTTTGTAACAAGCATTTTTCTTGAAATTCACCTTGTATTGAAGGCAGCTAGAAGAACAGGAAATTTAGCTTAGGAATTAAAAAAAAAATTGTCTTCAGCCAATGCTCTTATTTCTCTTTTTCTGCTCAATTTCCTAGTTGTCTTCACATAGAGCAGGGCTTAGGTAACTCTGCTGTTAGGGTAGCAATTAGCTTGGCCGAAACGCCGAGGAATCCCAGGCCTGTTCAAGTCAGTGGGATTGGTACCACCGATGTGCCAAGTGCCAGGATTTAATCTCAGTGAGTCTGGACTGTTTGGCGATACCGTGCTACCTCGAGGTATTGAATGCTGAGTGCAGTGTATTTAGCACTTATTTATTCTCCCTTTGTAAGTGGTTACTTAAAATTCAAACCTTAAGCCAACTAAATCCATTGTAGTGAAGCTGGGTATTTGTGAGAAATAAGTGAAAGTCTATTCTCAAAGCATTAACACTTGTATTTTCCTTGCACTCAGTGTAAATGCTTCTGTAAACTGAAGGTAGCACTGGTGAAGGGTGCCGATTTACAGGCTTTAAAGCTGGAGATTTCTATCTTCAGGGCAAATCAACTTCTGATGCAAGATCCTTGGCTGAACAGCTCAGCTCTGCACAGGGCTGAGAACTTCTGATAGCCTGAGCTGACTGCAGGCAGCAAATAGTTCAGTTTGTGGCAGGACAGAGCAGTTCCATGAGATTTTTTTACCTTATTTGTTATAGTTAGGTACACTAAATTTCAGTGAAGAATAAAATTAAAACATGCTTTCTGGTGAGAGTCCATTTGCTGTACTTCATAAAGAGTATATCTCTGGCAAACTGCCTAAAAAGCTTCTCACAATTTAGATTGCACTGGAGGCTGTGCTTAGGGAGTTGTGTGGAAAAAGCTTCTTGCCTTCCCTCAGATGGTGTTCAAGTACGGCTTACTTCCATAGGCTCTATGATACTGTTTGAGACCTCTCAAAGCCAGATGAAACTCCACCTTATCCTTGCTTAATGCCTCACCCTTACTTAACTCGGGCATTTATTGCACTGCCACCTCCATGCTGTACCACTGGTGGTGCTGCTGCCCCATCTGCACCCTGCAGCGCAGCCCAAGTGTGAGGGATGGGACCAGGGCGTGCCCTGGAAAACTGGGGACAAAGATTCCTACTGCTCGTCTTCTGCACACTGATTTCCACTAGTTTTAACACAGAGTTTGGCAGCAGCTGAAGAAGTGGAAGGTAATCACGGATAACTGAGAAGAAAAAATATCCGATTTTTAATTCCTGCAGACCTACAGTAGTGCTAAACACAATCTCTTTTGACATAATGAAGGTACAAAAATTGGATAATCCAAATTAATGCCATACCTTTTTTCCTGCTTCTGGCAGAGTAATAGGATGATTCAACCCTGATTTGAAGTATGGGCCATTTTATATGATACAATATTGAAAAACTGGTGATAATCTGAAAGATGGGAGTACCTGGTATTGAATGTTTCTGTCTTCCTGAGTGGAAGCTCATAATTATGACAGTAACACTGGAAATTGTTTCAAAATTTTGATCATTAAATACTGTTTTCATTATGAGCCACTATATACATACATACATACATACACACACATACACATATATATATATACACACATAAGTGATAAGTGCAATGATTATCTGTGTCTGAAGCCAACAGTTCCTGCTCACAAAGTGTTTCTGAGGGGAGATGGAGCCTTCCAGAAGGCATTACTGACTCCTTTTTCCTAGAAGCCCCTTCTGAAGGCCATGACCAATGGGCAGCTGAGGAAACTGGTTAACTGGGTGTGCTGAGTTAGAGCCAAGCCTGTGCTGGCCAGTTTCTGCTGAAGGGTTTGTGGGTTGTTCGCAGTGGTATGATTTGCTTTGGGAACAGAAGGGACTGGCTTTCTTTTTTATATTGACTTATCCCAGAGCCAGTGTCTATTTTGTTTTTTACTATGGTAATTAATTTTTGCATTCTGTGAGCAGACTATTTCTATGCTGTATCCTACCGTACACACATTTGCTGCCACATGCTGGCTGTCTTGGGTCTCTTCTTATGCACAAGAAGCTGAAATCACCCTTTTTCTACAGGATCTTCTTACTTAGCCACCACCACCTTGCTGTCCCTGGCCAGCCTCAACTCCTGTTTTGTTTTCTAGGACTGGATTCAGAGGTTCTTTGGGGACTGTGAAGCGTGGGGTTGGTGACTGTGCCAGCACTGCAGTCCAGAACTGATGGGCCTCAGAGCCAGACCTGTTGCCATGTGTTCCTGATACTTGTGAAGGGTGTGTTGCATAACAGGATGGTGACTTCAGGTTCTTTTTGTTATGGATCTAATTATTTGTGGTCAAGCCTGGGCAAGTAGGCAGTAACGAGAACCTAGGTGATGAAACAAAAGTGTGGAAGTGTGTAACATTGCTTGATAAGGAGGAGTAGTGAGGTGAGTAAATATCCTGGCTTCTGGACTGTAACTTCAGGCAGATGGTATTGGTACACTCCCTTTAACTGTGCTTTTATCACAGCCAGTGAAACCTCAGCAGGAGAATGTGGAGCCAAGTAAAGGTCTGTGCTTTGAGGACGGTGGAGCTGAGTGAGGATGGCCTGTGCCCACAAATGCACTCAGCTTTTGAGCAGTGGCAGAAGTGCACTCTGTGTGTGTTTTCTTCTCTGTGATGCACAGAGACCAGAAAGGTTATGATTATTTTATGGCTTGTGGGTTTAATGAAAGCTTCGATAAACCTGGTCTTTTTTATCCCCACTTAAAGCTGACTTTCAGTCATTTTTGGTTTGAAAAGAGTATCTGCATTGAAAATCTGTTACAGGGGAACGAACCCGTACTTTTAGGTGGTTTATGTTTCAAGTCAAATCTGGACATGGCTGCAGTGCTTAAAGGGTAGGTCTGAAGCTAAGTTAAACATGGTATTGTTTCACATCTTTCTCCTTTTCTTGACCTGCCATGCAGTAAAAGGGAGACACGAGAATGACTATGGCTAGGCACAGCACAGAAGAAAATACTGTGATCTCATCACCATCTCCATTTTGCAAATATATCCAGAGCACAATAGTGACAAACTCTTATTTATCTGGTTCCTAATTCCTCTTTGAAATGTGTTACATGCCAAAGTTTATCTGGAGTCTCCAGTGCCTCATTTTAGGTCCAAACAGACATTAATTAGAGACATTAAGCTCTCTGTTGCTCCTAAGCTTTTCATGCATCACAGCTGGAGTTTGTTTGTATTGCAGCTCAGTGCCAAACAAGGCACACCCAAGTGCAGGCTCTGCACACAGGCAAAATCTTTAATAAACAAAGTGAGGTTAAGCCCATTCTTTATTAAAAAAAAAAAGAGAAGAAAAAGAAGGAGGAGAAGGGAAGTCTTTTCAGTCTTGAAATCCTGCAGGTTTTGTTTGTTTGTTTGTTTTAGTTTTGTTGTTGTTTTTAATTTAATGATGTCTTGGAGACAGAATTCCTATTTTTATGAAGATGAAAGTTGACAAGACTGCTCTTTTCTGTTGTCCTCCTGCTTTTCTTCAGCTGTTGGCCCTCTTTCCCCTCTTTTCTCACTGTTTTCACTTTCATGCTGTTTTAAATTTATGCTCTTTCTGATTGTACTGAAAGTCTGTTTCCTAGTTCATCCCATTTTCTAAGTCTTTGGCTGGTTATACTTTTCCTTGTTTTAAGGCTATTGAGGCAAGGATAGTAATACTTAGTTTATGGGTATCCTCTCCATATTTATTACTGTACTGTTCTGGTTCTATTTGGTCTGATTTTTAGCATACCCTGTAACAAATAAAGCCCAGAACTTTTAGCTTTCTCAACATTTCGATTTACACTTGTGTTGTGTTTGTTTGCTGAAGTTGTTTTCATACAGTAGCTGTAGATATTTTGGTTAGGAAAGAACTGTGGAGTGATAGTTACAGATTATTTAGGAGCTCCCCTGGTGAGCCAGAGTCCATATGTTGTTTTGGCTTGGTCTGCCATAAAATTACTTCTGATTATTACTTAGTGCCTTCTCCCAGCCACAGCGTCTGGATATTAACAGAGGTCTAATTATTAATAATTGATATTATTAATTATAATTTATAATTGTGAGGGGAAATTTAATAATTGGGAATGGTCACGTAAGGCTTGTACAACCAAGTCGCTGACTATTTTCATCAGAAGTGTTTGGCGTGGGGAGGGAACAAATAACTGCTTTTGTAGCTTTCAAAAGTCCATATAAATCTTGCCTCCATGGTGAAATGTGGCGGAAGTAGGTGGTTTTACTGTGTCAGATGCGTTTGCTGGCCACCAACAGTGCGGGTCTGGCCTGGGGGTGCTCCTACCATACCTCTTATTGCACTGTGGTTTTATGTCTGATCTAGAAGGTATTTTACTTGACTGCTTGATCTGAAGTGTTTCAGCTGCTTTTGGGCAATACGTCCACATTATTTATTGCAGACCAGTGTGTGACACTGTTGCAGTCTGTGCTTTCTGTGCTGAGGTGACCTTGAGCAGACTGGCCAGTGCAGTCCCCTTTACTTACATTTCTTCAGACAGTGTAATGATCAGCTTGCTAAGGGTCAAAGTTAGTCTGATGTAAGGGGGAGGCAACTCTCACTTCTCTGCACGTTTGTGGGTTTATAAGTCAATAAGTTGTTTGTTTTGATGAACAGACAAAAAGAGTGAGGCAATGGTAGGATAGCAAAATCTGAGTTCCACAGAAAAAATTATGCAGGACATGGCTTTGCTCGTGTCCCATCGAAGTGCAGGACCAGTTGTGCAGATCAGCAGCATCTGCTTTGTTGAACTAGACTGATGCCTGTCTAACCTGAGACATCACCAGAGCTGGTGATTTTGTAACATCCCTGCTCCGTCTATTCCCCTACATAGGGGAATGTGCATTAGTTAAATTAATGAGTGGTTATTGATTAATAAGCTTAGTGACTCCACTGTCACCCCCTCTTGGCCTTTGTGATGGACATGGAGAAGGTAAGCAGATGTGGATGGTGCTGTGTCTGGGCAGTGCTTACCTCTTGTAGGTGCACCCTGCAGTCCCCAGGGACGGGTGCTGATGCTGCGTGCAGGTGGCCTGGCTGTGGTGCTCACATCTCTCAGTAGTGCAAAGAGTAGGTTGAATCTGCACTGGCCCATGATTTTAGATGCTTACTGCTTTCTGAATGTAATATTGAGGGATGGTCAGCTCAGTAATGATGAACCTTGCAGCCTGTCATGGAGCTTATGTTCTGGAGGCAGATAGACATGTGCAAACACTTGTTCCTTGTCAGCATAATAGCAATAATGGAATTACAATGTCAACAATGCTAATTGAAGTTAAAACAAAGCCAGGTGTATAAAATACAATGCAATAATCTAGAGCCAATTAAGCTTCATTGTAAACTGACAATGAATTTAGCTGCAAATTATTCAAAACCTAAAACTACGTGACAGTGGAATTAGTTTGTTTGCATTAGCGTATCACTGTGTGTATCAGGCTGGCAAGAACAGACTAGTTGTGTCTGAAAAAACAAGCAGCACTTTCCTAAATTTGTCTTTGGTTGTTGATTTGTACCTCTTGAATGAGACTCACCACTTTTTCAAAATGGTTGAAAACTATGTATCACCTCCTTGTCAGTTTCTCACACTGCCTAATTTTTACTTTGATTAGACTTTTTATATTCAGACTAATCCCCATTCCTAGGTTGTACTGGATGTACAGGAAAATAAAAAGGGAGACAGTAATCCACAACCTCTAAATGAGATTTGTCTCATATAAGACTTGAGATTTGAAATATACTGCTACTGTGGGATACTGAGTTTATGACAGTTTTGCTCTTTCCTATATTTATATAAATTGTCACCTTTCTGGTCCAGCTGCTAATTCAGTCATCTGAAATAGCGCTACAGGACAGACCCATCTAAATGATGGTGGAAATGCTTAATTCCAGTGTTTCAAGTTTAGCAGCATCATGCTTCCGTTTCAGTCTCACTGACAGTTCATAAGGATTCAAATCTTTTAAAATAGAGGATGACAGCTGTGACTCATGGCCAGTATATCTTGACATTCACCCTTGTGAGGAGATTTTTGTGACTCATTTGAGAACAGGCTGAGTTGCCTGATGTACAATCACTGCACCTCTGAGTGAACCTTATCCTTCTCAAAATAGGTTTCCATACAAATTGTTCCTGTGAGAAGTGCTTCAGTGCTTGGGTGACTCAACAATGAAAATAGCAGTGGGGTACAGAGCCCGCTCAACAGTAGGTGCCATAAAGACTGAACGTCTCTCTGCTGATGTTCTGCCTCATGTTATTGCCAGGAAAGAGCTCCCTTGATAAAACTCCAGGAGACACCAGAACTATTACTTCTCAAAAATACATGAGAGGCAGCTGCTTACCAATAGATTTGTCTAGCCTGCAATACTTATAATTTCTTCAGAGTATTGACATGTCACAGTGAGCAAAATAAGAATAACTCATCTTTCCAAAGATTTGCCAGGAACAGAAGAGCTCGCCCTTACATGAGCACCTCTTACTCTGAAGGTCGGCCTCAAGTGTGTAAGTCATACAAGAGGTGAAACAGAGCTCTTCCTCATGCTGACACGGGCCACTTTTTGTCATTACAGCAAAACTGAATCTGTTACGGTGAAGCAGCGTTGGTGCTAGGCAGTTGCTTGGGCTTGAGTGGTCAGTGCAACCACCTAATGCTGTTTTTGCCTTGCTCAGATCCTGCAGTTCTGTTTCCCCCTCCTCCCCTAAACATTTTTTATCTGACCTCAGGCTTCTGCTCATTACAGCCTTCTAGGCTTCTGTCTCTTTGCTTATGAATCAAGCTCCATCAAAAATATCTGCAGTTTTAATGCTGTGGTGGTAGCACTCCTGACATGTTGTTATAGCAACTGTGCATACTGTATATCTCAGAATATCCCACCTTATGTCACTGAAATGAAATATTTCGTGTTCTATCAGGTACATAGAATCTGCGGTGTTTTAAAGGATATGTTGTAGCACCCATCTCCTTTCTTAGATAACAGCTCCATTTCCTTGCACTTGCTCTACACTTGCTGGGTTTCTAATCATCCATAGCATTTGTCCCAGAAACACTGTCAGCGCTGATGTGTCCCTTTTGTAGTGGAGTGAGCAGAAGGGCGTGTGTGCCTGTGGCAAAGAGCAGACAATCAATTTATACAGTGGCAGCAAAGGAGCCACTCTCTCCTGAAATAAATGTGTGACAAAATAAATTAATGTTTGGAATTGAAATTGGGTGAGACCACAGGAAAAGTAAGCTTATTTCAGGGGAGAATGGGTTGGGTGGCCCAGAGTTCACAATGTACTATGAATTACTGGGATGAAGCAGAAGTGATGGCAGGACCTCCAGTACTCTGAGGAGGGAAGATGAGAGGAGGTCATACTGGTCCTTCCTGGTTCTTCCCTGTCCTACCGTGAGTAACCTGAAGATTTGTTTCTGCTTAAAACCTTTTCTTTCCCCTGCAGCTGTGTAAGTCTCCTGGCTGTCAGTCCCGGCTCTGCTCAGCCCAACACAGCCCTCTGCTGTGAGCGAGTGGGAAGCCTCACAGCCTGGCTTCGGCTCATCTGCATGAGCCCGATTTTCAGACATAGTTTTTAGGGAAATTGCCCACGCACTTTTTTTTTTTTTTTAACTGCAGGCTGGTATATTGTGTTTGCATATTAGTTCAACACTACAAATGTTTTTCTTGGTTTGAAAATAATAAAAAAAAAATCCATTAATTATCTCAAAAATTTCACAGATAAACGTTGTCCCTGCTTCACTCCACCAAGAACCTCCACAAGGAGACCCTCAGCCCACGCTTGTGTGAGCACATGTAAAGGACAGCTCTTATGTGGGGGCTGTTTTCACAGGTTCTGTCAAAGTACTCTCAGGGAAAGGAGCTGGAGCTGCAAATGGTGTATTTCCATTTACAGATAAAGTGACTTGAATTGCTGCAGTTTCTGACAGATGACACCTAGTGGAAGTACGACTTTCTCCATAGTTTTACCATTGACAAGAGACTGTGCTAATAAATACGTGAATTTACAAAGCCTTCATTTGCGCCTGCGTCTGCATGTTCACTGTCAGGGGTGACATGTTTATGGGAATTTGCTGCAGCCTGTTTCTCATGGTGCCATATGAAGACACCTTTTTTTCTCTCTGGTGATAAAAATATAAAAGTATGATGTCTGGATAAGTTAATAGGCTAGAAGGCTTTTGAGTCCTTTGAAAAGTACACGGATGAATACCTCCTGCTCATGTTCTGCTTTTGCATGCTTGTAACACAGAGATTAGAAATCTGAAGCAAAGCAGGGGATGGACTAGATGACCCACAAAGGGTCCCAATCAAGCTCATCACCTCTTTGTGTAAGAGGCATATTGCTAAAATCAATATAAAGTTATAGAGGGAGGGAAAAAATCTCATACAAGCAGGGCTGGGGGAGGAGGGCAAAACCAAAAAGGAGTGAAAGTTCTCCTTTTTTTTTGTTTGTTGCTTACATTGATGTTATTAAACCAACCAATGTGTGCTTCTTGCAGAAATGAGCACAGAAGGGGAGACCCTGTTGTTAGAGAGAAATGAAGGGCTGGTTTCCAGCAAGGCACATACATAATAGTGCTTTTCCCTCTCCTGAACAACACATACAACTGTGCTTTCTTCCCGGTGCCTGTTTGAGGCATACTGAACTCTTCTGTAATTCACTTCAACTCGACATCTTTGAAAGGTCACATCAACAGCAGGCAGTTGTGTGAAACTGGCAGGTTTTGCACAGGATCAGCAGGGGTATTTCAGGCTGGGCTGAAGAAGTGTTTGTAAGAATCTGCTTACAAGTTTATGTGGAATTTGTTTATGTCATTCCAGTGCTAGTATTTTTACTTTCACAAGCATTGCAATTTAAAAAAGAAAAAAAAAAAAAAGTGTAAGTTAAAAAAAAAGACTGTCACAAAAACTTCTGCAAGATAGGGGATATCAAAACCTTGAATTATTTACTACCTGGGTAGTAAGTATGTACTTTCCTCATCATGGGCTTTGTTAGATAGAAGGCTGTAATAGCATGCAGTGTCTTCTCTCTGAATGATGCATGACAGTGTGGTCTGAGCAGCAGTGTGCAGGCTGCATGGGGCCTTCTGCCTGTTCTGTCCCTCAGACGCTGCCCACAAAGCCAGACTCCTCCTCTGGCACATACCCAGGCTAGAGTTTCATCTGACACCTCTCCCAGTACAGGTGGTCAGGAGGTAGATGCTTCCATGTCACCTGCAAACTACTGTTGCTGCATTTCCAGTGGTGGGGTAAATGCTGGAGCATCCTGGCATCCCTCTGAGGGAGGGAGAAGGTGCAGTGTTTAGATGGTGCTTGTGGCTGTAGGTGTGTGTGAGTCACGAAGACATGTTTGTGTCTGAGAAAGGAGTTGTGGTTACAAGACCAGTGCAGGGACAGCCTGGAGCCACCTCTGCAGTGAGAAGAACTTGGCAGAGGTAGTACCCTGAGTATTTCAGCAGTGTAGCAGAGCTCTTGGACTAGAAAAGACTGGGTAACCACAGAGCTGCACAGATAGTGAAAGGTAAGCTGTCGAATGTAAGGTTCCCTGGGATCAGTTAGTTAGTACTAACACATGACACCTTTGAATGGCACCTTTGAATTTACATTGCAGATGGATGCTGGGTTTAAGCCCTGCCATGCAGATAAGTCCCTTCTGCTTTTCAGCCTGATCTCTACTTGTGCCTCGTGTTGCCTGCAAGGGTTGGCAGGGCTCTGTGAGGTCTTCAGGCCTCCTCACCGATCTCAGTGGCACTGTACATTTGTATTATAGATGCCATTAACGTGATTCATAAACAGACTTTGCAGACCCTTGAGCTTATGAATTAATCTAATCTAAATTAAAACTTGGACTTTTAGTCCCTCTAAATTTGGGGAAAGTTTGAATTTTGGCCTGAACTCTGGTGATGTGGTCTCATTTCCAATCCCGTGATTTAGTGGGCTGGGACTCCTAATTCTCTATCACACAAAACTTTGATTTCCTTTGTGTGCCTGGCAATCTGAGCAATCACGGGGTCTGTTTGTTTCACTGTCATTCAAGGTGGTCAGCAATAGAATCTTTCGGCAAGATGTAAGAAGCTCTGTAATGGAATGGCTGGCTAAGGCTCTTTTTGACCTTTGATTTAAAAGTTTGGATGTGGAGACTGCATAGTCCTTGCTGCTCAGTGTTTTCTTCATTGGAATCAGGGAGACTTTGATGGGTCTGTGGCTCTGCTTGCTCAACAGTTCATCCCCAGGACGTGCTTTGCTTGTTCTGTGCCTGAATTATTTCTGCAGCCTGCTGTTAAACATCTAGCATCAGTTTGCTTCAGCAACTATAGAGAAAAAATGTCTGAAAGGTAGTTTATAGAGAGAATGGATCTCAAGCATTGTTGCTTTTATTGCACATCTCTGTTCTGCATATGACTTTCAGCATCTTTATTGGTTTGTTATGTGGAGTAAGTTTCTATGTGCATAACTGCTGGGGCTCTTGACCCAATAATTGGACAGAGTTGTCTTGTGCATAACAAGAAAACTTAAGAGAGTAATGATTTATTAGTTGCCCTACCACAATTTCATTTTTTTATAATGATGATAGGAAATGTCCTGATTCTCTAAAACTAAACAAGAACTGAGAGCAGTTTTGGGATATATCAGACTGCAGTCAACAGACGCAATTGTTCTTGCTTTCCTCCCAAAAAATTTGCAATTCAGCCTCATGCACATTGTAACAGGACAGCTGCTTATATAAATAGAGCAGGCTAACAACTGAACAATTTCTGGAAAGATTTAGCAAGTAAGATAAACACAAACCACTGATATTAACTCTCTGAATAACCTTATCCTAAGATCTGAATGACTTATGTTTCTGCCATATTATATTTTTTAGTTAAGATCCACTTTTAATGCTTTGTTTAGGGAGTATATTGTCAGAAATTCTACTTGTTGTTAATAAATATGTGAGAAAGGATATGTTTCAACAAAAAATAGATTAAGGCCAGTTTCTTGGGAAATGCTATTAACTCCTGTCAACAACTGCTGTCTGTTCATGCAAGATAATAGGTACCCTCCCTGGATTGTTTTTAACTTGCTTTGGATGTGCATTTTGTGAAATAAGATGGAATTTCAGCTTGTGGCTGTAGGACATTATCTTGGTCTTTTTCAGCTCCTTTTTGCATCAGTTATCATATTTTTTGTTGCTTTTATTAGGAGAACTATCAGACCCCTGGTTGAAACCACACGTGTTCCTGAATACCCGCTTGCAGCTTGAGGGAAATCTAGCAGTGGTTTTGACAAGAAAAACCATTATTCATCATGCCTCATTTAGCAGGCATCAAATTTTACATTTTCCCTCTGCCAGCTATTCACTCTCCTGCCCCTTCTCATCAGTCAAATACAATTAATATCACCTTAACTGACTGTTAACTTTGATTATCCAGTCTAGTAATATTACTAGTTTTGTTTCTTGACATTAGCAAACCATGAGTAATGATTTATAAGCCAGTTAAAATGGCATTGCTGGCACATCCATATACTTGAGTTTATATTTCTCTTTTTTTACCCCAAATGCCTTCCAGACTAATTTCATATTGCTGTGCTGTTTACTTATGCTTTGGCTGCCTACCAGCCTTAGTATTTCTGACCATCTTTCACTGTGAATTCCTTTCTGCCATCAACTCTTCTGCACAACCTCTTGCTGACTGGTCTTCAAGGAAGGTTGTTTTGTTGTGGTTTTTTTTTCCTTTCTTTTATTTTTTTCCCTAATTTCATTATCCTTGCTCATATATCTTCCTTGGGAGTTTCTGAAGTGGACTGTGACCCCTAAAATAACATAATCTTTCACATTTAGTCAACATCTTGTACTACCTCAGTTTAACCGAGTCCTTCAGCCCGTGTTCCCCACTGCTCAGAAGCACCAAGACAGGAGAGCTGTCAGTCTCAAGTAGATGGTTGCTGAGATTAAATTATTTTATTGCTGGACCACCTGCTGGTAGCTGTTACTCTGCTTCTTCAAACACACGTTTTTGCTGTTTACCCTGAATTCTGCAGATGCTCCTGAGGTATTTGAGTAGCTGTTTGGCACAAATTGGCTCTGAGAGATTGTTGCTGGAAGCAAAAAAATCAGATGTGGGAAAGGCCTGAAGGAGTGTTTACGCTCCTCATGCTGCAGCTGAAGTAGGGCTGGTCACAGTGATCTGCTTCCTTGCTCTCTGTCCCATAGTGACATCCTCTTTTCTGTGCGTTACCTGGGTTTTAGAAGCAACGATTCTTTCTATAACATGTCAATACTCAAAATATCCAAACCTTTTTGCAAATCTAGGAAGAGCATTGAACTATCTCTGTTTGAATCAAGATAATCATCCAGCCCTCCTGGAATGAGTTTGTGTAGTTGTCATGGAGGCCTCCTGTCAGGAGCACTGGAGCTGTGTATAGATTTATTTGTCTGATACTTTTTGATCTGAGCTCCACTTTGTCTTCTGCAGCTGGCTTCCTGCGGGTTTGCAGAGTTTCATTTTCCACTGTAGCACTGGTGGGAGCCCAGCAGGGAGGAGTCCTCTGGCTCACACCTTTCTGTCTTCCACAGTTTTTGTGGCTGACCAACTGGCAGAAGTCACCTCTCTGCACTGTTATTGGTTTTATTGGCTCTTTTAAAAAAAAAATTACATTTTCATTGTTAATTTGTTCTATCAGGTATCTTCTTGTAACCACATATAACCACGTGCTAATGGATGTAGAAGGCAAATTTCATTTCCTGCATGAAAGTGGTATGCTGCCATACTCATAAAACGTGGGAGTGGCAATATCCTGCCCTCAAAGAAATGCATGTTCTAGAAACTTTAGAAGAAAGCTATGCTCCTGTGTCTGGTTTGAACATGGCTTAAACTCTCTACAATGCATCTTGCACTAAATGACTGTTTAATCATTCCCTAATCAAAGTTTCTGAAACTTTCCTAGAACTGTTGGAAAAGACAAATTATTTTGTGGAGATCTTGTATCTGTATTTCCTCATCTCACCTATCCTTTTGATGGCTACCAAAATTTCTATGACAGTATTTTTTTACTTATGAGGGGAAGTAATATTCAGAAAGACGTCTGAGATCTTATAGTTGGCTTTAAACACAACAATTAATATTAATGAATCCCTACAATTGAACATCAAAGTATTCATTAGAAGAAGAATTTGTTTCTTTCTCTTGAGTTTAAGCTTTAAGGATGTAGCTGGACTTTCTTTTGTTCTTGTGGCTCAAGGAGTATTGAAATATTCCTTGAAAAAATAGAACAGCTTCAATCTGGTGGTTTTGACAGCATCCTGGCCCTAGATGCTGCATACCTGTGATGTGAAACACATGAGTTTGAATTCACAAGGGACATGAGGGAAGCTGTACCAAAATCTCTCTTTGATAGGTGTGACTTGTGGCCATGGGTCCATCGTAAAGGGTTGGCTCCTTAATGCAGGGGAGAGCTGAAGGTTGTGCATCCGGACCAGAGAGGGGCAGCGCTCCTTACAGCAGGTCTCTGGTTTAACACATGCAGTTCTCTTCTGTATCTCCCAGCTCATGACTCCTACTTGCATGTCCATGCCCTGAACAAGGCAGAAGTTGTGGGGCTGTGGAACAGCACTGCTCTGCTTGAGCAGCACCTGGGCTCAGTACCTCCTTTTTAAACACAATCTGACATTTAGTGACAAAACTGTTTGAGCCAAGGTAAAACACAGGGCAAATCTGTGACTGTGCATGCTCTGGGGTAATGTGCATGCTCATGGCTCTGTTGAGCCTGTCATCAGACACCTAAAATAGCTGCAGATTTGCCAGGGAGGTGTGGGGACACGTAGGGTCCCATTAATGCTTCATAGAATCATCAAGGCTGGAAGAGACCTTCAAGATCATCCAGTTCCTGACTAACATATTCTTGGTTATGTGTTGGCACTGGTCTGTCATCCATGCTGCAATTGTTTCTGCCCAGGCTAGCAGAACCTGGGCACCTGATTTAGGAACTCCCAGTTCTGCAAGCTGGCAAAGTACCTAGGAGTGCAGAGAAACTAAGTACTGTATTTCCCAAATTCTTTGGTGAGTCAAGCTTGGAGACTCTTATCACTTGTATATTTTAATTTCATAAATTTCTGGAGGCCAGAGGGAGGATCAGGATCTCACTGTGTTAGATGTTACACAGACATGTAGAAAGAGTCTTGCCCTGAAGGTCTTTCAATCTACATACAAGAAGATTAAAGATTAGAGAAACGGAAAACATCATCAGGAACAATAATCAGATAATAAGTGGTAAATGTTGCATTAGTTCCACGTTAGATTTTTCCCTTGTTTTTGTGTTATATTCCTTTACTCTTACCACCAAAGAAAAGAGGTAAAGAAAGAACTGATGCTTTCCACTCCTTTTAATATATCTCACCTATAGCAAAATAGCAACTGGCATTTTTGTTGGTCTCTGGTTATTATGTTTAGGTTTGGGGGTTTTTAAAATTAATGTTTATTATTATTAAAAATATTACCATCAATAATGTTATTTTTTTGCTAAAAAAAAAAAGGAGCGCAAAGTCTGCAGAGATAGGGGCCGTATTGGAAAGATGCTCTATAAGCAGAGGCATAAATCCACCTCTACTTGGTTTAGCAGCCCTTATTCTGCTACTTACAAGAAAATGAAGATACTTTTTAGAGGAAAATAAAATTTCAATAATTAAAGTATCATCTCCTTGAGCCCTAGCCCTTTTAAGCGACAGCAGAATATTGCTGTCAGGAAAAGTCTGTGTTTTCCAGCTTTATATCTATGGAATGATTTTTATGCATAGACTAGTCAATATGCTTCTCTGAAGATTTTGTTTCACTTAAGTGAAGTACAGCAATCAGCTGTCAGTACTGAAGCCCTGTATGAAAGGCAGTCAATTTTCTTCCTATGTTCAGCTCTATCGTGCTGCCTATAGCTCTAGTAGATTGCATTATTTGGCACACCTGTGAATTTAGTGAAGTGCAGTACATATGACAGGAGGCTTCAGTTAAGTTATATCAGCATCTGGCACTTGCCATGATGAGATGGAGGAGGATTGAAAGAAATCATAGTCCCATTGAAATCAGCAGTAACACTCACTGTACTTCAGTGAGGACAGGATTTCAGGATGTGTATTGGTAAGGGCATGTCCCTGGCTTCTCTTAAAAGGTTCCACTTGCAGAAATTGTCTTTTATGTCCTGTGTGGAGAGGATCTTAAACATAATTTCAGTTTATTATTGCTCAGTGTTCTGCTGGGGAGTAAATCTACCCAATTTATATAATGACGAAGTCTCAAACATTAAAGATGATCAGAGCACTATTTTCAAAAAGTTAAAGGAAAGTTTTCCTTCAAAAAACCGAGTTCTCGGACACTCAGTGATACAAATCCTTTCCCTGAGACAAGCTGAATACAGCATCATCAGTGTCAGAACCGAAACTTTTGCCATTCACTTTTGTAAGGAACTGTTAAGAGCCCTACATTTTCTTCTGTTTCTCTTGCCGCAGCCCCGTGCTCCACATCCTGAGCCAGAATTTTCCTTGGCCCACCTGGCTGTCGGGAAGTGGCATGTTTAAGATGATCTACAGGCTCATTCTTCAGCAGGGTCTGGCTTTAGGGAACGCAGGTCTCCTGGGGCAGTTTGGAAAAAGGCTTTGAATCTTCCCTGCTTTTCATAGCTGGCACTAGATGGTGTTGCAGCACTGGGCTTCGCTTCGGAAAACTCCGGCAGTGCCAGCCTGCTGCTCTCTCCAACGCATCCATTGCACGCTGAAACACGGGGACAGTAAAAAGACCCTTTCCTAATCCTAAACATGAGCTTTTGTCAGTGCAGGGTCTGTTCCAAACCTGGGCATCGTTCAGCCCAATCTACTTATTTCCTTTTCGTTTGGAAATGGCTCTGCTCCTCCTGTATATCCTTGGTCCATGTGGAGTATGTGACAAGCATCAGAGACCTGAGGTTACCGGGAACCACAGTATCCCATTTATCTCTAATCTGTTCGTGTAATTCCCCATCTCCCTCCTCCTTATATGCTCCCATTTTCAAATACAGTTTCAAATGTTGTTTAAGAATATAATGGAAAAACCTTTAAACCTGCTTTAAACAGATCTGCTTAAAGCAATTTGCTGTACTGGTCACTTAAAAAACGGATTGGATAGGTTCAAAAGAAAGAAATCAATAATCTCCAGGAAAGAAGACAATAGAGGCAGGCTTTTCAGTACAACACAGACAGTGCTGTACAAGGGCCATGTAGAGAGATTCTTCAAGCATCTCCCATTTTGCTGCCTAAGTGCTTGAGATTTGTTTTGAACGCTTCTGCAGCTCTCTTCCCGAGTCTGCCTGGAGCCAATTCTGATGACCACATGAATGAGGGTAGAGGCCTTTATTTGAATCCCTTCTATTCCCTGCCTCCCACCATATGATTTCTGCTGGTGTGAAATACCAGGCTTCGATGTTGTAGTGAGATGCTGTTGTAGGAGAGATGTTGACTTGTGTTTGGTTTAGACCAACATGAGCACAGAGGTTTTCCCAGATGGATGTGGCCCTGGATCCAGCTGATGAAGGAGGAGAGACAGATGGTGCTGTTGTGAGCTTTCTGCTGGGAGCATGGCTAAACCTCTCCCTGATGATATCTGGCTCCTGGTCCGGCTGTGGGTATGGGGCATAGGCCAGCCTGTTCTCCCCAGAGACTCCTGGAAGTAGGCAGTGGGCAGCTGTGGGGGAGGAAAGGGCTGTCTGAGGTCTGGCAAGATCTCTCCAGTCTGTATCTCAATAGACTTACTGCAGCTACAGATAAATTAAAGGATGATGATGCATAACAGAGTCTGAGACGACCACTCTCTGATCCTGTTCAGTCTGAGGATGAGGTTGAGCCCTGGAGAAGGGGCTGTAATACACAATGTACCTAAGAATCTAAAGCAGTGGGTGACAAGCCTGATCTTCAGCTGTCCATTTGGGTTTCTTCAAGGCTTTGCTTTTGTGTGTGTAATCCAAATCTGTCTATACCTCCAGCGAAAAAGCATGCAGAATGAGAAATGTATAGTTTAGAGGATTTGAATCTGTCTCTACTCCAGATCCAGGGGAAATGTCAAAGCTCAGCTGGAGATGAGAGGGATCTCTGGGCCAGATTCATTCCTCCAAATTTGTTTCCTCAGTCCTTGAAATTTTACATCTATTTAGGGTGAAACTTTGCAAAACATCGTGTAGGTGTCTGTTTAGCTCTAAAATATCAATCAGCATGAGAGTATTTTCTCATTACTGCTGACTGAAGTTTCAGATGACGTTAGTTAAAATGGATAGAAAAGAGCCATTGAAATGGTCTCAGCACAGAAGTTTGGTAAAATGTTTTGCAATATGACCATTATATTAAAGACGAGGGAAAAAAATGGGAAATTTACTATGACAGAGACTGTGTGTGAGCTTGAGGTGCCCTCAGAATTACCCAGGCAAAATTCAGCTGAACTGTATATTTCAAAACCTGAGACAGGAGAAAGAGCGGCACAGATTAGTCTCTCATTTGTAGGAAAATAGTTAAAATGACAACAAAGACAAGAAAACCTACATTTCAATTTCAATACATCTGTTTGAATTATGGCTATTTGGTACTTTTGAGAATAAATTGCATTTGAAATGGAATCTTTCTAATGACTTATCTTTCAGGCAGGTATTGTGCACACCTTTTTAATGCATTTTACATGTTTGGAGGGGGGAAGAAAAAAGATGAATTATGAAGAAGTTAAGAGGAAAATAATTTCAGGAGGTAATGGATGAGCTCTGTCTGGAAGATTAATCAAGGCAGTTGCAAGAGAGTGCCAAAAGCATAACTGAAGTAGAACTAAATATCTGATTGTAATTAAAACTTTAGCCTTCTAATGGCTCCATGAAAGATATTTTAATAAACGTGAAATGCACTTTCTAAATGGCACGCTAACTTTTAATGACTTGGGTGTTTTGTTTGATTAGTAACCTGGACTGTTAAATTAAAGCCAACTGCAAATGCATGATAAAATATTGATGGTTTCAGGCAAATGAATTGGGGGAGTTATGCTTGAGAGATTTTTGGTATCATTAAGGATTTTAACTGGTGGAAAATATATATTGCTGGTGCTTAAAGATAGTTAAAGAGGATCTCGTCATTTATATGCCCTAGTTTTAATTTTGCAGTAATAATGGGAAAAAAATCTGAATTATTCACAGATGGTTGGTCAAGAGAGGTCACTTAATTTAAAAAGTGTTATTTTAATTACACCTGTTTCTCATTTCCGGCATAGAAAATTAAATATTTGGTGGTATTTGGTTATTTCTTTTCTTAGAGTGCCTGGAGCTTTCTTGAGGCTTCTGTGTGTTTTGTATGTGTTAAAGAAGGAAGAGTGACATGGTAGAAAGAATTTTATTGTTTCCAGTATAAGCAGCTTTATTGGAAGTTAATTAAATTAAAAAAACATAATGGTGTCTGCAGGTTCAGAAATAACACATGGGATTTCCAAAGGAAATGCGGATGATCCCAGAACTCAGCCTCTTTTAAAAACAGATTTATTGTATTATCAAATTTCAGCAGCCTTTCTGATATCTTCACATAACAGAAAAATAGAGCTGGAGGATTGTGGGGAAACTGCTGGAAGTTTACCTGGCTCCTATTAGTTTGCATCAGCTAAGAACAGGTTCTTACACCTGAGATGTGCTCTGCTTTTATTGTAATGCCTTAGACTTTACCCCGATTTTTTTTCTACTGTACTGTACTCTATTCTTCATGCAAAGAACAGAGATCAAATAAGGCACAGCATCCAGAGCTGGGTTAATAGAGCGGCACTTCAGAGTAGTTATAATAGGTGAGATTCCTCTGGAGAGGAAGGGAGCACAATATCTTTCGCGTGCATGTGCCAGAGTGGCAACTGGAGTGAAATCATACTTCCACTGAACTCAAAGGATGCGTGGTCAGGGATTTTCGTAGGACTAGGTGTTTCCTAAAGCTCTGTATCACCTTTACATCTTCTGGTCTCCTTCCCTCTTTCTAGTTTCTGCTCCCTGTGCTCAGGCAGCTGCTGGCTGTGCTTTGGCTATTCCCATGGCACTGTTCTTCTGGCCTTAGTAATGAATCTCTCAGGCTCTATGGCAGAACCTCTACCTCATTTTCTGCTTCTGAGATTTGTCTTATAGGCAGTGGCCTACAGCAAAGCAGCAGGAGGCAAAAGACAAGTCTCTGGATGGCTGAAAGTGGACCTAGAGTCGAGAAAATATTAAGAGAGGAGTTTGGTGAGACTTTGGCCAAAGTCCCATATGAGTACCTCAGTGTGATCTCATGGGTGAGTAACTGTCCCTCTGGCTTCCCAGGGATCCCAGACCCGGGTTAGGACCAGATTCAGGCCCTGATGAGAGAGAGGGAAGGTGGGAACACAGCAGGTACTGTCCCTTTCTGAGGAGTGTTGGGGAAGACATTCAAAGAGAAATGGTGTAAGCCAAGGCAAAAGAAGGCAGCTGACATCTAAACCAGAATCTGCAGTCATGGCAGTTTTTGAGATGTCTTAAAATGCCGCATGGAAGTAGTGGGGAAATACCCCAGCTGAGGTACTGCTTAGAGGGAAATGCCAGGGCTAAGTCCAGTTTGAACCTACATGTGGGAAGCAGGAACTTGCCACAACCTTTAGGTAATGTCTAGTGGCCACATAGTTCTTGGCAGAAGGCCATGAACTGGTTTGCGGTCTTTTGGCCAGTATAGTTTATCCTGTGGAGGAAGGACTTGTTAGTTACTGAGAGAAAAAATGTCATCATGTACACTGAAAGAAAGCCTTGGAGACACTGACTGCTGTTGTGTATCTGATGACAACAAGTTACCTGCTGCTGGTATCGGTCGCTATTAGAGAAACCTTCAGACTGCAAAACTGTGATGGTAGTTCTTCTGAATTTCGTGTTATGTTCCACTTGCTTTGTTTCTCCATGGACATTAGACATCACCCAATCCACCAGACACCTCATATTAATTTTATGCCTGTGAATATTTCAACCAGAGAATTTACAAAATTCAGTACGTTGGATTGCAAACTCATCAAGCCCATCTTCTCATTGAATCATGTGTAATACCGAGCACACTATTGGTGCACAACTGATAAATTCCAAGTCCCTGGAGGCTCCCATTTGTCAGAGAAAAATGTATCCATGTTCAATAAAAGATTCTGTCGCTCTCTTGCTGTTTGCAGCTCTCTCAGATTTATATATTCAGCTGATGATGAGCCATTCAGTCTAATGGGTGTGATGTGTCTTTCCAGTTGGATGGGATGACCAAAAATGTTATTAAATTCCACCAGTCTGCTGATGGAAGACAAAATCTGTTCCCACACAATATCAGTAGTACCAGTGTAGGCGATAATGCAATATTTATTTATGTACAGGAGGCCGTAGATAAATTTCCCATATTGTGAGCCTTGTGGAATGCTGAATGCTCATAAATGATGTACCAACTTTATCCTGGCAGAACCGGCAGATATAAAGATGATGATGTTTCTGACTGGCTCAGTTTTACTGTCATCCAAATGGCTTAGTATATAATGTAAAAGCATGTCTGAGTCAGTGAATGCCCATTTTTGAGTCTAGCCAGATGGATTTCTACTGTGCGGGCCCTTGTTTGATGTCTAAATTTGTCTCCCGCACACTCTCTGTATCAGCATGCTTGGAAGGAAACCTTGATTTAAGCTGGTTATGGAGGCTCCATGCTTGTGTTTGCAAATTTTCTGACGTTCAGCCAAAATGCTGGCTTTATTCCTCACCAGGTGGAGAGAAACACTTTAAAAATTATTTCTCTAAAAAACACAGACTAAGTGGGGAGTGGAGTTTCCACCCTTTGGTTTCAGCTGGGGTGATGTAGGCAGTGTGGCCTTCTCTTATTTCTTTGCATCAGGGAGGTGGGTTTCTCCAGCTCTTCTCTTTGAGTAGTTCATCTGGAATTTTTTAAAACTACCCATGCAACTTTTTTGTCGTTAGGTACATACCCACCTCCCTCTCAAGGATGGTAGAGAGCCTTAAATCCAGTTGGGAGGAAGTTGAGATGTTTCAGGGTCAAGCAAGGATATCATCAGAGCAACCTTTGACTGAGGAACTTTTGAACCTCTCAAGCTGAGAGAAATGAAATTCACAGGTGGGATTATTAAACTCAGTATTTTTTTCTAAAGTGCCATATTGAAATGTTGATGGGATTTAAAATTCATAATGTTTATGCTGAGTAGTTCTTGCCTTGTTCTTTCAGCCATACTTTTTCTAGATCCCCCTGCCTTTCCTTTAATCCAATTATACTTCCTTTCTTTTTTCTTTTTCTGTGCTAAATCCATTTGCTACAGATGAGGAAAAGAACATGGTAAGTCACCAGTCCTGACTTATCTTCCTAACCACTGGGTTTTCTTTTCTGCCTGGTCTGGACGCACTATCACATGTTGTTCTCAATTTCTGGAAAAGCAGAAGGAAATAGACCCTCATTCGGTCACGTCACAATACACCTGAAATGGTTATAGAATATGGTGCTAGTATTGTTAATATTTTGCTTTGTTGAGCATTTAATTCAGTCTCCCACTTTGCTATGGAATTTGTATGAATTTCTGACTGTGATCTTTTATCTGTTTTTCCTATTTCTCTCACCTATTCCTAGCATATGTTTCTTTCCAGTTAGAGTCCTCTTCATTTTCAAACGGCTGTATATTTTCCCTTTTAGTTCTAATATTTTTTCTCTTCTCCTTCTCGGGCTTTTCTCTTTCTCTTTCTTTTATTTCCTGTGTTCTGACAACTCTTTGCCAATGTGTTACATCAGCTTGACCTTGCTTGTTATCATATGGATGCTGCTATTCACTCTTCTGTTCTCCAAAGTCCTTCCATGCTTACTTTGCTGCTGAATACATTTTCATCCCCTCTGCATCCTTGGCATAAGAGGATTTGGTCAGGCCCTGCAGCCTTTACCTCAAAGATTAAAAAAAAGGCTGAAGTGGGGGTGGGTGGTAGGTGGTGAGGGTGGATCAAAGATCTCATCTGAGCCTGGGGGAGCTTTTGGGGAGTGCCAGCCTCTGTGAGCAGGGACCTGCAAGGAGAGATGCCAGGATTTACTGTGCTGGGTATGACAGGGGGAGCTGAATCCCCTGCCTGTCTTTAGCCCTTGCTGCCTAGGGACACCCAAGCATGCCAAAACAGGGCAAGAGTGCCGTATTTTAATGTCGTGTGAGTGATGGTGATGTGACAAGCATCACATCTGCTCATTTTGTTTTGCCCAGACTAGAAATTCTGCCAAGACTTAGAGCCAGGAACCCAAGTCTAAGCAGTGATGGGGTCTTCACTGTTAGCGCTTTTTAAACAACATAGGTGGGGTGGAGTAGCACGAATCGTCACTGTCCTTCCTGGGTTGCACTGATGCACTGATAGACCCATATTACTTTCCAAGCTAATCAGTGCCCAAGGTAATATAAATATTGTAGTATATCTTAGGAACCCTGTCTCGCAGTCTAAAGCTACTCTTTTGTTTTCATCTGGTGGGACTGTGAAGCCTCAAATAAATAGCTCATCTCAAGTCTCTGCCAGAATCTTTTCACTTTACACTAGCTGAAGGTAAATTCACGAAACACATGAACAAAAGATGTTATATGGTGGCTATTCTCATGGTGAGACTATTCCTAAGAGACAATATCATTCAAGTAGATCCATTTCCAAAACAGCCACCAAATTTTGCTATGTACCACTGCGGTGTGCAGATTGAAATTAGAGAGTGCTCACTGGGGAGACCTCAGTTACCCACCTTGCACAGTGGCAGCTGCTTACCTACAGAAATTGAAGATTGCTTCTGCCAGTGAAAACATCTGGAGACACTGAGAGGGCAGTATCTGAGGCCAGAAAAGAGCCTATAATGACAGCTAATGAAGCCAGAAAGAGACTTCTGCAATGAGCTCTAACCTCCTGTCACCCTGGTCCATGCTGCGTGGTTAGAACTAGAAAATATACTTCAGTATCTTGTCAAAACTGCTCTGTAATGTTTGGACTGAAGCCGCTTTGAAGGTGTGATCGTTTGTGGGATTTTTTTTCTTAAAGTAGAATGAAAAATGTTCTGTCACATTCCAGGTTACAAACTGTAGCTGGAGTAATAAAAGGTCACTTTGCCATTCAGCATCCATTTCCTATTCCTTTGAAGTCCAGCATTTACTAGCAAGTAAACCACGATACTTCAAAAGTTTCACAGCAGTGTGGTGAGGCAGAGACATAAGTACATGAGTAAAATAACTGATTATTTGGTACTGCTTTTGCTGCTAAACAAAATAGGGCCTACCCCGGTTTTCTCCACATCTGTGCTCTGTGCACTCTTCAAAGTAGTCTCTGGCTGTCTGTGCTGTATCTTTTATACAAGGATAAATATCTTTGAAGTTTGTGGAGAGGGAAAAAAGCACCTTCTTTTGACATCTCCTGTGCTTTGCTGCTTTCATTTGCTTGGGAGAATTAGAAAATATTTTATCACCTATTCTCTGTCTCCTTCCTCTTTCCCTCTCTCTTTCCACAACTTGTCATATTGTGAAAAGAGAGGAAATACCTAGGAAAAATGTTTGCTGTCCGCAAGCAGAAGAAAAGACTGCATGAGGCTGCAGTGTTTCTTGAGAGGTAATTTCTTTTGCCAAGCTCCCCTTGTAATCAGAACCATCTGGAAACAAACAAGCAAACCAGCTTTCTCTGGTTACAGCCAGGAAGAGAAATGTTATTAAAATGATCGCGGAGCCTTTTCTCGGGGATTGATTTTACGCACCGTGCCACGATGTGAGGCCAGCCCTGTGCTGGGGACGATGCAACCCGCGGGCTGCAGGGGGCAATCCAGCACAACTCTAGCCGCTCTGTCAGCCCTTCAGATAGCTGCTTCTGGCAACAAAGGCCAAAATTGTGCTCGCGGTTTGGGGGCCGTCAGGCTGTGTTCTAGCGCAAGGATCAGTCTCCTTTGTGCTCTGGTTATGCAGTGTGCAAAACCCCCCTTCATCAGCTGCTCCTGTGTGTCCACTGGGTGCACTGGAGTTGCCTGTTTTCTCGGCAGCAGTTGGTTATTTTGCTGGAGAACTTGCGCTGGTGCTGAAGTGCTGCTTTAGAGACTGTCTGTCCTGCCGGGCTCCGGGCCGGTGCTCCCATGCTGTGTCATCAGAAGACTTGGTCATCTGATGTTTTGTTTCCTCCAGACACAGCCAAAATGGAAGGTATTTGGCAAATGAATTTACAGTAAGCACAAGTGCTGGAAACAGTTGTGTTGGGTCCCAAAGAGTGGTCAGAGCCTGTTGGTGTAGTGGGACACTGGTGCAAGGGCAAAGGCGTGAGAGCTGGTGAGGAGAAATGGGGGAGCAGCTGTGACAGCATTTGGTTTTTCTGTTTTAGCCCCTAACACACTCTATGCAAGACAGTGGAGAAGTCTCTTCTGCTCCAGGTTTGCAATGGGGTGATTTAGTAGTGCTCAGGGACAAAGTGTCTGTGTCGAAGGCAGGGCAGCCTTCTGTGCTAGTTTCAGCTGGGGTAGAGTTAACTTTCTTCACAGTGGCTCTGTTTTGGGTTTGTGTTGAACAAAGGGTTGATGATACAGGGATGTTTTTGTTGTTGCTGAGCAGGACTTACACAGAGCCAAGGTGTGTTCTGCCATGCTGGTGAGGGGGCTGGAGGTACCTGGCAGGCTGGGAGGAGACAGCTGGGACAGGTGACACAAACTGACCAAAGGGATATTCCAAAGCATAAAACATCATGCTCAGTATATAAAGTGAGGGGAAGAAGGAGGAAGGGAGAGACATTTGGAGTGATGGTTTCCCAAGTCACTGTTATGCATGATGGGGCTGGGCTCTCCTGGAGAAGGCTGAACATATGCCTGCCCCCACCTTTGGGAAGTAGTGAATAAATTCCTTGTTTTCCTTTGCTTGTCTGCACGGCTTTTGCTCTTCCTCTTTAACTGTCTTTATCTCAATCCACAAGTTTCCTAGCATTTACCCTTCCAATTCTCTCCCTGATCTTGCAGGTGGGAGAGTGAGCAAGTGGCTGCACAGGGCTTGGTTGCTGGCTAGGGTTAAACCATGACACCATCCCAGTGCTCTCCAGAGACTGAAATGGAATTAGGCAAGCCAGGCTGCACTGACACAATTTGTGAGGAGCCCACTGTTCTCATCTAAACTTTTCTGAAGTCTTTGCAAGTGCCTATAAAGAAGAAAGGATTAAATTTCCAAAGTTAGATTGAGTAATGAGACATTGATGTTACTTTAAACCTTCCAACTTAGAAAGAAAAAAAAGACAATAAAAAAAAGACTTTTAGAAAGGTTGTGTAATTTCAAACCCCTTGTGTTGGTAAGCGTGTGGGACGTCTTGTCCAACTAAGTCCTCTCCTCAGCCACCATCAATGAGTGGCTCCGTACCCGTCCCAGGACCAAATGATGTCCCTGTCTCCCCTTGCTGCCCCTGCTCCATGCTGGGAAGAGCAGCTAGCCCCTCCAGCATGATTTTGCCATGCTCCTCCTGGGAAGCAGTCACTTCGCCTCTGGTAGTCTTTCCGCTTCAGGTTTTATAAATTGCTACTGTCCCTGCACAGGGTTGGCAAAATGGAGCTTTCTGTTTTGTTTGCCCTAGATATGATTTTATTATTAATCACATCAAGGGAGGCTCAGAGGTTTTTAGGGCTAGAACAGACCATTACTGTAATCTAGTTTGGAAAACATCTTCCACTGTGGTTTTGGGTTTTGTCAAAAAGAAAAATGTTATTTGTTTTCCTTTGCCCTTAGGCCTTAAAGTGTAATTTAAGTAAGTTCTTATAAACAAAACATGATGATAGAATAATCATCATCATAGTATTTTTAAAAAGTTTTTTCATTTACTGAATAAATTTCGCAAAATTATTTTTAAGCATTGGAATAAAAATCTACCCTGGTTTTAAATGGAGGAAAACCCCCCTACCCTTTCTGGTTAAAACACAGACAAACTGTGATGCCACAGGGAAGTCCAAGGATGGGGGCATGGACACAGCACAGCAGGATCTGTCCAGGGAGTTGAGGAGAGTTTTATCTGTATCTGAATAACAAGTTGAAGTGGGCCATAGAGGAATTCTGCTCACATTTCTGACAGAAGCAAAACTTCAGCTATTCTTGATGTTCAACTCTCAGGACTTGTTTAATATTCAACACTGGTTTCATCATCAAAGAAATTGAGGCAAAATTAAAAATTCTTTTCCTGGGTCTGTTATTTTCACAGCTTCTACTTCCTTTCAATTTTGATACTGCCATCCATTTTGATAAAAGAAAATGATATGTGAGGAACAAGGCAGGCAGGAAGAAGACAGAACGAGAAGTGTTTTTCAACACTGACTTCACCTCTGCAGAAGTTTATAATAAGGTGTCTGCAGATCACTCCCTGCTGAAAGCTTTCACAAATAACACCCTGTTACAGAAAGTGAATTTAACCAGTCCAGCTACGCATGACTGCTGGGGAGCATCATGGCACACTCTGATCTGTGAACAGTTGGTCTCTCTGGTCTAGTGCTGTGCAATTTCTTTCTGCTCTTTTTCTCTTGAGCACATATGACTTCTGTGTTGTTTTTGTGTGTGTCTTATCTCCTCCCTTCTCGAAAGCTTTTTGTTGGAAGAAAAGGCTTCCAAAAGCTTGTTAGGCTTATTGATCTGGATTGACTCCTGGGGCTGGCTCTTAGGATCCAGAAGAAAGCTCTTTTCAAAGTGCCTGGTTTAGAAAACATCCTCTCTGCCATTTGTTCCTCAAATGAATGGGTGAAGGAGGAGCTTGGCCTGTATGGGCACCGTGAAGGGCAGCATGAAGGTGGTCTAGGCTTTGAGGGGAACCCCTGAAGCTCTGCATTAGGGTCAGTCCCGCCTATGTCACTGCTTCCTAGTGTGACCTTGAGCAAGTCATTTGGTCTGTTCCTATGTGCCGTGGTCAGAAGCTGCACAAAGGATGTAACACAACTCTAAATTATGCTCTCAGACAGCATTTGTGCTGCTGTCACTGGGGAAACACCTCCTTTGCACCAGCGTGGCCAATGCTGGTAGCAGCACAGCTGAAGCGTGATGTGCATGGATTTCTCTTTTGGAACAAGCAGAGTGCTGGTGATGGCCACATAGGCAAAGCCAGTGGACAAGGGTGAAACTGGGAGGTTTTCTGTGACAAAAGGAAAATTGGATGAATTTGTACCGGTGTTCTAGACTTCAGTAGGCTATTAAGTACAAAAATCAATGTTAATGTAACATTACAGCTCAGCTATTAAACCTGTTAGTTAACCTGTAGAGCTCAGCCTGTAATCTCACAGCCCCTTTTTGAACTGCACATAGGCCAGTATCTAAAACACTACTTGCACAGAAAAGTGGTAAGGTTCTTCACTTTTCTGTAATTCCAAAAGAGTTTTGCAAAACACAAAGTAAAGTTTGCCTAAGAACAAATTAAATACATGGGAAGTTTCACTTTAGGGAGTAAAGTTTTCAAAAAGTTTCCACATAGAGAAAGCCAGCTCTTTTCTGTTAGGTTTTTGCTAACACTAGTGTTTCTCAAAGCCCTCCAGCACAAGAGGGTAGATCTCTGAATGTATCTTTGGATGAGATGCTGTTTAGATTAAGAATGTCCTTCTGTGGTCATACATGAATGGATATGGTGGGATGCTGGTCCCAGCCAGGCCTCAAGGCATCACTGCATTTGCTGGTGTTGCTGTTGGAGTCACTCCTGTTGCTGGCAGTTAAAAGTTGGTTCTGTAATTGTAATGCGTATTCATACTCCATATGACTCTCAGCAGTTTTGCAAATTCTGTTCTTTACGTGGTGCCGCTCTTTGCATAAGAAAAAATGCTTCAATTTACATAGTCTCTGGGGGAGTGGCAAACAAAACCTGTAGCCTGATTGTTTTTCCTGTCATTACCTATTTTTCTGAGAACTTCTTGTTTGTCACTTTGCTTGTATAACCTGATATTTTATTGCAATTAATAGACATGAATTTACTAGCAGCAGAACATAGTGGGCATTTGTTGTTCTAGTGACCCTTGTCTTCTCTTCCTCTAATAGCTCATGCAACTCATTCAATCCCAGCTGAAGCTTTGGATTCTCTGAGACTGCAGACGAGATAAAAGGCTGTGTAGCAGCTCAGAAGGGTGTGCTACATCCCCTTTAATGTGATCCATTGTGGGAATGAGCCCAGATGCACTTGCCTGTGGTTAAAAAAAGGAAGTATTTTTAAAGCTGGGTAGACATTATCATAGCTCATATGTATGGAAGGGTCAAGCTAAAGTTGTCATGGGGATTGCATCTGAAATCTGGTGGCACTGAAGTCTGCCAGAGCTTTGACAGCCCCATTAATTGAGTTTCTGTGGTTGGTGAGCCTTCTTTCCTAACGTTATTTTTAATGCCACACAGAGAAATCAGAATGCAGTGGAGTTTCCAGAAGGGGACTGAAATGTCAGTGCCCCTATGCCATTCAAACAGCTGTGATGGGGTGGGCAGAGAGGGTAAGGGCAAATCCTCCATCCTGGCTCTTAGCTGTCATGGGCTGGGAGGCTGCTGGCATTGCTCCAAAGCTGCCCAGTGCCATTGCAGAAACTGCTGTGTGGGAGCTGGAGGTGCAGGCTGGAGGTCATGGTCCCATTCTTCTCTTCACTGGGATGTGTGGGGATGCAGAGCCCTGGGGGTTGGAACCTGTCCTTCCAGCTATGGTGGCTCTTTTTGGGGTGCTATGCTTTGGACTTTGACACGTGGACAGGCCGTGCAGCCCTGGGGGTTAAGGACTGCATTAGCTGGCTGGTGGGTACCCAAGGGGAGCCTCCAGCTCTGAAGGGGATGTTGTACAGTGGCTTCCTGTTTCTTTCTCCCTCGAATTTAAACTCCTTAAATACAAATCCCTTCACTTCTCAAATAAGCTCTTTACTTCTGCCTTTCAACCCTAAATAGCTTAGCATATAAGTAGCTTCTTTTGGGAAAAAAAAATGTTGACGCTGTCTATGTTTCTGTGATCAGATGCTCAGAATGAATTTCCGTCTAATCCCAGTTTTGAAATTGATTCAGCACAATGACCTTGGGCAAGTTACTTAACCTCTCAGTGACCCAGTTTTTCCATTTGTAAAATAGAGAGCAGTATACCCTTGTGGGCTGGGTAAACACCTCCTGAAGCTTAATTTAGATATGCCTGCTTCAGAGGCCTTTGAACTCTGGTTGGAAGCACGATGGAAGAGCAGAACATGCTTCTTGGTAGGGAGTTTAATCTCCCAGTGTACTCTGTGGGTCTGGTGCACAGGCCAGCCCAACCAGAGCCTTTCTGTAGCCATTAAACATAATGCCAACAGGAGGTTCATGCTTGCTAGGAATGGTGTTAGAGCATCTTAATCCCACCTCTGCTTGGAGGGGCAGTGGAGCAGCCTTGCACTGCCCCAGCTGGGTGCTAGGTTAAGGAGGAACGGCTGAAGAGGAATGTCAGGTGTGCTTGACCCTCCTGGTTTTCAGCCCTCTTTGGTTTGAAACATGACATGTGCAGACTGGATGAATTCTGGAATCGAAGTGGAAGTGTTGGCATGCCCGTTTGCATACTAATACAACCCGAATGCCATTATTTTTCCAGCTTCCACAGCTGTGTTATGACTGTACTAGAGCTGAATTCTAACGACCAGCCAAAAGGTTCGTTTGCGTGTATATGTGCACCAAGATTTTGCAAGCAAAACTGGAAAGCTTTCTAGTTGTTGCAGTTGTGTTTTTTTTTTTTAAACCCAGCACACTTTTGTGCTTACATTAAAAATTACGGATCAGCTGTATTTTAACAACTGTCTGTTCCCTGAATTTATGCAGTTGATGGCCTCAGAGCTCAGTTTGAAAGGTTTCCCCCTCTGTATTGCAACTGGGACTTCTTCCATAGATTCTCTTTTTTTTTAACAGAAACAGTGTTTTATCTTTGTATCTTTGTCTTGTATAAAGGATAAAAATCTATAGTAATCCTTTCCTATGTAGACTGCTCTATTTTTCCCGTAAAACACTCTTGCAAATAAGTCTGCAGATCTTTCAACACAATGCCTGAAGCATCACACATGATAAATCCTTCCCTAGTCTCAGTTTTCTGTAACCTTCCTCATTCCTCACAATGACACACACTTTCTCTCATTCATCTTTTATTACAATTCAATATTGTGCTTGAATATAATTAGGTTTTATGCAGCATACCCTTCCCCCCATCCTTGTTTTTTTTTTCTTGAAAAAGGAAAAACTACTTGTTCCCGTGCACATTTCATCTGGAAATTGACTTCAGTGTTATAGGTTCCAATATATTTACACAACAGGTAGGGAAAGGTATTGGGAAAAAAAGAAATATTTTTAACATCATAAACCTCTAGCAAAAATATGTATGTAATAGAATCTGGTACTGTGGTATTACACACATTACAACTGTCACTGTGACTTACAGCCTTAGTTTAGCTGAAAGAAAATCTATAACCCTAGAAATGCAACAATGTCCAAGTCACAGTTCAGAGTAATAAATGTTTTTCACAGAATAGTGTAATCCATATTTCCAAAGCTGATACAACAAAGGCATTTCTACTAGAAATCTTTCAATTTCATGGGCGGAGGCTCAGAGAGGGAGAGAGAATGGTTAGGAGAAATGATAAGCAATAAAATGCCTGTGTTCAGAAATACTGGCCCTTTGGCTACTGCCTTTGGTTGATCGTTCTTGCCCCCAAATTACATCTTAATAAAGTATCGTCTGTCTTTTGATACCAGTACAAAAAATCAACTTTTAAAGTTCCTGCTGTCATTTCAGGGTGGTGAGGACATTGGGTTGCAGGCAGCTGTGCATGAGCACCTTGGTGTGTCCCGCATCGCGGGAATCCTATATGGTAACCACTGGTCCCTCTGGGGCAGATGATGCAAAGCGTGCTCTAGTGATGATATGGGCTATTTTGTCTGGCCAGGGCTCTTGGACATGCTCCTCCATGTCTTGGTGCTGGGAGCTGCCAGCTGCTGTGCCTCTTTGGGGTCCCAAGAATGCAATCTCTCTGTGCACCCACTGCCGAGCCCTTCACCTCCGTGCTGGGATGAACCTATGGCTTGACGGGTGCATTCAAATTCTTCACTTGGGAACTTGAACTGTGAAGTCTTATCCCAAATATTACTTTTTGATTCATCTCAGCTATCTTTTCTCTAGGAAAAGTGTTCTCAGCCAAAGGTAGCAAGAGCCCTGGGGTGTCCTTGTGCCCCTGGCTTCGGTTTGACTTTGTGTGTGGGGAGAGAACTTGACCATGTGCCAGAATAGTGAGGCTATCCTGGCAGGCCTTCCTGCTGGTGACAGCAAACAAATATATCACACTACACATTTCCTCTCTCAGAAGGCTATAGTTTGAGTAGCTAAGTAGCTTGTGTTTTGGGCTCCTAAGACCTTCATTTGTTTCTGCCTTCAAACTTCCTGGCAAGCTTGCTAATGTCTATTAATTTTCTAAAGTCCATGAAAGCAAAAAAAGAGCAAATTGCATTAAAGTAATCTGTAATCATTTGAGTTACAGTATGAGTGAAATACTCTCATAGCTGAGCAGTTAAAATGGAAATGCAGTGTTGGGATGCTATATGTGTCATAGTTTATTGCCCACTATATGTGTTGCAGAGTATCAGGTTCATTCCAGTCAAGGTTAGTAAGATGCTTGTGTTTGGTTTCATGTTCTTTTTTTTTTTAAAAAAAAGCAAAGTAAATGGAAACACTGGTAATAGGAAAAACATCTGCCTTATCAGGCCCTTCATTTGTTTCTTCTCTTTCCTGGTGGGGCTGAGAAGATATGCTGGCACCCAGGACTTCTGAACGGGGTGTGTTTCGCAGCAAGCATGTAGGTGGCATGGAAAGGCCAGTAGGTTGGTCTGTGCTGAAGAACCAAGCTTTTAATCAGAAGTGCAGAAGCTCAGCATATCTAGTTGTATTACCATCTTGAAACATTACAAGTGCATGGTATCTATAGCACTAATATTGTCCCTACTATGCTGAGACATCATGCTTATTTTAATGCACAGTACTAAAAATTTCAACTTCACATAAATTAGCTTTATTAGCTACTTTACTTAGTCATCATTCCTATTACTGCTTCATTAGATAACTGATTCATAATCATTGACTTATGAAGAACAGATTGCAGAGTTTTCTCCTTTCTGTCTGCTCCTCACCTTCCCGGGCTTCAGTGTGCATTCAGACTAATGCACTGGTACAACGTATAACACCAGTCCATTTTGAATCTTGTTGTGGGACAGCCTGAAATGCTGTGTCCTTGTAAAGCTGTGTTTCTCTCAGACCTACTGCAGGAGACTCTATAATCTTGATTGGAGTGTCTGACTCACAAGGATGAGCTAATTTTGTTGGCAAGTTCCTGCTTTCTTGAGCCAGTATAATAATAGTTTTTCTGGTGTTCGAGTGGCTGTGATAGGAGTCTGAAATATTGCATGAGTGTAAAACAGTCAAGGCATAAAAATATCCTCACAAAGTGGTGAGGCTATGTACAGCTTATGCGTCCTTGGTGCACAGGACAGCAGATACTCTGAGGGCTTTTTTCCATCTCACCAAAGTGAAGAAGCAGTTACCATCTGCCATTTGTGTCAGGAGACTACATGGCTCTGAGACCAGTTGTTACATCCACTGAGGCATGACGTTATAGTTGGGTGCAGGATGTGGCCTTTCTGCTGAAACACAGCTACCAAGCAACTGGGTTCTCGAAAAAGGTTTATCATGCCTGGGTGTTACACTTCTCGTAGGCTTTGGGAGCAACTTAAATCACGAAGCTGGATATTTTGAAAGGAGAAATTAGGAATGTCTTTGTGAAAGAAAACTGACCTTTCTTTATATTGATTTTATTTGCGGCTATCCTTTGTTATTTGGTTGTTCAGTTAGCCCTGTCTTCAAGTGCTGCGGAGTTTCTCTAGTGACCCCTAACTCCATGACAGCATATGTGTCACACCAGCACTCCACGTGTTTCTCGTGTGGAAAGAGGGGGCTCTTACCAGTTCTTGCAAGGAAAGCTGTGCTTTTCCTTCAGAGTTCTTGGAAGGAATTTTCCCCATCATCAGGCTGTTCTTCCACAGTGAAATGGGAAAGTTTTGCTGTAAGACTGCTGTATATAGTGGAAAAGGATTCTGCTGCAGGGACATGAGCATTGCACAGCATTGCAGCTCATCATGTCTCAGATGAGAGGCTCTGGCCTCATGAAAAGGTTTGTGCTGGTTTGCCTTGCTGCAATGAAGAGAAAATTTGAAAATCCCAAATGCCTTGTAGAATTCCTATGACCTTTTGGTAACTTTTTAGACACATGCACTTGCTAAGCTCTAATATGCATGTGGTCACTGAACTGGCACTCCTCAAAATTAAATAGACCTAATGCAAATTACTAATAATCTGAGAAAGCTTTGTGCTAAAGAGGCTGTAGTAAAATTTCACAGGAGAATCCTCTTCTGCAGGCTACATTAAATGGTCTTGTTAGGCATTTGAGTATTGAGTGTCATTATGTAGTGATTTGAGAAGGACAGAAAAAAAAATCATAAAACTGCTAGTAAGATTCTCACAGCAGATCTATTATGGCTAGTCTCACTCGTAATAATTTAGAATTTTAATTTTCTCAAGTGTCCCACAGGTTTATTATATCCAGCCAAATGCTTCACGGACAAGTTGGCAGAATGGAAGCTTTTTATGACCTGTCCCCACTGGTGGCTTTTAAAGCTTCACCCCTACTTCCTCCGTATTTGTGTGCCACACTCATGCACACATGCATGCACATCCACACAGACACACACAAAAGAAGTCTCAGGGAGACACGGGAGTTTGTCAAGTCCTGCACAGTTTTCAGCTTAATTCACACCATTCAGAAAACATTAGCATCTTGATGCAGGGGCTCTTTTTGTCTCGGTTTTAAAACCAAGGGAAATATGAAAAACTGAAACCAAAGGCAGATTAATTGATACAGAAGCTCAGAGAGAGTGGGTTCCTGATTTGAGTAGTCTTCCTGAAAAAAAGCACCTCTGTCTCTGGGTTTTACTCATCAGTCAATATCCATCTGTTTGAAAAGTGAAGAACCTGCTGAAAAGCTGGTAAGACCCCTGGTAGAGAGTATAAATACCCCGAACCTGGGGACTTATATCAGCAAACAAGGGGAAAAATACATTTTTTCTGCCTAATGGGCACAATGCAGACTAAGTTATCCATGCTGGCTGCTCATCCCACGATTTGGATCTGTTGCTGACAAATGGGGACGGGAGGGTGCATGCCTCGGTGTCTCAGCTATAGGGATGCAGTTAGTTGGTGCTCCTCGGGCTGTGAAGGGATGCTGGGGATTTCCCAACCCCTGCTGACCCCTCCCATGAGCAGAGCTGGCCACAGGTGTGGAGAGATGGGAATCCTGAGCCAGAGATTTTAAACAGAAGTGTTGAAATTAGCTTCAACATCTGCAAAAACTCTTTGACAGAGCCTCTTGCAGCAAAGTCCCCAGAACATGAATTTTGACAAGGAAAGAGCCCATTATTATCAGTGATGTTTCAACCATTATTTTATGAATATATTCAATGACAAGAACTAGCTTGTTTCCAAGACAACAAAATTCAAACCCGATCCATGATTGCTCTAAAGGAGGCCTCCTGTCATTTCGTTCCTTTGAAGAAACTCACAATTTGATGGGCAAAATGCCAGAAATAATTAGACAGAATAGCATCATATACCCCAATGGAAGCAAAATATCTGCTGTAAGAATTTCCCACCAGAAATCCTGAAAATCAAATCAAAGCCTGGATAAAATCTTTTCTGTTGAGTGTAAGAATGAAGGGAAAAAAAAAGTGGGTGGGAGAAGACAATCCAGTTTTTTACCTCATCAAAGAGAATACTAAAACCTGTCTTTGTGACTTGCTTGTGTCTTCTTGTGAAATAATAAGTGGGCAGGGCAATCAAATTTAAAGCAGTATTCCCCAAAGCAAGGTCAAAACTGCTAGAAATGTTCATTTCATTTTTATTTGCTTTTCCTGCAAGGTACACACTGTGGCTATAATTTCCCATTCTTTATGGGGAGATCAAAAGATTTGTGCTGTGCTGTGTAGGAATCAATTCAGTCATCCTGGCAGCACGCCAATCTTTATTACATTATTTGTTAACCTGCGTTATTGCAGAATGGAATAACTGTTCCCTGGGATAAACTAGGGAGTTCTTTTTGCTTCCTTGACCTTGGTTTCCACGCTCGCGCCTTGTCCTCTCAGCACCCACGCGCAGATAATGATTGTCTGTGTTAGAGTGAATGAAATATCACTGCAGATCCTGTGCTGAAACAAATCACTGAATTGGTGGAGTGTAAGTGAACCAGTAGCCTTCATTGCTTGCCTCTGCTTTTTGCAGCAAACAGAGTCTTCAGGTATTTAGTACAGTGGGAGTCCCCTCACTTTACTGGCAGTAAAACCAGCCCAAGTGACAAGAACTATATTTGCTCTTTTCTTCCTACTAGGCCATTTCTGTTAATCTTCAAAACCAAATGCATCAGTCAAGCCATCCTTCTTGGAATAATTTTGATTTTTTTTGAAGAATCCTTTTCATTAAATTGGTCAGCGGTGATGTATTTTGGTAGTTTTGGGGACGTGCATTAGGGGCATGCCAAAACCAAGTTTTTGAGTTCTGCCTAAGTAAGCATCACATGTACAAGTTTCACAGGTACCAGTTCTGCATTGGGCATGTTTCACTTACATTTTCTTAACAGAAAAAGGTAGGCTTTGCACAGCCATATTTTTCATAGAGAAAATGGAGTGTAAGTTCTGTTTTGCATTGAACTGGTGTAATTCAACACGTACTTGATGCCAATCAAATCGGGTAGCTTTTGGATTGAATCAGCATTCATCTGTGTCCTAAAAAGTGCTGCAATGACCACTGCTAGTGGAAGTTTGTGGACATTGTGCCCTGCTGCTGCTCTGACCCTAGACTTCCTGGACAGGTACATTTTCCATGCCACACTGAACTTTCTGACTGAAAGAGCCGTGCTGGAAGCCATGGTTTTTGTGATCATGCCAGGGGACAGAGCATGGTAGGGGAGAAGGAGCAGTCTGGCATGAGATGCTTAGGAGTCTAAGACAGATCTGAGGTTTAATTTCAGTGAAGGGCAGGGAACACTATGTTGATATGCAGTTTGCACTGTGAAATGTCAAACTGTGTTGAACTCCTCCCTGGCTGATGTAATTCAGTATAAAAAAAATCAGATTTCAGTAAGGAAATATTAGTAAGGGAGAGAGAAGAGGAACAAATCTTGCAGATTTTTTCCAAAATTCTCTCCACTCCTAAAAAGCAGATTTTTAATTCTATTTTGATATAGATACTTTTGTTGAAATCTTAGGATTTTTAATAGGACAAGTATCCTTCATGACAACAACTCCCGGTCACTAAGTTGCAGACCAAAGTTGATGGCATTAGTTGATGCCAAAAAAGTGCAAAACACAAAAATGGAGAGTGTGGAGTGGACCAGGCTCTGAGACCAGGGAGTTGGGACAGGCTCAGAAACAAAGGAGAAATAGCTGTCTTCTGTTGTCTCTCCCCTAAGAGCCAGATGGTGGTGGGGAAGTCTGGGAACCAGTTGCAGGGACAGCCAGCGAAGGCCCGGGTGCTGCTGCTCAGTGCTGCAAGTCTGGGCAGATGTAATGGCAGCATGTGGGACAAGAGCAGGGACAGGGCTCTAGAGATGTTTCAGGTTTTCTCCATTTGAGACTTCTCTCCGAGGCTCTGTGCTTGGTCAGGTACAGCAGTTGAAGGTAGTCACCTACCTGCTTGTCAGGTCACTAGGGAGATGCTCAGCCGTGCTGCCAGGTCATCCTCCTGACTGGATCCTTCAAACCTGCGAGAGGAGCTGTGCTGGAACTCAGGTGCTGTTTTCCATCATGACAGTCCCAGTCCCTTCCTCATGAACTTGGGCTGTGCTGCTTGCACTGAGTGGAACAGGGAGTCCAGAAAACATAATTAGCCAGACTTTGTGAAGGGCAGGGCAGGACTGGGGAAAAAAAAGAATTTCCACCTTTGCTGAAATGCTCCATATGCTGCTTTGCAGAGGGATTTTTTTTTCCCTTCTGCTGTTCCATATTCTGATACTATAATCTGAAAATACCTCTGCCTCACAGTAGGTTGAGACAAAGGTGTTTACAAAAGCACTAAGCCTGAGAATCCAGCCACCCAGCATCAAAATAGGAAACTTAAATTCATAAGCTCCCTCCTTTAAACTGATGGAAATGGATCCAAGCAAAACAAACCAAAACAAAAGCAGTAGGTAAACATGTTGGAATGTACAATGGATAATGGATATTGAGGGATGATCTAGTCATGCATGCTAAACAGATACATTTATGAGTTTAAATTTAATTAGCATCTGGAAATTAACAAGGCTAGAAAGAAGGGCAATGTGTTTTTAAGTGAAGGCGATGAATAGGTACTGTTAGGTGCATATAGATAAATGAGGATTTAATTTGTAAGACATAATGAGCCAGGTGCCTATAAAATAATTTGTGGGGTTTTTTTTTCTGCTGGATATCACAAAAGATAATGGTGCAACACTTCAAGGTCAGTCTGTATCCACCTGTTCATTTCTTTTTGGGGAAAATATTTTTAAGAATAACTAACTGAAATTGACTTCCTTTGTAGAAAACTGCTGGGTGTTTTGATTTTTTTTTCTTAATTATGCATCATTACTAATTTTACATTCAAAACCCAGCCAGCCTTTGTTGAAGAAGGCTTTAGCTGCTGCTCTGATTTTAATTTTTTAATCTGTACATTGACTGAGACAGATTTCTGTGGAGAAATGCTAGTCCAAGACTTTGTCCCTTAAGTGTGCCATATGGGGATGCATTTCTGGAAGAAATGATATTTCATAGTGCTTGAATCTGAAAACATTGTTTTAAAACCAGAACATCACTTTAAAAACCAAAGCATTGGTTTTAAACCAGTGCTTCTTTAAAGAAAAGCAGTTAAACTGAGTACTGTATGATGCTATGAATTGCCTTTTCCCTGTCACCTGTAGGATTTTCATCCATCTCCTTAAGCATTTCAACAGAGACTACTACCACTTGAACTGAAAACTAATGATAGCAGGAGATCCTGTTATCCCAGTGATGGATGGGACTGTAAAAGTTACCTGTTGGGTCTCGGTGATGTTCAGCAGAGTGAGGAAGGATTATGGCAGACTTTTTTTTTGGATTTTTTTTTTCTTTTCGTATTTCTGGGAGTGCTTCTGCTGTCTCTGGGTGTTGGTGGGGTGTAAGCTGCACAGACCTGTAGCTGGGTAACAGCTTCTTTGTCTCCATTCTGCTTTTCCAAGTGCTGCAGCAATTTCTTGGATTTCCAGCAAAAAATTGCGGTGCTTGCTTTTTGCTTATGCATTTGCTTGTGGAGCTGCTATTCCTCAGAAAATGGAAGCCAGAGAAGAGAGTTCTCTCTTCTCAGCTGTTAGCCAAGCAAAGCACAAGTGAAATTTTATGAAAGAAAGTAAAGGCATTTTTCTTCAAACCAAATGTCATAGGTCTGCTGCGAGTAATAGCTGCATGCAAATTTATTCAGGAAGAATGATTTCTCTCTCTCTTTCTGTCCCTCTCTTTTGTAAGGAAAGGTGTTAAGTACCCTGTATAAGCATTGCTCCCAGTATGTCATGCAATCAGTAACTAACTTTACCTTGAACAGGAATGAAAGCGATTCTACCAGGAATGCAAAGGATTTGGGGCGGATTAGTATTTTGATCAATTTTTGAACATACAGTTTTGGATTAACACACCAGTGATGAAGTTATCTGCTTTAAATGGGCTCGTGGTGGATGGGGAAGACGGAACACCCTCTTACTGACAGTTCTTTGCATTGTGATAAATTTAATGTGGCAGTAAAGAAGGGTTTACGTTCGTATAAGCGCCTTTTACAAACAACAGTTTCCATCCATTTAATAATGACCCTGCTTTTCTCACGAGAACAGCGCCATTACCAAGCTGTTGGTACGGCTTCTGCAGCGCCAGGCAGCTCTTCCCGCGGCACTTAATTGCCCGGCCCATCTGCGGAGCGCGAGGCTCGCCAGAAGACACCTGCTTCCTCAAATGTTATTTTTAAGGATCAGACCCATTGTGCCTGATTGCACGAGGCCTGTTACTTTGGTTGGGTTTTAGGAGAAACATGGGTGAGAGCCAGGCTTCCTACTAGGCATGCAACTTAGCGAAACCAGCCTCTAATTAAATACCCAAAAGGTGCATGCACCAAAAGCCCACGTGCAAACATATCTCTTTGCATAAAGTATTTAATTTCAGTAAAGGATTTGTCATAAATTATAAATTGAAACTGATTTAATATTGCTTTATGCTCTTTTGGATACAAAGAGTATCACCTAGACTTGCTAAGGTTAATACATGTGGGGAGGGGTTGTACATAGTCTGTGGCTTAGCCCATGAGAGATTTGCTTTATTTCACCTTCTTTTTCCTTTGTTTGGGAAACCAGCAGAGTTTCAGGACAGACTTAGGATTAGCAGGCCAGTTCTTGTGTTTGGAAATGATTCATGGCTTAAGCTCTATCAAACCACTGTTTGGCCAGATCCTGCCAGTCAAGGAAGCCCACACCAGCCTACTCCCAAGCCCAGGCCAGCACCCCAGGCACTGCTGGCCCGTGCAAAGGCACGTGGAGCTGCTGGCAGCCCAGGAGCCCCTGCCTTCACATCTCCTGGCAAGGGGCATTTGCAAGGCCACCAGAGTTTTCCTCATAGCTAATGAGCTACTCGCTCTCTTTTCATAAGGTTGGCTTCAAAGAAATGCTCTGGGGAGGGATTTGCCAGAAGACCTACCCAGGCTTGTCTCCCTGTGGAAAAATTTGTTTACAGGAAAAGGGAAAAATTTCTCAGGGTGGTGCTACAGGCTCTGGAATACTTTGTGTTTGCTCATCAAGGCAGTAACAGCCAATTTATTCAAGGGACTGACCCAGGAAGAGAGTTTTTGGCCAAGAGTTGTGAAATGGGAGTGGCTGTGGACTCCTCGTTCTAATGTGCAGCCTCTGCCACACGGGTGGCATCACCAGCAGCTACAGCATCACAGGTGGCTTCTGACCCTGTTGGGAGAGGCTGAGAGCTGAGCTGGGGGAGCAAGGCACCCAGAAAATGTGTTTTGTTAAGGGCAGCATCAGCCACATTGCTTTCCTGCAAGTGTGATTCGTTTCCTTATGCCTTACAGAGCGGGAGAGGGCAGGTTAGGTACTGAGGTCTGCTTTGCACTTCCCTTACACTCTTTCCAAGAGTATTTTAAAGCCAGAACTTTGCAAATTATCTCTGGGTTTTTTTCCCCCTTTTAGTGGCATTACCTCTAAAAATGTGGCTGGCCAGAGGGGTTTCTGCACTCTTCCTCTGCCTTGGGGAGCAGAAACACTTCAGTCTGCCTTTTGCAAATAAATGTTGTAGAAAAGGTTTCTTACTCAGTGTTTATACCATCCTCACTGCTGTTTGGAGAAAACCTATATCTCTGACCCCAGTCCTCTCCCTTCTAAATAACCACTTGTATCTACAAGGTGTAGCTTGCACGGTTGTGTGTGTGAATTGTTATATGTGGTCCTGAACGTTTTCATGCAGAACTTTGGGTCTGGCAAAAATAGACCATAGGAATCCAGTAAGTCTTGCCATATAAGATATTTTAAGCCTAGTTGTACAGCCCTGGAAGGTTTTTATAAATGTTGGGTAGAAATGCCAAGATATATTTATTTATTCCTGAGCGTTGGAACTGTATGCCACCACTTTAAACAGAACTGTCACACAAGTGGGGGTTTGGTGATGCTGGACTAATGCTATGTAAGGGGGACTCTGATCCTACGCCCATTCGTGTAAAAGGTAAAAGCTTACACTGGCTAGAGCAAGGGAGAGTAGGAAAGAGTCGCTAGAAATTACCAATAACATCACGGTATTAGCATTCACAGCTGCTGAAACTTCCTTTCATGGAAAAGGTAGCTTCTTGCTGCTAAGAATGAAGATTTTACTGAACTGTGGAAACCTAGAGCGGAAAGTTAGAAGAAAAACTGAGAAAGGAAATTTGAATGTTGAGTTGATGGATTTTTTACTCACTTTCTGTTGTCTCAGATTGCTGGCAAAGCCTCAGGAACGGTGATGAATAATCTGTGTAACATAAGGTCCTAAAGCAACACCGTGGCAGAGACCAATGCTTACACTGCACAAGGCAGGGTAGGACCAGGCTGGTGGCACTGTCCCTCTACCAGATCCCACCTGTCCCTTGCCAAGGTCTACCACCCAAAAAGGTTGTAACAGCATACTTAGGTTCATCAATGAACTACAGATGCAAGCATCTGGTTATCTGCATTGAAAGAAAGTTTAGGGTTGACTTGTTTGCAGTTTCGTTACAAGACAAAATTGAAGTTAGCCGAATTCAAATCAAATTCATACAGGTTGCAGTGGGTTTCTGAGCAGTGGTAATTCTTAAAACCTAGAGTGTATGTTTCTAAAAAGCTGTTATTTAATTCAAATGCAATCCTGAGAAAACCTGTGTTATTTTGGGAAATGACAAAAAACAGGCCACATCTATAAATTTTAGCGTCTGTAGTCTCAGATGAGTTGCTTGATGGCTGGTCTTTGGCAAGCAGGAGGGAAAGGAGTGTGCTGAGTTTTGTCACTGTAGAAGAATACTGAATGAATTATTAATGAATATTAATAGTTCTATAGGGAGGCAGAGTGGTGTAAATGGACACAAAGGAAACTAACATTATCTTAGTCTGTGAAAGAAGCAGTATGGTAGTAGGAAATAATGGGCTGGTAAGTTGAACTTCAGTTGCAGGCAAGTTCCTAGAGATTTTGAGAGCTGAGCTCTCAAAATATATGAGGAAGTGTGCTTTGATAAAAGTTACCAATGTGCCTTCAGGCGGAATAAGCCTTGTATGGCAAGACTAGAAAAGTTATTTTGTGAAGCTCATTGAGAGGCAAAAAATGTGAAGGAAAGGAAAACAAATTGTGCATTAGGTCAAATGACAGTGTCTAGAGTTGAGAAAAGCGACCCATTTCTGAAGGTATGAAACCCATGTGATAACCACAGATAAGCAGTAGAATAAGAGTGAGTAAAAAAGTTATCAAAGAAAATAGAAGGATGATTGTTAAAAAGGTAATTTTCTATTTAGTGTGCTAAGGGTAGGTTCAAAAGTGCTTTGTGCTAGTTTGTCCTCTCCACCCTGCTGGCAAGTGGAAGGTAATTTTTAAAGGAAACGCTGCCAGATCAACACTTGGAAGTTCTATAAATCGTATCTGGATCCTGTGAACTGAAACCACATCTCATTTTGCCAGAAACATGACTGTAACCTAGGAAAATGACAAGTAAGGAGGATTTAGATTAGCCTATCTGTACAGGCATAATGAAAATGCAGCAGGTGCAAATCTACCTTAAAAAAAAAAAATTGTCTCCCCTTCTCAAAAAACCCCTCAAAAGCAACCAAGAAAACAACCCTCAAACAGAACTGCCAGGCAAAAGTAAATGGGAAGGACAAAATGGAGGGAAGCTATAGATTTATGAGATATTTATCAGTTGTCTGCTTAAACAAATTCAAGACTTCTGTTTTCTGCTCAAAATTTACAAATAAATTATAAAAAGTATGGCTGGATAACATCGTACTAAAGACACATCAAGGTCTTTTACCTGACTTTAGAGTTGCCCAACACTAGAGCTGCTCCATGGATCCTCCTCCAAAATGTTGTGTCCTAGTACTAAATTCATCAGGTTGATTCCAGTTACTATGGTTTTCCAATTTTACATATCAGAAACTGTTTAAAACTAAGGATATTACTCAAACCATTAATGTTCACAAGCTGAATCAAATTGCTGATGGACTTCAAATCTTATTCCTACCCATTTTATTTCTTTGTTTGTATCTCCATCCACAGATCACGTTCGTAACAAAGACCTGTTAGAAAGCATTGCAGAGGGAACTAGAAGGACTCTGTATGTGACAGATTGATCTGTAAATTAATTGCAGTTCTGGTCAGTGCATATTTAGAGGCAGACAGATTAAATGTGTATTGCCTGCAAACAACCTGCTTACCACTCTTCACATTCTCTTTCACACCGAGGCATTGCTGTGGAGAGGGAAACTTGCCACCTCACTGGTAGCCAGGACCTACCAATCCCTCCCTGGCTTCTTGAGGCTGTTGGTAGACACTTTATCTGGGGTCTGGCAGCACGATCAATGCAGGAGTGGTGATAGGGAGACATTAACTCAAACCAAATCACCTGATTTACTACACTGAAATAGCTGTATACTGCACACACTCCCTGGAGCAATTATTCAGGATCCTCGTCATCTGCAGTGAGTATGTTAAACCTTTCTGAATTTTATTTGGGCCATGTTTTACCGGTGGAAGCTCTCCATCACCACTTTGATTGTCCGTGCCTTACAGTGGCCATGAATTTGTGCATCCGTCATCTGCGCTCTGTGAAACTGTGGTGGCATTTCTAAAGCACGCCTGTACTTTGCCTGAATCTGTGTGAACAAGAGACCTGTGTGAAGTATTATCTGCCTTACCAAGTCCCTAAAAAGAAATAAGTACAGTCTCAGCCATAACATATAAAAGCTGACCAGGAAAGAGAGGATTAGTGGTGACATAGCAACTATCATAGCTCTGCAACCAAATGAGTGGTGTAGGAGCACGTTTATGTATATGACTGCCTCTATTATGGTTCTGTGTCTTTTATCTGTGGAGCAACATCCACACAAGTATAGCAGAATATGATGCTTGGCAAAGCTACCCAGGTGGGGAAAAGCAGTGAGTAATACAGATTCTGTATTGGCATAACCCACCACCTCCCTTTTAAATCTGAACAATATTTTGACCTTCTCATCACAGAACTTTCACTGATTTCCTTTTTAGCTTTTTCTCCAATTTTTGTTACTTGAGTTACATCTGTGGCAAGAAGATCAGAGCAGAACTCATGATAATGATTTGAACTGGAAATTAAAATGTTTTGATGGATAAACATTAAAGTTGAATATGCAAATTGATTTTGCAAGCTGGGGCATTCATATCCCTACTAATTCTTTAGACAATCAGAAAACTAGTGTAATTCCATAGCTATATTTATGGCTATGTAATGGGTTATACACTTTCCCAATATGTCTAAAACATCATTAGGAAAGTCAACATTTCTGTAGAGTAGAGAAAGATGAATGAGAAAGGAAATGTTAATGTAATTTAGGTTATGTATTTATATTCAACTTGGTTTTTGGTAGTTGCTAAGAGTCACAGAGCTGTTTGAAGCCAATGGGAGATGAAAGTGCTCACCAGTGCTGTAGCTTCATTTGAGTAACCTGTGAACCTTTCAGGCAGGAAATAAAAGAAACTTCTTGTTTTGTACAGCTCCTAATTGAATTGTGCACTTATTTTTTCAACCTGACGAGAGAACAAGGTTTTAAACAGGCTCAAAAAAAGATTAGACACTCTTTTAGAGGGGTAGGTCAATTGCTGGTTGTCGAGCGCAGTGAGAGTAATGCCACTTCTGAATGCAGAAGTTCCTCACTACCCATCCCCAGGAGCAGAGGGGGCGGTTGAGGATCCAGCAGCTGCCTGCCCCGCCCCATCAGATCCCTCCTGTCCTGAGGACCCACTGCTGTCAGTGGTGTCTGCCTGCACACTTCCTCTGCTGCTGCACTCAGCAGGTCACGGGGCACGCGCATGAGGAGTGGCTATCAGTCCCCATCATTCATAGTGGAATCCGCCATGGAAAGGGCAGCGCTCAGGCGAGAGGTAAAAGCAGGCAGCTTCAGATTGCTTATTTAAGCACTATTGTAATAAATGCTGCAAACAGCTGTAAAGTTGGGCTGTACTGCTTGACCCAACATTACTGTTAACTCTGACAAAAAAAACCCTGTTTCTTAGTTCTCTTATTCTTGGTAATTAGTTCATACAAGAGCTTTTCAAAAAACAACTTTATATTAAAGTATCTCTGGATATATGTTAGAAATTTACCTGAGAATTTTTTTTTGAGGGGGAAAAAGGGAAAGATTAAATGTTGAGCAAATCTGTAGCATTGGCATAGGTACTGCAAGTACTGAAAAATTAAACCTTGCCCTTTATCATTATCAAGGTTTTAAATTCTTTATGATGGTTTTACTGAAGGATATGTCTTCATAGACAGTGGATTGCCCCTCATACTTTGTCTACAACAAAGGAAAAAAACCTTTCTGTAAATCACAATTTTTATGTTTTTGCTATTAAATTCTATCCAGCTGTCCTATTTTAATTTTTATTGACTTTTGACTTGATGAGGCATAAAACCCCAAAATGGAAGATACTTTCTGGAGCTTGGTGTCTGAGGTGAGTTTATTGTGCAAATTGCACAAGCACCTACAGCACCTATGCTGAGCCAGAGTACCTTTGATAATATGTACATGCCCACACTTCAGTTTTCAAATCATTTGGAGTGTTGTCCACCAAAGTGCACATCCAGTCCACCAGACACTTGTTCCTCAGTACAGAAGAGTGGGATTTCAGTGGCACTGAGATGGTTTTATGTCTGCTGGCTAGCTTACGGGGACACAGGGTTAGAGTGACCCAGCCACCTGATGTTTAAAACCTGTGAAGCTGCGGCAGAGCGCGGGACTGGGGCAGCCCTATGCTGAAGGAGTCAGGTTTACTGCGGCACATTTGTGTCCCAGTCATCACGTGCTTGCACACGGCAGCCTGCTAGTGCACATTCCCATCCTCTGAAAGACACAGCCTGCTCATGTGTGTGCAGCTCCCACTGCACATTTTCCCCCAAGTTTCTGTCTCAAGCTTTATCTCTGTTTATATGTCTACGGGCTTCAGAAACCAACTGGCCCTTTTCTTGTAGCAGCAAGTTCTGCTCCCTCTCTTGGGAATGCTTTTGGCTGCAAACTCAACAAATTTGAGTCTGCATTACAGCAGGGATGTTTTCTAACTCTATGGGGGTTTGTTTGTTTTTAGCTTTTTGCCTTCTCCAGCATTCAGAAATAATTAACAAGTAATGAACAGAAAATAAAAGGTCCTTGAACAGCACAGCAGATGGGCTAGGCTACAGCACTTCTTTTCCTGGTTCTTCCTTTATTTTATGATCATGGGGGAGTTGTGCTGTTTCTTTCCCTCCCAGTCTTTATCTGCCTTATTTGTTCAGACACTGAATATCCCATGTTAGGACCTGCCTCTAATGTATCAACACAGTGTCTAGATCAAATGAGCTCCAATGTGTAATAGAGTTTTGAGGCTCTGCTGATGAATATATTGGATTCCAGAATGCACCTGTGCTATCCTGAAAGAGTGGGCTCAATGGAAGATGATCTTGGCAGAGCTGGCCAAGCAGACAGACATATTTCCAGCATGCGTGTTCATGCTGAGGAGACATCTGGCTTCCTGTCTTTCTTAGTACCTGATCTATTAACCCCTACACCACCTCTGAAATTCAAGTGATAACAAGGAGCCAAACTCCAGTGTCTTTTTATGGACCTTCTGGCTGGGGAGAGAGTAACTGATGTGGGATACTGTAAAAGGTAGATGATCAACTGGTTGATGATTACACGGGTCTATCTGTCTGAAAGCTGCTGATATTGCTGAGAACATTCTGACAGGATGATTCAAATATAAAGTTTTACTATTTTTGTACCAGAATGAGGGTTGCTGAATTCCTGCTGAATGTCAGGACGGGCATTAGATCTGCAACATGTGAAGCTGGTTTTAGTTACACTTAGCTTTAACTCGGAGGACAAGCCAAAAGCGAACGTCTTAACTGTGTTTCTTGACATACACCTGTGTATGCAAGTCACTCTGCTCCCCTTTACTTGAATTCTTACCTTGAAGGCCTAATCATGCAACCCTTCATAACATGGATAACCTTTCTGTGTTGAGGTATCATCACATACAGGGGATTTGCAGATGCACAGCCTTTGTTCACTGTGAGGATTCCAGTCTTTTCGTATCACTGGTGACAAGAAGATTGCTTTGATTCACCTGTCATCAGTTATGAGGTAGGCTGAAACACCTTGTCCCACAGGGCAGCACTTCCATAGCACACAGGCTTTCTCCTTACCATGCTTAATTTTTTTCACATGCTCCTTCTTCATTGTATGGCTGCTGCACTCTTTTACTATCCACTGGAAATATTTCTCCCTTGTGGTTTCTTGCTATCTATGGGACTTTCTCCTGAGCTGCATGCAGTTCATTTTTAATAAGGAGTAACATATACTGAAAGCACTTATAAATGTTCCAAGCCTGTGATTCTTAATTGTGTTGTGTGTATTTTGTGAAATACTGCTATCCCTCACACCCTTTTTGCTTGCAGAGTTATAGTGTGTTATGTGGTAACAATAAATGTTAAATAACCTGCCTGCCACCCAACTGCACTTTGTGGCACTTGTATAATTAGAGAGGCTTTCAGAAATCACCTTGTAAGGCTCTGATTTGCTGGCAACATGTGAACGTTTCACTGTAAACACTCTTTCATTACATGAGATTTCATTACTAGAGGTTTCGGCTCTAATATCCTCTTTCCTTTGAGAATTGGGGCCAACACTACAGTAACCACATTGTTAGCAAGAGCAATGTGAGATTAAGACTGAGGACTCCATTGATCTGAGAGCTTCAGAGTAAGGGTGCTAAATATACTTTAATAAGTGGGAGCTCATGTTGGCTCTGTGCATAATGACTGCACAGAAGCATTTGAGTTATGTTGCCTTGAGCACAGTAAAAAAAAAAGCACATTGTAAGATTGATATCAGATTATTTGCCATTTATTTTTCCCTGTTATATGTGGGTAAGCTACTAATCTCCTGTGGGTGTCTTCCCTGCAGGGGCCGTGTATGGCAGCTGCTACTCTGCCTGCGCGTGGGGCTTCAGCTGCCCAGCACCTTAGTGGGCTGTGTTACACTTCGAGCCAGTACTCGGGCTGAAAAACAAACACTTTTTATGGCTTGAAAGATGCAAATATATGTCAAAGACCAGGCGTGCAACCACCTAGTATGTGAAAAGCCACAGAACCCCATGGCTCCCTGTGCGCCTTGCAGGCAGTTTTACCAGGGAGCTGGGAGATGCAGACAGTGCTGAGTGCCAAAGTGAGATCTGCATGGGCTTTAGTGAAATGCTGTTTGCACCAGCCCGGTGTTGGGCCCACTGGGTGCTGCTTCTTTTACAAAGCTACCAAAACCAGATCTCTTGTCTACTAATAAAACTCTATTAGCATCCTTGTTACTCTAACATGTGCGCCTTTGTAATTAACAGCTCACAGATGCCATATTTTTTGCATTGATGTTTCACTCTCTTGTATTTTTGCTTTGTTTCCTTTTGCGAGTTGGTGAGGCAGTGCTGAGCTTGGTACTAGCTTCCCTTGACAGTAAGCATTAAACTGTTGCAAATGTCTCCCTCAGACTGTTAATTATCTTGGAATAATTCATTAGCGAATGCACTTGCTTTATGCCAGCTACATTTCATCGGTGAAACCCAGCCTGAGCTCGCGTGCTCCCGTCCAGCCTGCCCGTAGTACCAACAGTCCTTCCCATTTGGTGGAAGAAGTCGTTTTCCAGTTCATGTGTTGGAAGGACTCTGGTGCTAGCGTGGGGCAGGGCAGGCTGCTGGCACCCCGAGAGGCAGGTGCCGGCTGCCGGGATGTTTTGAAGGCAGCCTGGGAAGCACTAATTGCGTTTCTCTGTGGCCGCGTGTCCCAGGCACGCTGGGCGTTGTGAGTCACACAGCTGCCATGGCTTAGTTTCTGCGCTTCAACTGCTCCAGTAAGTTTGTGTGTTTGGCCCAACAATACTTAAAGCAACACAGATTTTTGAATAGGGTTGAGTGGAAGCTACTGCTAACTCTGGATCAGCTCAGGAGTGCAGATTCTCTTGGGATCGCATTCCACTTTTAAGGGCTGAACGCCTGGGCTTTCTGGGTTTTGATCAACAGCATCATCTGTAGCCTTTATAACCATTTCATAGTTTTCTATTTTTTTTTCTTGATTCCACATCTCTAGAAGCTACTGAACTGACACTGCCTGGAGTTAATTTCAGATCTGTCATATGGGAATCACTTCGAGGACTTGCTTGAGTCACTTAGAGAAGGAAGAGCTGTGGCAGGTGGCCTCTGAGAAGGAGACTGGGACAAAAATGCGAAGAGGTTTGAGACTGTGACTCAGTTTCCACAGACAGCCTTGTACAGAGCTTTGCAGTCACTGTCCCTTTGGAAACATATTTTGATTGTGCAAGGCTGTGGGGTGCAGCCTTCCTGCATCCTCCTCGTCTTTCTCTTTCACCTCCCCTTCTTTCTGTCTGTCCTCCCAAGACACTGACAATGACTCAACCTGGTTCCTGTAGCAGGGCTGCTTTCCTGCAAGTCAGAGGTGGGCATGCAATCTGTTTCACTAGATGCCATAGTGGCTTTTAAGGGAGCCTCTCTTTTCATCAGACTCCTCACAATCAGATGTGGTAGGTTCAAAAATTCTTTGTGATGCCTTGGGACCTCTCCCCTTCCTTCACCTCAGAGCCATCCAATCTTTCTGCAGCCTGGGATCAAACTGCAGTGCTACAAAGAGAGGGAAAAGGGTGGGATGTGTTTTACATACAACAGTTGCAGCTCAGCTTTTATCCTATATGTGTATATATTGTTTTCAAGTCCATGTGAATGAGGAAGTTCTAATGAAACCTAAAAATACAAGGAGTGTTGACCTTCAAGAGATGTTTCCTATTCCAGCCGTTCAACTCAGTCTGTGGTTGCTGCTGCTTTTCCTGGCTGCAGACAGCGAGAGAGGCTGAAATGAGCAATCAGCTTGTTTATGGCAGGTTTTAGTGCTTCACTGCTATAATAAAAGAGGCTTTTGCAGAAGGGATTTGGTTCTTGTGTACTTCAGTGTTTTCTGCTCCATTTTGCTACATAAAAGCCAGGCTCTTGTTTACAAGAATTAGCAGCTTCCCAAGGTTTCTGCTGATTTTGAGGAATCAACCCCTTGCAGTTATGTGACACCACCATGCAGCTCCCACTCCACCCGGTGCTTGCAGAACGACTGTTCTCTACGTGCGGTTGAGCACTTGGATTAAACACCTGCACAAAACAATTGGCACAACCCAAAGGGCTGTTAGAGGCTCCGTATCCTGTTTGGGAATCACTTCAAGTGAAATTAATGATTCTTCTCTGCATGCAGACTTTTAAAAAAGAAATCTGTTTTTATATGTGCAATTAATCCGAAGTGGTTGGTGTGCACTCTGTGCTGTTGCACATCAATAAGACAGCAACTTTATGACTTTTAATTCCATAAGATGTGTAGTATTTTAAATACTACCGCATTTAAGACAACTGCATTCAAGACAACAAAATCCTTGCACAAGTGGTAACTGTGACATGTGCATATCCCCCTGTCCACTTACCTTTTCTCCATTTTGGAACGAGAGGGAGAATGTCATTTAAAAGGCATTTATGCATGTGGTCCCCACATGACATAGATATTAGAGCTAAATTGTTTTCATGGCAGAGATTCAAAAACTGAAAATTTCCAGTAGACTTTGTGTGCTGATTCACAAAGTGCTGCTAGCACTTGTGATATTATCATGAGCCTTGTGATAGCTAATATTCTGTCCTAAATCTTCAGGTTTTCTCTACATGTGATTGTTTGAATCTCAAGTTTCTTATCAAAAAAGAAAAACCCATTTCTCTCCTAGCTGCAGAGAACAGATTGGAATACCATTTCCCCTCCCAAGAGCCAAAATCATCAGGAGGAAGGTAAAGTTTTCCCAGCTGTTTTTTTTTTGTTTTTTGCTTTTTTTTTTGTTTTTCCCCAGTCTTTGGAGTTTTTGATTCCCAGTTAGCTCTTACTTGTTTGGATCTTGCTTGTGGATTTCAAGTGACTGCATTTGGTACAAGAAATGACCAATCTACAATGTGTTTCTGGTTTGATGCTTTAGGTGAAGGTAGAATCACTTTCTTATGGCAAATAAATTTTGCATGAAGAGATGCTATTTTACTACAAATAATTGCTGTCCTGTAGGCTGGCTTCACCACACCCCTCTTCACATGGAACTAGTGCTTGTCCCAGGATCTTATAAATGCATAGCAGCAATCAAGTTTCTTTTGTTCTGTCATGTAATTTAGCAAATAATAGTCTTCAGAAAGGGATGAGCCAGGTTATGTCTTGCAGAGAGTTCTACCTGTGTCAAACAGCTAAGATAAGAATAATGGATCCTGGTGGATCAACTTTTCTTACTATGTTCACATACGTGGTCCTACATGGACAGTTGTATTTTAATCCTATACTACAGCAGTAAAAATCTATTGTTCCATTTTTAGCTGAAATCTGATTTCTGCATTTTTACTTTTCTCTCTTGCAGTTCTGGTTCAACTGTTCTAAACAGAACTGTATAACTAAAATGCAATTTCAGTTGAATGTTTAAAATAAAAATGAATTGATGGACCCTACATTGTGCTTTAAAGTCAAGCTATTGAAATCCAAGGCAACTCACTAATTAGCTACTTGTGAAGAAGCAAACTTGTCTGTCATCTGTAACCCAACTATTCTCTCAGCCCAGTCTAATGGCATTTTGCCCCATTTGCACTAAGCTGGACTGTGCAGGCTGTCACTGCACTAGGCATGCTGCTGAAGCCACAAAATATTTATACACAGATAGTGAAACAACCTGTCTGAGGCAGGGTTTCCATCAGGAAACGCCTGTAGATGGTGCTGTAATATAACTGGAAAAAACAGATTTACTGTGAGGCTGGATGGAGTTGTCTTAGTCCTCAGAAGCTGAACTCAGATCTATTTTGCTTAATTTCATACCTGCAGGATTTTGAGTTCTAAATAAGCACAGCAAACTCAGTTCACGGGAGATGAAGAGGTGCAGGAACCTGCAAATGGGCTCAGGTGCCCTGGCATACCACCTTCCCCATCTTCCTCATACTTTGTACAGCCTGAGCTCCACCTCACCAGACTGGCACCATGAAGATATTGGAGAAAATTGTGCCATTGACGGATCTGCATACTTATGTCTTGGAAAGGGCTGAATGTCCTGAAAATCCGGGGATCTTGCATGAGGATAGGCTTTCTCCAGGAGAAGGAAATGGGCAAAAGAACAGAGATAAAATTATTTGGGTTTTCCACCAGCCTCAATTTTTACCAACTCGGCCCTCCTAAGAAGTCTCCCAGCTCTAACCTACAGCTTACATTGTGGTGGGTCAGCTGTGGGTGTCCTGACTGCAGGAGCTGGGGAGTGCCAACTTTAGCAATTAAGCAGATTTTAGAAGAAATAATTTTGCTGAAGAGTTGACTCTGTGTAGTTATGAGTTTCCCTCAGTAACTGCAGGCTTGGTGTCTCCCTCCCCAACTGTGAGTTATTATTGGATTCTTTACTCTCTTTCATAAACTGCTGATTGGTGGCAGATTGTTTAGCAGCTGCCACCTGCTATAGTGCTTGTTGAATAAATTTCCCTTTTTAGTTCTAGAATAGCCCTGGTCTGCTAACAGCTCTGGAGGCATTTCAGGAGGAAAGGGACAGAGATAATGTTGGGGGTTTTTTTTGGCAGGGTTCAATACTGGTGTAGTGCAATTCTTCTGGGAATCTTGAGCCCCCCAAAAAATAAAGCATTTTTAAATGTGAATAAACTTCTCTCTGTCCAGGGGGGAGTTAGACATGTACCTCAATTCTACCATTTTTCCAGGATGTAAGTGCTTTCCTGACCTGCAGTTTTTGATCATCTGGAGCCAGGCTTGAGTGCTCCACTGAAACAGGGCTTTTGTGAATCCTAAATGGCCATTAGAGGTGGTTCTGTGATTGAGATGATACTTGAATCCCAGAGAGACTACGTAAGGCCTTGTAATTTAAGGAGAAACTGTAGGGAGAAGACTTGTCTTTTGAGAATATTTATTTTGGGATAGTAAAGTTGTAGAATAGATTCCAGAGGGGATCACTGCTCTGCAGTCCCATCTTGGTACAAGGAGAATTCCTACGAGCTCTGGTCTTCATGCTCACCTCAGTGGGCACAAAGCTAATTACCATCTGTATCTGCAAAGTCCATTTATCAGGAAAGATCCTGGTGACTTAGAGTGCAAAGAGAAAGGGGAAAGATGTGGGAGCATGTGTGTTAAACATGCTATGCATACAGGAGAGTGGCAGGGGTATGGGATGGTTGAGGAGACACCCATTTTCCCCACTGCACCTCTCAGTAAGTCTTGCCCAACCGGATAATATCTTCCCAGCAGGTTCACCCCACTCAAAGCAGCTCTGGACCCCCATCTTCCAGGAAAAATTAAAGCAGTTCAAGTTCAAGTAAGAAATTTGAATTTTTCCTGCGTAAAGTCCAAGAGGAAGGAGAATATTACCACACAACTTTCCATGTGTATGTGATTGGCCGGTTTCTTCCTCTTTGCTGTTTGTCTGTGGTAAAAATTGAGGATGTTTAAATCAAGTACATGGGTGGTGTAAGCAACTGATGGATTCCTCTCTCGTAACAGCTGTTGTCGCTTTTGTCAGGGAGCTTTTTTAAAAACAAGAATAGGAGGGAGCAGTGCCCATTGTTCTGGCCAGAATCCAATTTGGATAATTGCATTCTGCCTACCTAAAATTGTAATGGCATGTTTATGCTTCCCATCTCCATGATGCCTGAGGAGCCTTTGCTTGAAACTTGTTGTTTAAATACAAAGTTATTAGTTGAGTCATCAGCATTAATTTTATTCTGTATTTCCATCAACAAATAATGGTTCTTATTCAGGTAATACAGATCTTTCATAATACTACTATTTTAGTGGATCCACACTAATACTATATTTTAATTTTTTAAAATAATTTCAAGGTGAATGTCTCTAATGGCCTGGTTTTCGAAGACGGGAACACCCACTGATGTAACTTGTAGTTATTACTGTTTGGCAATCTGGAAGTCAGGCCATTCACATGTAATAGTTCAACACCACCATAAACTGTCTTGCATTAGTGTGGTACAACTGTCCCATGTTTTCAGTTAAGCTGCTTTTTAAACCACACATATTGCAATTTACCGAGGTAGTGCCTAAACAAACATCCAAATGGAATTTAATGAGGTATTCAATGCCTTAATCAAGATCACTGATTTTAAATCTCTCTGGACTTCCAGGAAGGTATATGGAGCCATGCTTAGACTCACAGATTGGTTAGTTTATATCTGAATTTAAACATAAATGAGGTTGCACTGAGCATATCTTCATTTTCATGTGGATGTATGGAGGGAAATGCAAATGCAAATTTAGAGTTTGGAGGCAGATTTGACAGTGATTTAAAGCTTAGATCCAGAGCAATATGTGGATCTTAGTTGTAACATGTTTCTCTAATGCATCCTGTCGGGGGACTTGTTGGATGAACCATGCCTAGACTCGTCCTCCCAGAGTAGATTCAGGTTGCAAACCTCAATGAAATGCTCTTCAGAACAGCTTCTGTAGAAGATCATTCTTACACCCAATGGAGGCCTCCACCAATCTGGAAGGCCCTGCTGAGCAGCAGATCTGTCTCAAAGGGCCTGACAAGTTTTTTGCTATGTCCTGTCCATATCCTGCTCCTGCAGGTAAAGCTTGCTTGGCGCACATCTTGCAGTGTGGCTCTGGGCTGTCCCTCTTGGCACCTGGAGAGACAATCCTCTTGCATCTCTTGCCCTGTAGGGTCAGTGCTAGACACACATTCAAATCTTTCTCCAACAGTGGGCGGATTGCAGAGTGTGGAATTGCTCTTCCCAATCCATTTCCAGACTTTCAGCTTCCTCATGCTGGCTGAGATTCAGGCAGTTGGAAAAGCAATCTGCATAAAAGAGCGAGGAAGCCTTTTTAAACCTGTCATCCTCATTCATCGATCAAAGATTATGATCCTACTTTCTCATTGTTTTATGGAGAGCATTTGTTTGTTTACTGCTTTGGCAGCTATTGGTACATAAGCAATGCATGTACTATAAATATCCCCATTATCCAAAGGCCCAGCTCTGTGAGCACTGCCAGGCACCATGCTCACTGCCATCAAGTTGATAGAAGCACTCCAAACAATAAGCACTGAACTCAACAGGGTATCCATATTTCCATCTTTTTGCAGCATGAAAGGCAGAAAGATGAAATCTGTCCTATGCAGACACCTAAGAGAGAAGCCAGTCATCCACTGCTGAAACGTGTTGGTGAAGGACAGCTTGGCAGTGCCAAGCAAGGGCATGGAGATCAGTGCACATGGCAGTGGCAGCAGTGGGTGGCATAGGAAGGGGCTGTTGGAGAAGTCAGTACCCTGAGTCAGAAATCAGGTTGTGAGGAGCATGAAAACAGCCGAAACAAAGCTCAGAAAGAAGGCAAGGAGGAGGGAAAGGACGCCCACAGAGAGGTGCCTGCAGAGTTGGGTGAGAACGGGAGTTAGGGCTGGCTGACAGTGGGGAAGATATTGTGGTGAGTGGGAGAGGAGGTGATGGGAGGAGGAAATGAACATCTAGTCCTTCTTTCCGGGGCTGTGCCCCATCTCGGGGAGTGTGAAGTCCGGGGTCCTTGCTAAGTGGTGGGCATAGTGGTGATGCCCCTTTCATGGGGCTGCCAAGGCCAGTGCTGGATTCCTTGAAATCTTTAGACTCAGAAAAACGTAGTTCTTTTTCACACTTTGTATTCTTTGTCAGAGGGATTTTTCAGATGGATGTTTTGTTGTTGCATGAAGGAATAAAACCATGCATCGTGGCCACAAAGATTAGTAGTCAGACCTGTTTATGCACACAGCCATCCAACTGCTGTTATTTGCATCCCTATAAACAGAAGCTATGCTAAATTCTGGCCAAAAATCAAACCCATTGTGAGCTGCCTAGAAGGCTTTAGCAGATGGGAGCCATATAAATAAAATGTGATGTCGTTATTAACTGGCCTAGCAGTTCAGTGCATTTCTAACAATGGTTATTTGGAATGGCATGAAGACTGTTCTGTCTTGAAGGATGATTTTATCTTATCTACCAGACTGAGGCATTTAAAACAAAATGTATGGTCCTTCTTCTTCAGGGGCAATGATGCTTTGAACCCTGTTGTTTCCCACAGTGTATGAAAGAGGGAATTCCTGCACAGTTTGGATTAACTTCATTGCCAGTTAAATTAGAAAATTCATGTTACAGCTCTGTATGGCTGCTTTAATTTGCTTCCATCCTAGTTCAGCACCTACTCTCCTACTCTCTCAGCCCTAGCCCCAGTAATGACAGACTGTTCTTCGCTCCTTTGAGATAAAGATAGAGCTAATTTCAAATGAAGGAAACTTTAGTTGACAGGGATCTGCTTGACTTTTTACAGCAACACTATGTCCTATATGAGAACAAAGTAAAGACTTGAACACATGGTGCACCAGCATTTGGTTATGGAAAACCCAGGCTATATACATGTAAACCCAGTGAGCAGAAAGAACTAATTCCATTTCCTCAGTGTGATCCATGTTTCCTGTCCAGTTCTAAAATCCCCAGTTAGGAAATACCTCACAGGCTGTTCCTGGAGTGGTGACCAGGCCTTTAAACTAGGCTGAGACAACGACTGATACCTCCCAAACAGCTGTTTTCAGTTCTTTCATGTATCACAACTCCCACTCCTTCAGTTCAGACCTGACATGTTTTCCCCAGGCTTTCTCTTTCTAATTCATGAGGTGGTTGTTGCTCTTCACATTCTCCTCTCCATCTCACTAGCAGGAAAGAGAGCAGTTTTCTAGAGTTTTAACACATTTTATTGGCTGGGCATAGTTATTCTTTGTGCTCCATTCTCATTTTTTACCAATGCTTCCCAGTGCTGATGAGACTCTTGTTGTGCCAGGTGGCTGCTGCCCAATTCTACCATTTCAAGGAGCTGAATTGCCTTTCTGGAAGATTTCACAGTTCACTTTTGTTGGGAGAATCGCCTTGTCAAAATACAGATTGAGAAAATCTATCAGGAATGGCAGGCTGTAGAGGGAGGCCAGGATCGGGGCTGAGTTACTCTTACCTTGGTGCTGCTGGTTCTCAGGGACTGTTGCCGTGCCTGACAGTGTGGCACTTCCAGATTTAAAAAAGCCATTTTGATGGCTAGATTTAGACAACAACTGAGTAATACAGGTGTGCTCCCATGTGATGGCTGTGAACTAAGTGATAGCAACATGTGAGCTCCGGAGAATACACTGCTGGAGGTAGGTAAGGGAAGTACCACCGTCAGGAGAACCACCTCGGGCTCTGCTGTTCTTATGTCTTTTTACAGAGAGATTGTCAGCTGGACAGAAAAACTCCTACCAGCTCTTGAACCACTGCCTTATCAGTCCAGTAATGAGCTTCATCCAGTTGTCTCTGTATACTCTCCATGTATTTACACACGCCTTTCTCATGGAACTTAATGTATATAAAGTCAAATACTGGGGGAGTGGGTGTGTAGCGACAGCAGAGCAGGACCCAGACTTGGAAAAGGCTGTGTATTGTGTGAATTGCCGTATCCTTTAGCCTGCAACTTGATTGGGTTTCATCTTTTTTCCAAAAGTGCCTCAGAAATATAACCAAACAGACTAGTGCTTCACTGCTAACAAGAAAGCGGGGCTGACTCACTACTACTAAAGGTGAGCTATGTAGAGTAACTAGATTTTAGGGGATCTGTTTAGCAGTTACTTTCCCAGACACAGAGATATGAAAGCTCATCCTCACGGGCCTGCCTGCTGTCTCCTCCAAGACTGTGGAAGGCATCCTGCCACAGGCTCAGCGTGACCACTGGCCTTGGTGCTGCGATAGTGGCCTGAGTGTGGGCACACACAAGCACACACACACATACACAGAATAGAAAGGTGAAGAGTATTTTTATGACATTATTTTTATGGTAATCTATTTCAATGGTTAATTTAGTTTAGGGCACTGATTTATAACAAGTTTATAGATCTTCTTTACTATTCTTTGTTGAATTATGGAGGTGGCATGTGTGAAATGGAAGTACTTGGCCTATTGTTCTGCTTCTCACGCAACCAGTATAGTTGAGACAATAAAAAGATCTATAAAATTAATACATACAGAGAGAAAGGGACAGAGACAGAGAGAATATGTAATGCTCTAGAGCCTGATATCACATTTATCTCTCCCAGAGAGGTTAAGACTCAGAATTTACATGTAGAAATACCAAAAAGATCTTACCCTCTTGTGTGGAGAGAAATGACTTCTAAGCATCCAGGCTATTATCTCCTTTATTTATAAAGCCAATTTTCATGGTGTAATTTTTTTTGTGGGTTTTTTTTAGGCTAGAACCATATTGCTTTGCTTACAGCTTGGAGCTAGGCCATCCATTGCTGAGGGCTTGCTGACCTGGAGCTATTAGGCAGGCTTTTATGGAGACATAACCACACTAAGATTTCAATTCCCAATTTTCTATATACCAGTACATTATATCATATTTAAATATATACCTGCATATGAACACACATACATTGTAATGGGAAAATATTTGTACATCTCTCAACAAACCCCATATACTCACACTTATTAAATGTGATAATAGCATTTTTATCTTACCTATGCTAAACTGTGTTCAGTGTATATTGCTACACAGAGGCACTTGACTCCCTGTTCTACCTCCTTTGAGGCTCTTTTCTGCTATTTCAGGCCATTGAAAAGTGATTCATTTAAAGTCTGGTATCTCAGGTATTTTAAGACTTACTGGTTTTCCCTTCATGTTTATAATAAAGTAGTGTTTCCCAGAAGCCTTACTTTTATCTGTAATCGTATGACTAGGGAATCAGGAAATTTTTACCTAATTTTGCTTTAAAGTTTTCTTTAGTTATTATCTTGTATGAGACGGTAGGGCGATGAAAGCAGGTATAAAATACACAAAATAGTACAAATCACGTGTTTTGTATCATTACCACAGTTCCTTTGAATGACTGACTGTTGGTTTGCTCTTGTACCAACTGCAATAGCAGTGCTCCTTTTTCTCTCTTGGTCAGAGGTATGCTAAGATAATTCTTAATCAAAGCTTTAACACAACCTTGCAATGAAATATGACCAAGGCAATTAATCCATATTAAAATGGTGAAATCACTTCAGAGCTGTGGTATCTTGTCCAAGATGCACAAATCTCTCAGTTCTCCAATGATGTATTTCCTAACAGCTGCTATTTTAAACTCTCCTCTTTCCCCTATCTCTCTTCTTCGATTAGTTTTCAGTATGTTAAATTGGGTGAACAAATAGGTAGTGGGTTGATAATTGTGAAGCTGGTTCATGCCTTGTCCTTTTATGTGCCTAAAGGACAGCAGTCGTCTTTAATAAACCTATTAATGTACCATCATTCCTTCTACAGAGTATAAATATATGGTAATATGAGGTCTGTTTTCTTGTCACCACACATCACCACTTCTATTTGAAGAAAACAGAATAAATGCACCAAATATAATATTACAGTCAAATGGAAAGAAAAATCCTGGTTTCTACTGTCAAAAAGAAAAAGCAGAACAATAATTTGAATAGAATTGCAGTTTATCCTGTTTGGTGTTAAAGAATACCAATTTATTTTATAAACTGAAAATCATTTAAAGATTTCAACAGTTTTAATGAAGTTCAACAATTCTGTGTAAGATGGATATTCTTTTCTCCATTTGATGTATCCATCATCCTGTGCAATAGAAACCAGTGTTGTCCACATAGTCTAGGTTGAAGGTTATTGACACTGATGAATTATCAAAGTGCTTATTTTCTTTTTAATAAACAATCTCCTAGAGTTTTTTCTCTCCAGAAACATAAATAATAAACCTGCAAGATCTGACAAAGCCAAAAAGTTGGAGAGAAAGACCAAATAACAGAATCTGGCTTAGTGCCCAGCAAATTACTGGAGAGGACTATTTGGTAATAGAAAAGAAAATACACTTGGGCTCTACATCGTTCACAGATACAGATCGGACAACTAGAGCTAATAGTGGTGCAACAGAACTACCTAATAATTTTTTTTGAGCCAAGTCAGCTTATTATTTCCATCAGACATTGAATTTCAAATATTTGCAGTAGTAACATCACAGACTAAAGGCATAAGTAAGGCAATATTCAGTTAATGCAAAGCTTTATCTGAGGGTAAATACCTGCAGGTAGCATCATATTGGTACAAAAAGCTTAGATTGGCTTTGCCTGGAATATTTAATTTTATTTGCAAACACATGTCAACAGAACAGCTGTGGCTTACTTTTTGAACATGTTGTGTCCCACACATTCAAGAAAGCATTTTATTTTATTTTTGAAGCTGCTAGTTGAATGCGGAAAAGAAGAGCTGCACTCACACCATGTAAGGATATAGTTTCTCCTATGTGCTGCATATATCAGGTTACAGCCTCTGGTAAGGCTTGTAACACCTGTCAGGTGATGGTAGGAAATTTAAGGATACAGAACCAAGTAGTTAAACGGCCCACCCAATGATTAAGTTTGTTGACCTTGCCTCATGGCAATATGTTGGTGCAAGCGGCTGGAAGCTGGGCAGAATCACTCAGTTATCAGAAGGCTGGAGACTGTCCCTGTTGTAGAGCCTGTGGTAAGTAAAATAAGGGCCTTCTGTTCAGAGAATGGACAGACTCTGAGCCTTCTGCATCCTGACTGAAGTGGAGATGGGCTCCTACAATTTTGTGAAGCATTAATACAAGCTAAACTTTCATAGGTGTGCCTCCAGTTGGTGTGAGGGTCTGCAGTCTGCAGGGGATGTGTACCTTGGCAGCTGAGTTGTTTGTGTGTCTACTGAACGCACTCACCACAGGAATGAACTCTAGACTGTGGCTTGAATCAGTTGTTGGAAGGAGTCATCAGGGAGGATGAATAGGCTCACTGTCAGCTGAGATCTTTGCACTAAGGTGTGTCTTTCAAAATGATATATACTTGTCTGTCCTCTCTTGCTTTTGTACCATTTTGCTTCTGAAAGTGGTAAAAGCTATTATTTCATCCTCTGTAAAACTTTCTGCATGTGCAGTGGGAAGAAGATGGCAAAAAATAAATTGGTTTCACTCTGTCAAGGAAAATGGATTAAAAATATCTATTAGGACTGAAGAGCACTTATCTGAGCCTCTTCTTAGCCATTTCATCTTGTAAACAGCTTGATCCAGAAGGGTAACTGACAAGTTCTTAATCAACTGTCTTCTGCAAACCCTTTACAGAGGAGCATGCAAAGGTTACAGTCATTTTTATTTTAGTTCTGGCATCTGTCCTAAACTACCTTTGGTGTGGCATCCCAGGTAGCTGTCTATGCCTACCTAGCCATGACAAGAGCTGCCCAAAGCCTTCCCTCTGGCTGGGTCAGGAGCTTATTTCATTTAGAGTCTGTTATGCTAATTGTGTACTATGATAACAAACACTGAGCTAATCACTGTCCACTTAAGCAGAAAACCACACATTCTTCATACCTCTCTGAATGATACTGGCGTGTTCCTTTCTTACCTGTTGCAACTTTCCTTTGCAGTAACAGATACAAATGTCTTTCAGGTTGGATGAATGGTGCCCACAACATGTTTCTTTCAACAGACAGTCTTTGCAGCTGAAATTTGTGCCCATTGTTTCGAATTTCTCCACAGTCTTCTCTGTAGAATTCTTTGCAGAAGCCTTTAGACAACAACTTGGGGACTGCAAGGGGCAAATAATGTGAAACACGTTTCTAATGAGCAATAATTACAGGTTTAAATAGCTGGCACAATCAGTGTTCAGTGATTTCATTATTAGATGGCACCGTAATTTATGCTAATCCTGATAACGGTTCCGGATGAGAGAGGTCCAGACATAGGCGATTGCACTGCAATTATTTACACCCTGTATTTCTGAAACAATAGATATGGTAATTTGGAAATCAGATGGCTATGATTTCATTTATTCTGGTAGGAAACACATGTAACAAGTTGTGTCAACAACCATAAAATTAAATAGGATTATTTGATTTCTAGTTCTAGATTTATTCTTTGTTAGCTTTCACTGCCCTAAATGACCCATGAATCAAAGGAAGTTTTTTTGGGGACACCTGGAATTTTAAAATTTTCTACCCTTTTGTAAGGCTTGTATTTGGATACATGTTCTCAGTGCAAGTGAAAGCGGGGAGTTGAACTTCATGAGTCTGCTTTCATGTAGCTACCACCTTTGTAATTGCTGCGAACAAAGCCAAACCTCTCAATCTTCTCCAGCCATTCCTAAGTGGCTGGGGTACTCACTTGTGCCTGGGCTCTTCTGCAAGTAAGCCATCAGTAAACTGAAGTTTCAAATCAAATCATGCCAGTGTGGTGGGTGGCAGGACATCAGGGAGTATATCACAGATGTTTTAGAGAGGAAAAGAAATGGAAGGTGGAGCGATTTCAGTATGCAGAAGACTGAGAAAGCCTCCAGCAGGAGAACCTGTGCTTCAGTCTCAGGTTCATTCCTCAGCACCTCAGTTGTGCCAAACAAGTCAATTAGACTGTTCATGTGTTTAAAGCCTGTGCTACGTGCTTCGTGTGACTGGAAGATCACGTCTCCGGCGTAAATAAGTGAGGTAATAGTCTGTTGATTGTTGGAAGTTCCTGGAACAATCAGCACTCTGGTCTTTCTGCCAAAGTATTATTCACTGTAATTAGGACAATGAACATCACTAAAATTCTATTCAGTGCACCTCTCATCTGTTCCTCTCATGAAATTGTGCAGTCTTTCTTAACACTTCAAATTTGAAAATTGCTGTCGGTATTAGTGAAATAGATGTGCATGTTTTAGGAAGGAATTTTTTTATCCAAAATGTGGCCTGGATGCTAATGACCCGTGTGCATAGATTGTGCTTCTTTTCTGTGATTGCTGGGACTTCGCTGCCGGATACACACTGTAGGGGGTAAGAGAAGGTGTGCAAATACTGTAGCTATTCATGGAAAAGAGGCAATGAATGCTGAAGAGCTCATCAATTTGCAATATTTGTATCCTGGTGCATCTTAAATAGTCTCTACCATCAAGTCTTTCTTGTGATGTGATAGAAGGTCTGGGTTGGCCCTCGTCATACACAGGCGGTTGACAGTGCCACGAGAATGGGGGAGTATCGGGGTAGCTTTGCCAGCAGCTCAGCAGTGTCCGGGCTAACAAGACTCCTGTGTGTTACTGTCCGTCTGTCTGCTCCCTGGTGCTCTTGCTGGCTTTCTTTTGCTCACATCCAGGGCTGTTCAAACCTCCTGCCGCTGTCCTCCCCAACCTCCTTGGGCAAGTAGCAAGGTGAGGCTGCCCTGGGTGCCATACTTAGGAGGCTTGGCTGCTCCTGGGAAGCTGAGGATTGCTGAATGTCGGTGTAACTGTCAACTCCCAGCAGAAAGGATGGAAAATGACTGCTGAACAAGCTAGTGTAATCCATATATTTGAGAGTGGACAGTTAGAGAGGCTTGGAAAATCATACCCAGAGGCTTTGGTAAACCTTATCTGAAGTGCTCAAGGTGTTTAAGCTGAGACATCTCACAAGAAAGGCTCTTGCTGTGGTTTTGACACTTGCTACTTTCAGCATAGCTTGGATTTCTGATAAGACATTCTTTGTGGTATGTAATTTTCTATTTCTGACCATAGCTTGCCCTGGAAGGACACAAGAACAGCAGCTGCAAAACAAACAGACAGGTGAAGCTATAAAACTGTCTTACCCTAGCTTTTTATTTCTGCCAGCTTTATTCTTTTAGTGTTTTGGACAGGTGAAGCTACAGCTTAATTCCCTCTTTATTTGAAGAAATTTGCTTATGTGTTTAGTAGAAATACAAATTGCTAGAGGGAGAAACCTGATGGCGGAGTACAATGTGTTGTCAGTGTTAGGACGGTAGCTGTCAAAAGCAGACTTCATTGTAATCAGCTTGTCTTAAGCTTTATATGCAACCCATTGACATTCCGGCTTTGACTTGTACAATACCAAACCATGTTTAGAAAAGGAACACTCCAGCGTCTTGATCTCTTCCAGGAAAGTTTCTTCATTGACAAGCTTAATTTATAAATACAGAAGTTCCACAGAGCTACATCTTCACTACACAGGATAATATTCTGTGTTTATGTGTTGAAACCAGTGGATGTAAACCACTCCATGTTGGAGACCTACAGCATGCAACCTAGAGTAAAAAGGTCTGCTTTTGTCATGGTTAAGATAAACAAAGACTTAACTGGAGGAAACATCTCCATTCTGGAGTTGTTTTATCTGGGAGTTACAAATTGCTTTTTCACTGTGTAATATAAATAGTTTTTCAAAATGCTGGTGTTGCGCTATTGATATTTAAGATCACCTCATTAATCATCTTGGGGAGTAACAAAGTTATCTAAGTTCTCGGACTCGCTTCCTAAAGTGGATAATAATAAAGAGCAGAGAAGAAGAAACATTTTAAAGTACAATATTAGTAAACCTTTGGACAGGAGTAAAGATTAATTTGAAAGGACGGGTACATAATAGAAAGGTTTCCCAATGTTGTGGAAATGATCTGGTCAGGGGTCAGGTGTGTGGTGTGGGGAACAGAAAAGAAACTGGATGAATGCAAGTGGTGGTGAGTGTCATGCAGAAAAATACTCTATGCTAAAATGTCACTAGATTATCTTCTCTGTGCATGCATTTGGAGAACCAAGATGGAAAGCAGGATTAGGTTGGCCTCTTCAGCTGTGAGTAAAAAATGTGAAAAGCAAATAATTTTCTTAGAAGGAAAGGCATAAATCTCACCCTTGCTGTCTCTGCAATTTATGTGAACTCTGGCAGGAAAAAGCTGAACAGAAAGGCAGCTCAAGGAGGTCTAAGCTTACTCAAGCTGAAGAAGACAGGGTAGTTGCCAGGGTTAGAAAGAGGAGCTGATCTTGCTCACAGGGAAGCACAAGAGACAGTTGAGAAGCTGTGGAAGCACACAGAGATGTGGTGGGGAGAAGCAGTAATTTTTAAGTATTTGCCTTTGTCCCTCGTGTCACATAAAGATGCCAGAATAAACATGTTTGCCATACACAGTGGTAAAATTTTCCATGTGCATTAGCTTCTCTTGGTGTAAACGCAAACAGCTGTAATGGGGAACTGGGAGCAAATGTAGATACTTAGGGATGTTCAAGAGCTTATGAGAAGGAGAAAGAGAAAGTCTACATTAAGAATGGAATAAGTTGTTTGCTTTTGACCCTGAATACTTGTGCAATCTATGAAATTAGTAATATTGCATTATAATCTTATTTACAAGGTTTCATCAAAATAACAAAGACTACCAAAAGTAGTGCCTTCAGAAATGAATAGCATTCAGCTGAAGCTAAAAGGCTTTTTTAACCTCTGAAGCAGTGTCATGTAGTACATTTCTGCTGTTTGAGTGCTGGGGAGGATTTATCTTTGTTCTCTCAGTATTTGGAAGTGACTCAGGAAAACGCACAATGCATTTTATATGAACAAAAAAGTATAGTATGAACTTTTAAATGAGTGCTCAGGTGTAGGTCATCAAAAATGCATGTTTACATTTTTTTGGGTGAATTTTATTAAAAAAAGACAAAGAACTGTTTTCTCAGGTGACATCTGCAATGGATGAGATAGAATGAAAAAGTGAAAATAAATATTTTGTCTCTCTTTTTTTCTGATCATTTTACGAGAGAAGAGCTGCTATTTATGAAGGGATGTTTAAGTCTCCATGTCTCAAATGCACATCAGAACCCAACCTACTTCTGCTGTGGACAGTCTGGAGACTAGTTTGATTTATTTCTGATGGTTCTTTAGGACTCAGATGCTGGGTTTGGCATTGAAAGACATTGGACAGGATTTGAGGAAGGTCTGGCAAAAAACCCCTCAGCAATATGGTACATGGGTCTGCTTTTGGTACAACTTAACCTGGCACTGCTTCAGTTTGCTTCCACTGACATCAGATGCTGGTTTTCCTCATGCACAACATATGCAAGAACAGACCTGAGCTTTATGTTCAAGTTATTTTGTTACCCAAATCTGTTTAGCTGAAGGGGAGATTGGACTACTGGGAGGGGAAAACCCACCACCCTGCTGCTTTGACCTTCCTGTGGACAGCATTTTCAGGACAAGAAATCGAAACAAAAGGATTGCTAATAATTCAGAGCAAAACTCTTTCATTCTCTTTTGTGGGCTTGAAAAATTTTATAAAGTGGCAGAAATTGTTTGAGTTGACCTTTTCCCCCTGACTTTTCCAACTCTTTACAGTATTGCATATTGTACTTCTCTCATCCCTTTGAATGAAGAAAACTCTGTTGTGGTTTCTGGTTTCCTTACATCCAACTCTTTTTCCCTACACAGTCTTGCCTGGATTGTAGACATTTTGAGGAAGGAACACCTTTACATCATGTGCCCTTAAGTGTCTGTCACAATAGGATGCTTCCACCTGACTGAGGTATCCAGAAGATACAACAGCGCAAATAAAATGTAGCAGCAGGAACCGCAATGCTAATTTATCCACCATTGCTACCTGAAGGAACTCTTGAAAATATGGCTCATTCTTGAAAACAGGATGTACCAAATCCTAGCCTTGGGCAACCCCAGGATACCATTGTTGATGCCAGAAGTGTTGCACAGTGCTAAGGAAAGCTTAATGCGTGAGGCATCTGCCAGAGAGGAATAACGGGAGAATGAGATGAAATATTTATGATTGTTGTGTAAATAAAAAGAAAAAAATGAAGGTGTGGTATAGGATTAGAATAAGTAAATACGATGCATATTTGTGAATATTGTACAAACAAAAGTTAACAATTGATTCTACTTGGAGACTTTGACTTTTTAAAGAGAGAACATTCATATGTTTTATGTTGTTTTAATCACTGGTTTAGAGCAATTAAAGAAAAACTCTAAAAATGCATTTTATATTAGTTTTTTAAAGTGAAAAATATATTTCTCTTGCAGTTTTTTCCTCCTGCCTGTCTTTAAGAACCCTGATGGAAGTTCAAAGCTGTAGACTGGCTCACAAGCAAGAGACCACTGCTGCTTTAAAAGCAATTTAATTTTAATACAACTTATTTTTGATGCAAGATGCACTGAATGGCTCAGAGAATTAGTAAAAAAACCCTTTGAAGTCTTTAATTTCTTTATTTCAGCATCTCATATGACCCAGTTTTATAGAGATGGAGGTTTGTGTACTTCATTTAAAAAAAACCCAAACCCTGTGATTAGCATTAATTATCCTTTCTGGAGAGGTCTTTGGAAAAAAGCCAAGGATTAACTGAAAAGAGGAACTGACATGCCTTCTCCTCAGGGGTTGCCCGAGTTCACCTTGGAGAGGTTCTACTGCACGATGTGGGACTTTTACACTGAGCAGTCCCAGTAGGAGTTGGATCATTCCGTAAAGCAGCTACATGGTAACATCTGGGCTTTTGTTTGGTCTTTTTTCCCCATAACAATCAGCTGGACTGGAGGCTCTTCAGTGTGGAGAACAGGGCTTCCTAACTTCCTCCAGTAAGGTATTCTTCCTTCTGTGTTGTGATGTCTGTCAGTAAAATTTCCTACGTGAGCCTTACAGTATTTCATTTAAAATTATATTTCCTGTGCAGAGATATACTGACACAAGTCATATGAATGTGATGTAATTTTAAGGAGACAAATATTTAGAATTGTCTGCCTATGGAAAATGCATTTAACTAGATTCTTGCCACTTAAAACACTTCTGTTAACTTTTGAAAGTGTCAATTACATTTACACCTTCCGCTCTATTAAGTTGCAGGTGTATTATGCATCAGAAAACAAAACTGTTCAGGATTGCACAGAAGAGTGCCCAAAGCAGAGCTGTGGCATAAGCACTGAAGCAATCTACTTAAGGATTACTATCTGAAAAGTCATTTTGAATTATTTGTGGGATTCTTAAATTATGTAAGAGCAATTTGTATTGTGTGAACTCTTCTTAATGAAGAAAGAGTCCTCCTTGCTCAGTAATAGTAGCTCTATTCTAGAAACCTGGTAACATTCTCACTGCAGAGCAGCTCAGAGGAATTTTGAGGACTGAGAAATGAAACTTCTGAAAGGCTCTGTGTGTGTGTATATCACCTGTGCTTAAGGGACTTGAAGTCTACTGTGTTTCTCAGCAAATAAATCACATTGAGTGACTGCATAGATCAAAAGTAGTTGTTTGCATGGCTTCTGCACCACATCCCCTCCAATTTCCATTCTTACTTGGTGAAGGAGAGGGACTGCCCTAAGCTCTAATGCAGTCCATGGCTGAAAATTAATTCCCTTTATTCACATCACTTAATCAACCTTTGTAGCGCAAATACTGGAGTGCAAACAATTCTCTAGATAATAAGTATTCATTATTTTTTTCCCTTTTCCCTGGAGGGGTATTTTGCTTTTGTTATTTAGGCAACTATAAAATCTCTATACCAGCTTTTAAAGTGCAGAAACATTGAAACAGGGCTTCAAACACAGTCATTCATGTAAAATTGTCATGGTAAACCTACCCATGCTGTCTGTGTTGCCTCAATAAAATGCCTCTAAAATAATGCTTTTGTGAGTGGGGAAAACATTGTCTTCAAATCCTTCTACAAGAGGACTCAGAGAATCCAAGAGGAGCCTTTAGGAATGGTCTCCCCCAAAAAATTATTCTCCTGAGCTGGGAATTGCATTTTACTACCTCTTAAAGTGATTTTTAACCTCTTATCACCTTCCTTAAGCATGTGGAGTCCCTCTTTCCGTAACTTGTTGTTTTCTGTCTTGAGTCCCTGCTGTGGAAAGGTCTAAAATGACAGCAGCTCCAAATGAGAAGGCATCATTAAGGCCAGTATTGAAAGACTTTGTAGGACAAGGCTCCATTGATATCACTCCCCCAGGTTTTTCATCTGAGGCTATTTGAGTAGTCATTTCCTTGGTGGTGGTTGTTTGTTGGTTGGTTATGGTTTTTTTCCCTCTTCCTTCCTACCACCAGCACCTTTCTCCTGGCTTCTGTACATTTACTCTCATAAAATCAAGGAGCAGCTCTATACTTCAGATGTTGTCCAGGGCCCTTCCTAACTAGATGTGCAAAAGTCTTTCTAACAGCTGGACAGAATGGTGAGAGATAAACAGCTTCCATATGGAGACTTTAGGTATCATGTATGCATCAGTAGTATCTTTTCCTTCTCTCAGGCTGTCATCTCATCCCACTACATCCTTTACCACTTCTATGGCTTGCTTGAGCCATATTGGATGTCTGTAGGTGCTGTAGCATATTTTTATACACATTAATATGATGATATATGGATGTGCTATTTTTAAATTTTATGTTTGTTAAATGCTGTTTGATAAATATTATGGGAGTCAATACTTCTTTGCCTGATACAAATATCTGGATATCCATTTTGCCATCAGTTTTTACTTAAAGTTATTAGATTAGCTTTGGGGGCGGTTTCTCTTACCCAGCTGTGGGACTTCTATGCTACTGCAATGGTTGGACTTGATGATCTTAGAGGTCTTTTCCAACCTGGATGATTCCATAATTCTGTTCTATATTTACTGCTAAAAATAGGGGTTGCTATTTACTGTGAAGTGACTCCTTGCCACTAGGTGGGTTCCTTTTCTTTGATACCTATACTAAATTTATAACTCTGTCTTAAAACACACTGAAATTTGCCTGAGGCACTTCTGAAAGCTTTGCTAGAGCTCAGCTTAGTTTGACCAACAGGATGGCTAATACTTACTTGGATTTCTCTTTACATATATCTTAGTGAGTGCCGATCTCTGATTCCCTTCATCAAAGTTCTGCATTTAAAAACAGGATTCCCATCCCTTGTAGGTAGCTCTGATCTCACTAGGGAATTTGAGTTATTTTAATATCAAGCTATTTTTTTTCCCGGAGTGGATTTCTAATTGTAGAATGGCTCATAAATTGTCTTTTCTCAAGTAATGTTTATTTAGCAGGAAAGAAAATGGAGTAAGAGTACTTGTTAAATGGTGAGTATCTGTGCCTGTGAGTTTGCCAAAAAGGGAGAGGCAGAAGAAGCATAAGGGTGTGAAAGCTAGTACATGCTTTCAGCCAGTTTTTTAGTCTAACTGCGTAGGTTTCAGATGGTCTTGGTTTTCATCTCACAGTTTTCAGTTATTCCAGTAGGTTAAAACTGTTCAAGCCCAGATTCTTTTGCTATGGGAAAAGTGAATGTACAAGTTGTGCTAGATTTAATCAGCACAGGGAAGTGAAATTATCTGGAAATAGGAATTATTCATCCTGGTAGTCCCATTTTTACTTGGTTAAACTGGTTGTGAAACTGGCATGATATAGCAAAGGATTCTGTGTGTTATGGCAACAGAAGCTGACAGGAGTGTTGCTCTGCTGTACTAAGGCTTCTTCTTAAGCTCATCCTTGGCTTCTTGCAGGTGCCACATTCTCATCATCTGAGTAGAAGGTTTGTGGCAAAAGGGTGTGATCAAGGCCTTGAGCTAACATGAAGCCAAACTCTGTCAGTGTACTTGGTCTTCTGGAACTCATTGTCAGGTGAGGATGGATGTAGCTGCAGTGTTGATAGAGACATGACGGGTGGCAGGGTTCTGTCAGGATGAACCAGGCTTTCTGTGTGAGATGCTAGTTGTTATACACTCTTCACTTCACTAAATCTGGATTTGAAATTCCTCCAGCTGAATGCCTGTAAGGGTGTCCTGAGCAGATCTTTCGTGCTGGTCTATCTCATAACAGTGCCAGTGAGTCCTGACAGAGACTCCTTTAATTCCTGCCTGCACTGGAGTGCAAAACTTTCCTGCAGTAGTTTAATAAATAGATATTTACCTAAGGGTTACTGAAAAGTGCCAGTGTGACACTGCTGGTGCATTTTCTATAGAGTGTGAACAGTGTCAGTACCGACTTCTTTGCTTTCTCTGCAGGGATGCCCTTGTTTTAGAGGTCCTAGAACATTCAGCCCTCCAGATGGATCAGTCATCAGGCTGTTGAAATTTCCATCAAGATGGGGAGTTTGCTGACTGGTATTGTCACACCTGTGTTCTTTTCATGGCCTTTGTAACAGTTTCAGAGTGACTGAATTGGGCCTGATAATTTACTTTCCTTCTTGTACTTCACGGAACACCTTTGTTGTGCTTTCCTTCAAATAGGTGTTTATCTAACTCACATATAAGGAGGAAGTTTCTTAAAGATTGGGTTTGTGTTGTGGCATGGAATTCAAGTTTATAAATATTTCAACAGACACTTATCTCCTTTGATGCTGTGCTGGTGGGTGTTGTAAAGTTGGCCTGTGGTTGCTATACGTGAAGCCTGAGGGAGGAAATCTTGTTTCTCAGGAAGGGTGAGAATGAAATTGGATGAGGTGTGGCTCCAGGTAACTGGAATAGCTTTTGGTAAGGAGAACACTAGTATAAAATGTTCATATAGACTAAGTCAAGACACGTAGGAAAAGCAGTGACATCTTTAAGGTGGTTTATGTCAAACTTCTGTGAAAATACACAACGAACCCAGGTATGTATGGAATCACCTTTGACTGTCAGTTGCTTGCTGTCTGTCCTGGGCACTATTCATATGTATAAATATGCCACAGTGCTAAATCCCGTGGTAGCAAAAAAGGATGGCATGGTTCAGTGTTATATGCATTTCTGAAGCACTCCGTAATAGCATTAAGTGACCTAAAAGCCAGTCTGTGACATCTGCCAGGATGCAGAATGTGTTTTGGTAGCTTTCTCCCTCCATTTTTGTGCCTGGAGGTCCTACCACTTAGTATTTTGTTGGTTCCGTATATAAATCAAAAGGCCAAAGAGTAAAATAGGAGGAACTACTGCCTGTCTCAAGGGGTCAGAAAACCTTTCCACATTTGTCAAAATAACTGGCTTGCAGACTATGCATCCTAGATAACTCTCTGGTTTAGTCATGAAATACTATTTTTCAAATACTGACTTCCACTTCTATAGCTCCTTTGGAGTATGAATTGTTGTGGTAAGTTTGAGGGGCCTTTTTGGTCTGAAATTAAATACAGCCAATGTACTGAAGTAGTTATTTGTAGTGAATGCTATCTGCATGGCTAAAAGGCAGCAGATTAAGGCCTGAAGTTGCAGTCTACTTTTCTTTTTGAAGCTTGCTGGTTTGGTCTTTCACCCATATCCTGTGCGGTTTCAGCTCTTGGGATGCTTTCAGAATCCAAGAACTTGCCAGTGTAGCAGCTCTGCTTTCCTCCTTTGTGACATGACATCAAAAATTTCAGATTTAGTTTCAATATTTGTATTTTGGCCTCTTCAGAAGGAATAAGCAGAGGTGCAGGTGTTCAGTTGCTGAAATTAGTTCATTAATTTCCACCTAAAGATTAAATGGAATTGAATGTCTATATTTCCCAAGAGCATGAGATAATTTGGTCAATAGCCAGAGGGTTTGGCTAATAACTGAGCTTGTGGTGAACAGAAAAAAACTATTGCAAGATGCCTTAGAGCTATGGAAGCTATTAAGCCAAAATTTCTGTTAGGTTTTCCTGCTGGATCATCAAATTCCCCTGAAGTGAAAACTGTTGCTCTTGAGACCCATCAGGAGAACTGTGAATTAAGGTCTATATTTACTGCATGGCTGTGATGCAGGATTTTGGGAAATGGGAAGTATTAGCATTGTATTCTTTGGTACAGTAGGAAAACAGTGAAAATATTCCGACAAAGCATGGGGGAAAAAAAACAAACCAGGAGAAACTTGGTTTCAGTCATGGGTTTTCAGAAGTTAGTCATGGATGATAAAAAGATTCTTTAGCATATCAAACAGAATGCTTGGTAACTGTTGGTCTTGAGCAATTCTGGATTTTCAAACAGTGCTGAAGATGCATCTGAGACCAACACTTCCTTTGAAGGGTCTCAGCTTCCTATGACTGTTGGAAGAAACCAAATATTTGGTTTCAGTAGCTTTAGTGCACGTTCTTCTGTGTGGGCCAAGCAAAGCCCCAGTTCCCCGAGCTGTAATTTGCTAGCAGCAACACTTTGATGTTTCCTCAGAAGAAGTAAGGAAAAGTCTGCCTAAAACTCACTTTTGTTCCTGGCAGACATCAATGCAAATATCTGAGTATTTTACTTTCTGTCAAAAAATGTGGGTTGAATTGTCATCCCCCTGGAATAAATCAAGTCTATATTTGGGATCATAAAAAGAACTGCAGGAATTTTCAGTTCTTGGCACAAAGCCATGCAAAAGGTGCCTGAATCTTTCCTTTACTTTAACTGCACTCATTCCATACCACTTGTTCAAGATAAACTCCCCATTTTTTTCTTATTGGCCAAAAGTCTATCATTTGGTTTTCAAATATATGATTTGTGGCCAAGTTCCTCTATTTATCTTTCAGTCTTATTTTCTTCAGTTATGCAGTAAACATTTCATTACGACTGTCATTGAAAGATTTCTGCTTGACTTTTGTCCTGGGTATCTGTGTGGAAGAACCCATGACAAAGATTTTATGTAGTGTCTAATACCTGGTGCATTATCACATGTCATGTGCTGGGGTTTACCAATTTCAAAAAGCCCATCTCTCCACTTGACTGTAATTCACATTTTCTAATATAGATTTTAATTTCATCATAAAAGTCCTTCATTTCCCAGGTATTCAGTTTACTTGGTTTCTCTTCACAGGTCATTCTCTGTTCACCCCAGGGTGGCTGAGGGTGGAAAAGTGCAATAGCCTCAGAATGTGGATGTGAGCTAGACTACCTGTCTTCTTAGTTATAAAGATAATTCTGACTGCTTTGGATATCTCTAGCATGTTTTAGCTTGTATCAGTACGGACTCCAAAACACAAACTATAATGAAGTCTAAATCTAATGTACCATAGAAAATATTTTAATTGCCTTTATCTAAGCTTTCATCCTTCAGTTCCACACTGTTATCTCCTGGGTTTTGCGATAACTGGCTTCCTATTCTTCCTTCCCCTGCCTCTTACCTATCTTGATTTAGAGAGAAATGCTTTTTACCTTTATCTGTTTTGTAAAATTTTCCCTATCCATTGTCTACATATACTTTTGTTTTCCTTTTAAGATAATACCCTAAAACACAAACTATTTTTTTTTTATAATCTGATGTCTTGGAGTTTTATTCCCGACACCATTGATTACATCAACTCCACCTTCACCTGTATATATGTGCAAGTATGTGCATCTGTTCCCACCTGCACAAAATCAGATTTGTGTTGTAAATCAGCAGACATACATATCAGGACTGGAGACAGGAGTGTCATTAGTTTAGAAGATTCAGTTCTATAGCCTAAATGATGTAATGATTTCCATAAAGATTTTGAAAATTATTATACAACTGTACTTTAATTTATTTTTCTTTCCCAAGATAAGAACCTTATTTTAAAATGACTGTTCTGATAAAGGATGTATTGTAAGTAATGCAGATAAATAAGCCATTTGATAGTGGGATTTGGGCTACTGGTCAGTTAACTTTAGAAGCTGTAATGTTTTGTTTACATTTGTTGGAATAACCTAGGATATAATATAATTTTCCTCTCAAAGCTTTGACATTATGGAGCTGTGGGGACACTCTGTGTGCTGTATGTTTCCATTAGGCACAGAGCAGGAATATTTTTATGTCAGTGTCTCATTATTTTTAGGAGATGAGACAGTAGAAGTAGTAATAATGTGTGGAAGAAGGCCAGGTGACAAGAATAAAAGCCAGGGTCATGACAGAGTGTACCGGTTTGAAGCAGGAGCTAAACATCATGTTTGGGACTGAACTACCCCCTTAACACTCCAGTAAGCAGCAATGAACCCTATGAGAAAAGGATGTTTTCTGAACCCCTCACCCCCAGCTGGCTCTTAGCTGATTTACACAATTCATCAGCTCCAGAAAATGCTTTTTAACTTGATGTCAGTGCCCGTTTTCCAGGTTCCAAGCCAAATGATAAAGATTATGTGTGGGACCTCAAGCCTTTTTGCCAGTCTGGGAATTTCTGGTTATTTGAATTTATCTGTTCTTTCTCCTGCTCACTTAAAGAAAAGGCTCCTTCCTTCAGAGGGAGAACAATCCCTTGTGTAGGGGGATGAGATGGCAAGACAGAAAAACCTGTTGTGCTTCTGTGTAGGTAATTCCAAAGGCTGTTTATGTTTCCAGCTAAAAAAAATCGTGAACTGGGTTCACTTTTAGACTTTCCTTAACCACAATTTGGTGCTGTCATGATTTCGTCCTAATTTCCAACCAGTAAAATTTCTCCCATTGACTCTGTCCTCATCAGTGTGAACCATGATTTGTTTGGCTGCAGTTTGAAGATACTGAATTGGTAATTTTTCTTAAACATGTATCCTTCCTTCTGAGCCTTTACATTTGCATTCATTCTTAAACTGTTTCTGCCTAATTAAGTCAGACCTATTCAAACTCTGAAAGAGAAGAGCAAAGGTCAAAAAATGTCAGACACCCTTAACAACCTCTATTAAATCTTGCAAAACTGAAGGCGCTCTTACTTTCAGTCCAGAAATGGCATCTTAGATTGCAATAATTGATGTGACCTCCAAATACTTACATATTATCAAGAATTCCACTGAGCAAAAGAGGAAAGAATGGGATAAATACTCTCAACAGAAACTGCTCCTTAGCCCAAGTCCCCATACAGCACTGGGAAGAGTAGTATTTTATCATGCTGTGCAAATTTGAATATAAAGAGTGGTAGAAATTAGCCAAATCTTCTCTGGGATTTATTTTTAAGCTGGAGAGAGAAAGTAAAAAGCACTGTGCTGCTGCATTCAGTCAATACATCAAAATTGTGTTCTGTGGATATGGAAGGGTTTGATATTCTGTGAGGAGAGTCAAGCTACTTGCGCCTGAGATGCAGCTAATAGGAAGCTCTGAGACTTCATTTAATTTTAATCGGCATAGGCTGTCCTGTGTGTTAAAAGTAGCAAGTTAGGCAAATTGAAGGCTCTTGCATCACCATTTGGTATGGATACTTTCCTGGCAAGTCTGAGATTTGGGGTTCAAGTGGCTTTATAATTTTGTATTTAGAGAGGGAAAGATCTTGCCTCTGGAAGTGGTGCCTGTGCCCATAAAGAACATGGAAGAATGAATCCAGTCTTCTAGTGGCTGGAACTTGAGGATGTACTTCAGTCAGGAATGAAATGGTTAACCTGATTCTCTTTCTTTTACCCTCATTTTCCCAAGTCCTAAGGCATTTAGTGAGTTGGGGTAGAAGAGCATTTACAGCTGCTGCTCTGTGACTGGGAGCATCCCCAGCTCCACTGACAGCTCCTATTGCTGGATGTCCCCAGAAGCAGCAGAATTTGCAGCAGGATCAGAATAAGTCTCTAAAACCAAGTAAGGTGATCACCACGTATGCGTGAGCAGAGGCTCCAGGGCCCAGCCAGCTGAAGTGAGGGCCCAAGAACTCCTCCTTCCTTTGAAGAGCTCATTTCATTTCCAAAACACACCCATAATAAACCCATTTTTTCGTTGTTTAAAATGTAATGAATGTGATGAGAACGTGGAAATGACACGAGCAACACTGTGCTTGACAAGCTCTGGTCTGCAGAATGAAGGCCAAACACAAGTTATGGTTTGAAGCTGATAAGAGGCTTAGAAGTGGAGACTTCTGGGACTTGTTTTTTTGTTCTGTTTGTCTTGTTTTTTGTTTTGTTTTTTTTTTCCTTGAATTTGACTAATAGGCACTTTTACAGAGTTAGAATTATATTTCAATGATGTGAATAATGAAAATCCAGAACTTAGATAATTTAGGCTTCAGAAAACAGTGGAACAAATTTTTCTGGAACACTAAGTTGCTTTTCAGATCTTTCAAGCCACAACATGGCACTAAGGCAATAAATACTTTGTGATTCTCAAGACTAGCAGGAAGAGCTAAAACATCACTAGTGAATTCAGAAAGAGTGGTGATAAATTCAGGTGGTCTGTGGTACTTGTGTTAACACTCTCCTTGGTGTTTCTACTAGATGGTGATGATCTGAAGGAATGCCTGGGAATGTACTAAATTACCCAGATACTGGCATTCTTTTCCACTTGAAGTAGTGGCAGCAGAGAAAGGAAAGACTGAATACATCTAAGAAAAGAATTTTTAGCCCAAGCAGTCAGTGAGGTGTGAGAATGATAGGAGTAAAATTAAAATGTTTTCTGACAGGAAGGAATGGATTGGTTATGTGCAGAAGTAAATCAGCTGCATAGAAGTTGAGTATATGGTGAGAATCAGCTACGTGGAAAGCAACACTCCCTAAATGACCTTTAGATCCTCATAGCTAAAGGTTCATCAGTTTGAAATTACTGTCTTGGATGAAAATGGCAAACTTAGCATGAGCCTCTAAAATATAAGAGTATTTAAAAGTAGCTTTCTGTGCACTTGGATAGAGGGCTGTTAGTAAAGAGAAAACCAGCTTGATAAAGGAGAAATGAAGCTGCCTCATCCAAGCATGTATAATAGCTATTGCCATTCAGTACGGCTGAAAGGTTTTTCCTGCAGCTAATGGAAAATTCAGCTTCTAGGGTGTCACTAATTTTGATAGAGATTTCAATGTCTTCAGTTGTCTCACACTGAAATGGGATGTGCAAATATTCTTTCATGGTCTCTTGTTTTCTTGTGTGTTAAATCCAAAATTACTGACCCTTGGTGCTAGGACCATGTTGCTGATAGTTTCTTAAAAGGTTGCCTGTGGAAAACCTAATTTCTGTCTCAACTTCAGAGTTCCATCATGTAATTTAATGTCTTTTCCTTCTATTGACATCCTTGGGAAAAGTAATCTTCACTATGAGACCCTAGATTTTTTAGTTAAAAACAAACAAAAAGTCCAAACAAAACCCACACAACTTATTGCCTTTTCTATTCTTCTTGTCCTGCGTTTTATGTAACTTTTTCTTATATTCCATTTGGTTATAAATGGAATTTTCGGTGCCATGTGGTAGTAACTGGCTCATTTGCACATGTGATTTCCACCCTTGTGTCTAAGGGTCCGCTGAAGTCAATAAAATTTCAGAAGCATTAGGAACTTTAATGGTCTTAATCTGGACCTAAGTGTTCATGCGTTATGAAGGACCAGTAGAACCTCTTTGAAGCCACTGGCATGATTCTAACTTTCATGGGGTGTATCTGGCTTATTACCCAATACTTGCAAAGAGAGGACTCTGACAATCAACTTCAGAACCCTTTTAATCCTTCTATTTGAACTCTGCACTCTGGAGAAGTGTGGAGTTTATTTTAAATTTTTGACTCAATTATGTTTTATTTGCGCATTTCAGATACAGCATTAATATGAAATTCTTGTTACTTCATGCATGCTGCGCACACTCTTAAATTATTGCATGCATTGTAAAGTTCAGTATTATTGAGAAGCTCTGCTCCACTTGCTTTTTTACTTTAATCAAAAAGCAGAGCTATCTCAATCAAAAGCTGTTTCGTAAATTTAAAAAGACAATACGCAAGATTTATCTTTCTCTGGAGCCTGAGATGGGATTCCTGGAAATGTTAGACTAATTATTTCTTAGTGACTTGAGAACAGAAACTCTGGGCAACAGCATTTAGCTCTTAGCCTTTTCTATTCAGAAGTTTTATGCAAAGCCTCAACGAAGGCCATGTGTGTAGAGAACCAGCACAGGTTTGATGTATTCTGGAGCACAAAGATCAAAGCTTTAGTTAGACATGTAACTGCTAAGTGTACGAACAAGGGGACTTTTTTGCCTCCTGCTAAGTAGAGGGGCTCTGCATAGGGGCTGCTGAGGCCAAGATGAAAAAGCTCAAAATAATCAGAAGCCTCCCATGAACATCTTACCATGACCCTTTTTGCAAAGCAAATATCGTGTCCGTCCCTGCTGCAGGGTGCTATGAGAAGTGGCAGAGTGTGACTTCATTGCCCCAGTTCTGTTGATATATTCATTACCTGCTTTTAAACAAGACCTAATGGCTTTTCTGGATTTTCCTCCACCTCTTTTTTCCTTTGCCTACTTTTCTAGAGCAGGATGCAGATCAGTTGTCTATTTTACATGCTGCAGGGGACAGTGCTGCCATTGTTGCTAATTAGTAAGCATTTTTGTCCATAATTCTCTTGATGACAGTATTTTTTTGTTAGGGGTCTGAATGAGGGGTAAATATATTATAGGTATTAAGGAGGTGAATGTAAACTTACCTTGTGATGTAGCAAGGATCTGATATCCCTGTCAGCTGCAAGGATTATAAGGTCGCCAAGGAGTGCTGTTTTCTTTGCTTCGTCCTTCTGAAGTGCCAGGGACCTTGTGTTAAAGCAAAGTATGTTCTGCAGCTTGCATGAGTTGCATGCATTCACGAGTTTTTAAATGTGCACTTAATCTGCACATTAAATATTAAAGTTCCTCATAACTGGGTTACTGGGTTTTAAATTGCACGTCTCGACATCACAAACTGGTTCTTTAAATGACTGCACTTTTATTGTCTTGTTATGCAAAGAAAAAGATAGCAAGCTTTGTTAGAGCCCCTGACTGTCTAGGAAATCTGTGAGTTGATGGGCTTGATATCCCAGATTTTGTTCAGACAGTTCTCTTACAATTCAAATAATTACATTACCCAATAAAACCAGAGAGAAAAACAATTTTCAGAAACAACAGTCTGAGTTGGCCAGAGGGTAACTACTTTCATTATACACAGGGGAAACATGAAACCCGCTTGTATTCCAGGAAAAGAAAGGGATCGGAGTACTCTGTCATATAGATGTAATATTAAGAAAACAAACTTGGCCTCGGTTTTCTTAAAGGTCAGCACAGGATTTTTTTTCTCCATAAATGTAATGAATGGGGCTCTACATAGTCACAAAAAAGGATTTAGTATTTGTCAGTATGTTCTAGAGGCAAAGCGGGAAAACCTCTTAGTATTGATGGTAGTAAGATATGCTTTCAGGGTTAAACCTGTTCATCCTGTCTTATACTGGGATGAATGCAATCTGGCTGACTGCAAGGGAATTTGTGTTTCAGCTTTGGCAACGGAGTAAGACCTCGGTTTTCTACAGTCAAGAGCCAAAGTCACCTGGGTCTAGTTTGTTTGGAGACTTAACCTGCTCTACCTCTTCAAACGAACCTCTCCAAAGTTTTAATTGTCATGGTGAGAGGCTTTTCCATGCAAAGTGACAGCTGAGGAAAATGCCAGACTTCTCTGCAGCAGAACTAATATTGGTGTACTCATTGATGGATTATTTGTGAATGACAACCATAAGAAATCAGGAGGAATTATCCTTCATTGTCAGCATGATCATCATGGTGTCAGTGATTGTTCTTGGAAATATCCCACATGGCTTGACCCTGACAGCTGTACATAGGGTAGTGCAGTTCTTGCTTCAAAGACATTACATTTCTGATTAAAGACACTGTACAGGTTTTGGGAGGAAAAAAGCGGTGTGATTATGTGGCCATGTTTTCTTCCATGGTAAGTCTGTGCATAAAGTAGGCTTCTATCTTCCTGACTGCTCCAAGTAGGAATGACATGTTCACAACTGAGGACCATTAAGAAAGAAAACCAGCAGAAGGACTTAGAGTAATGAGGTTGGGGATGACATAATTGAGTCAACGACAAAAGGAAATGATTTTGGTAGCTGGTGTTTCCAGCAGCATCGACAAGTGAGAGTAAAGTTAAAATGACAATGTAGTTTCAATATCTTGGCAACAGCTCTGGTAGGCTGGCCTAAAGGGGCATGCAGATGTGGGTCCTCCAAAGTGGAAAAGGGAAGCAAAAAGTGTTTGCAGTTTGACTGGAATGATTCTTTCAGTTTCAGCTGACCCTGGAGGTAGAGTCAGAAAAGACAGATAGAATCATAGCACCACTGAGGTTGGAAAAGACCTCCAAGATGACAGAGACCAACCTTTGACCAAACACCACTACACCAACTAAACCAGGGCACTGACTGCCACATCCAGTCGTTTCTTGAACCCTTGCAGGGATGGTGACTCCACTACTTCCCTGGGCAGCCCATTCCAATGCCTGTCCATCCTTTCAGTCAAGAAATTCTTCATGATGTCCAGCCTGAACCTCTCCTGTCACAACAGGAGGCCATTTCCTCTCGGCCTGTCACTGATTGCCTGGGAGAAGAGCCCAAGCCCCGCCTGGCTACACCCTCCTTTCAAGTACGTGTGGAGAGTGATAAGGTCACTCCTGAGCCTCCTTTTCTCCAGGCTAAACAACCCCAGCTCCCTCATCTGCTCCTTTTATGACTCACAAGAAGTGGGAATATACAGAGAGAGATAAATAGCTCAGTAGAATTGAAGTACATTTGCAACTCTTGGCACACATGACACCATGGCAGCAGAGAGACTTGGACAGCAGAGTTAAAGGGAAGTTTTTTGCAGAGGGGAAGAGGCTGGACCCTCATTCCATACCCAGAGGAGACAGTCTGGGGAGCCTAGATTTGACTGATCTGAACACAAAAAGCCAACATTCCAGTGTTGGATCCTCCCCTTCATTTTTTAAAATGAAATTACAGGCATTGAACCCAGCAGCTGAAAAGCCTGCTGAATGAGTTTCTTTTAGATAGAAGGAAAAATCTGTAGTCTGAAAAAAACCCATTGTATGTGACAGCTTTGACAGAGGGCTCATGAAATCACAGGGAACATGAACAGAATATAGCACTGGGGTTATCCTGTCAGCCCACCTTCATTTTGCTGCCACTAACTGCCTCATTCCTGGCCAGCCACTACACAGAACCACAAAAAAAAACCCCAAAACCCCAAACGAAAAACCCCATATAAACATTTCCTGCTAGGCGGACTTTGTATAGAAAAGCCTAGAAATATCACACTTGATTACCTGGAACTGCTTATGCTTCCTGGAACTGGAGAGAGTGGCTGTCATTTTGCAGCGTGTGATTTGAGGCAGGATTAGATCTGCTGTAGATCAGCAGCCACTAGGCTGACCGTAATTCCATAGTATGTGGGTGTTACAATGGTGAATTGCCACATGCTTGGCACTCCTGGGCAGTGGTAATGGATCTGCCTGGAATACAATCGTCGTGGTTAGATCGGTTTCCTCAGAAGGAAACTAAATAGAGGGTGAGAGTAACAGAAAACTGCCTTTGAAATAACCTCTGACAGTCTTCAGATTTCTGTGACATCCTTATGTTCCCACTGCACAATAAAGGGTGTAGTTTATAGCTATTAATGTGGGTGGAACTATTGTTAAGGGTTTTAACTCTTGTTCTGTGATGCGGCAGATGCTTAAGGTGCAGGTATCTGTATATTGTTTGTTCTCACTTCTCTGGCATAAGGAAATGCTGCTATCATGCTCCTGGGGAGAGCTGGGCCAGGGGATGTGAGTGGTAGAAGAATAGGAAATCTCAAGTGTGGCAAAAGCCCAGCTGCAGTCCTTGGCTGGACAGGGTCCAGCACACATGCAAGGCACCGCTTCTCTGTGCTGTTTCTGGTTGCCGTACACTGAGCACTCTCTTCTGCAGAATTTCTGCAAAATGTCTTAGGCAGCAGAGGAGACTACTTCTTGCTTCAAGCTCTTCTCCCAAGATGAGGGGATTAAAGAATAACATGCCCAAGGTATTGCCATCCTTCCTTTAAGTGTAAATCAAGGTGGTTAATATATTTGCATAGAAGATATCCACCCAGTTAATCAGGCATCAAGGTGTTGATCAAGTGAAGCATTTTCTAGCAACCTGGCTTTGAGATGAAATAGATAATTGTAGCTGACCTTCAAGCCAAAAAAATAAAATGGCAATGCTCTCCAAATTAATGCCAAGTATTGGTCTCTGTTGAGGGATCAAGTAGCAGCCTCAAGTTGTTACAAAGATGATGGACTGGACTAACAGTTGATCAGTGCATTCCTTCAGCTAGTCATCTGTAAGACTCTGTGAGGAATCATTGACAATTTCCTATTACTTCTACTTTGCATGACCTAATAGTAACATGACCAGCTCTCTTTAGGCTCCCAATCAGTAGGAGTCATAATCTGTGTGCTCTTGGACAGGTAAGTTATGATGAAGATACACCAAATCAGTTGTAATGACACTAACGTCTGTTACTGATTTTTTGTCTTCTGTTGATTCGTGCATACACTTTTGCACAGGAAATCCCAGCAGAAGAAAGTCCTTGGTGCAAAAACATGGTTTGCACAGAGTAACTCTCAGGTTTTACTTGAATTTGAAAAATTAACGTGGGAAACCCTGGTGCCAGCAACTGGCTGGAAATATGTCAGTGATGCTTTTCAGGCAAGAGTGCAGTAGCTTCGAATCTTTGAATTAGGGAGCACAGGTAACTCAAAGGAGATATTGAAAATTTCAAGTAGACTGGACTCAGTGTTAAGTGAGTCTAGTAGACTAGACTCACTTAAGAAGAATATGCTATAAGCTATTGACCTGAGGCACCTCTAGCATTTTAATAATAGCAACTGTTGGCAATATAAAAAAGCCTTGTTTAATATTTTTTAAATATTAGTCTCTCTCCTTGGATGTATATCTGATGATATCTAAAATATTTACTTAACTGAATAGCATGAATAATTTTGACTGGAAGGAAACTCCAGCACAGTAAATCCCTGTATGCGAAACTTAGTGAATGATCTGACAGAGGAGAAAACCCACTTGCTTCCACCTCTGCACTGCATGATTTTTCATAAAGTCTTTACATTCAAGTCAGTCAAATTCAGGTGAATACATCTGTCAACATTTGGTCTTGGTCATCTTTTCTCATATTTCATTATTTCCTGGGCTCAAGCCCCAACAATATTTAAAGTGAAAAGGGCAGCTAGAGATGTCTGGTCAGTTATGAAGAAAAGAGACTATTAGATGACCTGCCAAATGTAATACCTTGCTAATTCTCTTTTTTCCAAGGCTAGCTGGGAGCTTAAATGTCTCTTTTACTTCATAAGTTGTCTGATGAAAAGAAGCCCTTCCTCACCAGGATAGAAATAGTAGTACCTAATAGTCCAGATATAGAAAAAGTCCTTTCACCCACAGTGTCATTATGTGTAGGTATGCTAAGAAGATGAATATACTATAAAAAGTCCACTTTTGTGGAACTCTGCATAATATTCTGCTTTAAGTCAAAATTCAGAGAAATCTGACAGGCTATAAAGTACAATTAAAACTGAGTACATCAGTAATAAGGAGCCACAAAGCATGCATAATCATGAGATAAATGACCTCAATGGACAGATGATGATGAGCCAAGGAAAAGCCAAGGTCAATTATCAGAACTTCTAATTTTAATGCTATAATTAATAATGAATATTTCAACAAAGAATGTTTAAAGAATAATTGTATTCTGATATTAAAACCTGTTAAATGTTAAACTTATGCAATTTATGCAAATGAATCTGATAAGAAGCGACAATTAAGGTTTATAATTAACAGATAAATACAAATGATCCAGTGATGAAGGTCTTGGTTTCTCCTCTGTCTTATGAGACAATGTAATTGATTTTTATAAATGCTAATTTATATGCACTGCTAACCATTAATACATTGAAGAGATCATTTATTAAATTAAAGATGAAGAGTGGTGTATGCAAAGATAGTACCTGAGTTTTCAACATCCTGAAGATGAAAAGGAAGCAGAAAAAACCCAAAGCTTTGAATGATTTTGCTTTGGTTTTTTTTTTTTTCCACCAAACAACTTTTGACATGCCAAGTATGAGGTATAGGAAAAAAAGTTTAATGGAGACAAACAGTCTTTGTTCAGTAAGTCTTTACGTGACAGTAACAGGGATTTTTGGCACAATGCTTGCCTTTTAACGTTTGTTCTCATGGACTAGAAGTAATGTGCATTCTTATTTTGCTTTGCTGTGCTCTTTCTTTGTGTTCTTGTATGAGAAGATGGCACGTTCACCCTGGAATGAAGCTGTTTTTAGCAGGGCAGGGGGAGTTTTTCAGGACAAGTGTGCTAACTTGGCATTCTCTCACAAACAGTCACCTCCTTGTTTTGTGAGGTGTTACGTTGACTCCGTGCTTTTTTAAGAGTAGCTGACTTCTCCTCTTAAAATGTATGATGGCATTTTGCCAGCTCCTGTGCTTATGAGTACGTATAGTAACTTTCTCTCCTTTCTTTCATTTAAATCTCAGTATTAGGAGGAATTTTGAACCAGCTATGAAAAGGGATGCATTTTACATTATATTTTGTATCCACTGTCAGAACAGTAACGCTATTTAGCTTTGCAGGAGCAGCTGCAAACAATAGTTACAATTAAGTGTAGCTTTATCTTTGACAGCTCTTCCCTTTTCCTCCTTTATTTTCCAAGGGTGAGGTTGTTGGCTGAACTGCAGCAAAGCAGGTGCTTGCAAGGCAGCTCCAGGAAAGTGGCTCCCAATGGCCCAGAGAAAGTCCTAAAGGGTCAAGGAAAGGGAAAAGAAGAAACCATGCTACAGCAGTTTTGATTACCTCTACGATTAAATTTCAGACAAAAATATAAGAGATCTTTGCAATATCTAAATATAATTTCAGTCTCTTTTAAAGTGTGCTCAGTGCTTTTTCCTCCTGTTTTTCTCCTGACTTCTGTCCTTGGCATTGCAGTCTGTGCTGAATTGCACTCTTTGGAACTGGCTCAGGAGGTCAGCACTACAGGAGCTTCAAAAAGTATGGAGACTTTTGCAGGAATAGGCAAAATTTGCACCTACTGATGCAATCAGTGGAAAATCCATGGTCTTCCATTGGGGAGTAATGTGGTCTGCTGGGGGAGTAATGTGGTCAGCGGAGGTTCTTGATCTAAATCCATGCAGAATTTGACTTAAAAAGACGTGCATTCGTTTTCTGCCCCCAGCAGCTATGGTACAGCCCAGGGTATTCTTCTGAACACATTTCTGGTGCTATCGCAGCCAAGTAAGGAAAAGCACACTTATCTTGTCTTCTCACACAGATCATCTTCTAACACAGATTAGCTGGGGACGTTCACCATAGACCAGAATTATGGCCCTGTGCTTCTGGATATCAGCGTGATATTCTTCTCCCAGTTTCTGATTTCCTAGAACAAAAAGCACTGTCGACTGTTTGTGATAGTTCTACAGCATCTAGCATGGCACTGACATAGGCATTGTAGAATAAGTGTGTCTCATTTCAGCGGTACATTGAAGAAATATCTGTTCCTTAATTGCTGGGCAACAAACTCAAGTGGTAAGGCAGAGTTTGTCCAGTCACTGCTGATTTTCCCTCCCCTGGGAGTTCCATATTTTAGTCATATTTTAGCCCTCTCTGCAAAGTGTAGTGATGGCAAACAGTAGCCCCCCAAGCCTGTTGCTGGCTCATCAAGTACATCAGTACTTGGAATAAGAGAATGGCAAACTATTTTTACTACATTTTTTTGCATTGCTTTTTAATCCTAGGTAGCCAAATATGGGGACAGAAAGCATGATTAGGAGGAAGAGACATCAGAGTTGGACTCATGTGAGGCTCTTGGGGCCTCCTAAACCCCTGGTGTGGCCAGAGCCAGCTGGAGCAAGTGTCAAATGGAGGAGGGGGGTGTCTCTGTGCTGGGTGCTGGAGCAGCCTGGCAGGTGGTGGGCTGCAGCCTTTTAGGTTCTGCCAGGTTTCAGAACGGCTTTTGTTGCTGTTGCAGTGATTCAGCACTTTGCAGTGAAACCCCCTTTCACTGGGAACTTGCAGATTGATTCTAGCAACTAGTGTCAATAAAGGCCTAGAGAATAATGCTCTTGGGAATTTTGAGCATACAGCCTTTTTTTTTTTTGTTTCCCAAGTCTTTAACGAGCCTTAACATAATTAATAGATTTGTTGTGAAAAAGCTTGTTACCTTTGATTCTGGAGATGAAAGTCCAGATATTTCTGAAACATTTAATTATATAACAGATGCCTCCCTTGTATTAAGATTCAAGAATGTGGCTTTGATGAAAAAAAAAAAGGCAATTTCAGGACACATTTTCTGAATTACTTACTAATATAAGTAGTTTTTTATTCTTTCTTCTGCTCCGCCAAAAAGGTACTGGTTTTAATTCAACTGTGATCACTCTTACAAACAGTCTCTAGAGCTCATAGCCTCTTCTAAAGGCTGAGTACTCCCTGAAAACAATCAAGCAAAGACCAAGCTGAGGTTCCTATCCTTCCCTAATGATACAGGTCACAGCCACACTGAGGATGTCTTTTCCATTTCTACTTTTATTGAAATCACATAATAAGGACTGTTTTTAAAATTATTCTTTCAGAAAAATAATGCTATAAGATCAAGGCTTTTTATTTATCTGAACTGCTGTAGAGCAATATATGATTATATGCCAATAGCCAAAATGAAAACATTCTAATAATTTGAAAGACATTTTCTGAACCTGTTGAATTCTTCTATGTATTTTGCACTTACCAGTCCTTTACATGTTTTGTCATAGTTTTTAGTTACATGATGGGAATTAAAATTAGAGGTGTTTAAATTTGGAAAACATTGGCATTTTGGAATTTGTCATGTTATGTAAAAGCAGTATTTTAGAAATTTCCTGGGAAGTTGGAAATTGATTTAAATGTTTTTGGAAAACTTTTGCTTGAAATTCTATGAGTGTACTGGCAATTGTTCATGTCGTTTCAGTTTTATAGTTTACATAATCCATTTGGAGAAAACATTCGCTTTCTTCATTTCAGCCACCAAGAGACACTTGCTGTACAGAAGCGATAAGGTGTTTTAGTTAAAATAAAGGAAAAGCTGACAAGAATCATTTGAGGGATAAAGTACAGCTGACAGCATTGAAATTGTTATAATGGACTGTATTTTAGCTACCAAGTAAGCTGGAGGGAACCTGCATTGGTTATTTAAGTCTGACACACTGCTCAAAGCAGGGCTAACATCATGAGTAGCTCAGATTGCTCAGCCTGCAGTGATCAAGCATGAACATCTATGCAGGGCGAGATCCCACAGCCTTGCCAGGCAGCCTTTTCCAATGCGTTACTGCTTCTATTGATGTTCTTTCCACCCTTATACCCCACTGGTATTTCTCTTGCTGCAGATTGTGACCTTTGCCTCAAGTCTGTTGCTGTGCAGCTCTGTGGAGCAATCGACTCTGTCTTCTTGAGCTGCTGTAGGTAATGGAAGCAGCTAGAGTGCTGCTTTAGCATGCCAGGAAGAAATGTCAGCTGCTACTACTTGAGTGCAACCAACAGGAGGGCTTCCCTAGGGTAACATTTTGAATGAGATTTTCCATTTCCAAAATAATCTTTACTTTTAAATTCTATTAAAAAAAAAAAATGAGATGGACTCTCAGCATTTCTGAATTTTCCTGAATTACAAATAAGAACTTTTAAAGATTTTTGAAAACTACTCATTCACATGTCTGAAAAACCCCGGTATTTTTCAGGTTGGGTACAGACTCTTTTCTGCTAAGGGTGGTAAATGAGTGTGGGGCAGCTTATTGTACCTTTTTAAAAATTCTTCTTTGTCTCCTTACCAAGGGTCTGCAGACCAGCACTAGCTGGGACCAGAGCAGGATGGCTACGCCCCAATAGAGCACTTCTTGGCCACACTGCTCCTCCTCTGAGGCAAGGCTGATGGTTCCAGTTGTCAGCCAAGGCTAATGAGCTGGATCCAGCCCCACGTTAATGCAGCTGTAATATTTCTGGCAGCTGGGCCAGTATCTCTGTGTGGCAGTGTGCCTGAGGGTGCACGTGGCCTGTTCACAGGGAGCAGAGCTGTTTCTGAAATGGGGACGCCTGAAACTCTGTCAGAAGCTCACGTGTTCTGCCCTAGGGATTCACCTTTTGGGGGGAAGAGCCTGCTACTTCAGGAGACCACAGCAGGGCTGGGGCTGGCAATGCTGTAGAATGGTGATTCCCCTCCCAGATTCCTGTCCCAGAGCCAGGAATTACTATTTCCTGCCCAGTTGGTGGCTGGGCTTTATTCCTTTACTCATCTCCCTACCAGCAATGGCCATGCTGCTCCTCTGCTCATGCCAGGGACATGTGTGAGGAAACATGCCGAGGTGGAAAGTGTTGGGCTGCTCTCTGCAGGGCATCAGGGCTGACTGCAAGGAGCTGGCATTGAGGAGGGGCTGGGAGGTCTGAGCCTGGACCAGAAGCTGCAGGGGAAAGTTAGAGAGGGGAAAAACATAAAATCTCTACCCAAGAGATTATTTTTTTCTCAGACTTTGAAGCAAGTTTTGCTGGTGTTTTCTGTGAATTTCCAAAAGGGCCACTTTCTGAATGACAGCCGGATGTTCATTGAAAGCTACCTATTTAAAAAGTAATATTGAGAGATGTTCCCTGTGTGGCACAGAAAAGTGAAAATATGTCTACTTACAGGCAATAACACTTCCACGGTGAATGCTTCACTCTGGTTGGGGGAGGATCTTCAGAGCATGTTTATATTTGTGTTTCTGTCTAAGCATTGTGGTTTTGCCTGCAAAGAGATTTTGTTCTCTTTTTGGCATGAATGCACCCGTTTATTCAGCTTCAAGCAATTTTGCTGAGCTGCAGCACAGGTTTGACTGACTCTTTCCTCCTACAGCATGGCTGTAAATCACTTTGAGATGCTACTAAAGGCACGTCAGCCGTGCAGAGGGCAAGTTCTGCATGGAAAGGGGGGGAGAGGAGTTCTCTTTGATCAGCCTGGCTCCAAAACCTGAACATGGCTTCAGCTGGGAGGCCACAGCCATGTGAAGATGGAAGTTCAAATCCCTCCTTCCAGGGGATTGCTCTTGTAGCTGCTTCACTAATGTTCAGTGTTCAGTTGTTAAAAATTTTACCTGCTGCAGCACTGCATAATTTGGGATTTCACTGGAGATCCTAAATGTCCTGTTAATTTATGTAACAGCGAGCACAGTGCTGTTATGTTAAATTCAGAATGAAAACATGAACCCTTGAGATCGGCATGATTCAGATGGGCAATAAAAAGAGGATATGATTTGTTCCAAGAGATTTTATGAATTGGACTACATCTGGCACTGATGATATAATCCAATACCTTATTCGTTTTTCCAGTGAATTAAATAGCCATTTTTAAAGAAATGAATGTCTAAAGAGGAAATATTGCCTGTTAAGAGACTGATACCTAAGTGAACTAATTAGTAACTTGGTAAGGATTTGACATGATATCTTTTTGTATTTAGCAGGGGAGAGAAATAAGGCCAAATTCTCATATGATCTTCAACTCCATTACAATACTTTGTCTCTTAAGATTGCAGGCAATTCTTGCATGGGCTGGTTGTTTACTGTTTGCTATCAGCCAGTCAAAACTCAGGTGTTGTATTTATTTATTTATTACATTTTAGCAGGAAAGCAACATTACAGTGAGGAGGCAGAACTTTTGACAAATACTTGAACCCAAGGCCTCCTAAGTTTCAAAACCTAACACATTGAAAAACCTGGCTTTCCTTTTCTCTCCTACAATTAGATGACCAGCAGAGATGCAGAAACATCCATCAGGAAGTTTCTAGCTCCAGTCACATCCCACTATTCTTGTACCTGTTGTCTTTCAAACAATTGGCCTTTGCAATGGACCAGGAAAGACGATAAGGGCAGAAGATGTGGAAGTGCAAATTTTTACTCGTGTGAAGAAACTAGAAGACGCCAAATAAAGTTGACATTCAAATATAGTTGTCTGTCAAACAAGTCTGACTTGTTTGTGTTTAGAGGCAGATACCTTCCCCTCTGTTCCAGCCCCACCTTCACACTGTGATATGCAGGTCTCTGAATCTTCAACACTGTGCCATGTTCTTATACAGGCAGTTTCTAAACCCTAGCACTTAATATGTTGAAATGATCCACCTTTGCACGTTCTGTTCCCAGTTTCCACAAGATGTGCATTCCTTAGTGATGTGTTTGGTTTTTTTTTCCTTAGTATACAACCTATTGACTTTCTTCCTGGTTGGTTTTAATTGGGTTGCTTGATAGCCAGGACTATTTAGTTTCAAGTACTTGAGCAGATGATCCGGTTCTTTAAAACTTAAAGAATCTTATTTGTTCCCTTCCACAATAGATTTAAATCTTTACTCTTCTTCATATAACCAAAAAATTGTTTTCTAAAAAGCAGTCTGTGGAAAGCATTGTTAACACTCACCAGGTGTGAAGCATGTGGTGACAGCTTTGTTCTTTTAGATATATGTAGATGCTTAAATTATTTATATCACAAATGAAAGCATCAGTACTGGCCTTTAAGTTTTCAGCTTGTTATTTTAGAATGCCTAAGAGAAAGAAAAACTAGACAAGGAAATCTTTTAATGGGAAAAGTTAGAGAACTGTCTTAATTCTCGCTCAGCACTTTTGAAAATTTTTTTCATCAAGCAATTAACTGCTTGGTTTAACATCCCCTGCAGTTCTTTTTGGACTTTTCAGGAGGGGAAGATAGTGTGCTTAAGTGGTGGTGTTAGGCCAGTGGCTTTATGCTTATATCTGTAGCAGTGTGTATTTTGCATTTTCTGCAGTCTTGAAAGTGTGCTGAGCTCCTGAAGGATCCAACATATTCCTTGTGTGCTTCTCTGCGGGAGCTCAAGGCAAAAGCAGGCATTTAGGAGGAGGTAGAAGACAAGCATCTGAAGCTTATCAGGCAGCCAAGCTGAGATATTTTAATATACGAGAAGGAAATTAAATTAAAGATTGGGGGAAAAGATATCTTTTTTAGCCAGGTATTCTAGTCCATTAGAGCAAAGGGAGTGGCTGTTTATTTTTAAGTTCTGCTTTTTTTTTTTGCCTAAAAGTACTTTGTGCACGGGGCTCTCACTTGAGGGTAATCTTTGAATTTAGATAAGAACTAATGAGTTATGACAAACTACTAAACTTGATTTTACATGTGTAATGCCCTGTTTTTGATATTGTAACATGGTTTCATTGGTCCAAAGAGCTGGACAGCAGGAAAGAGGAGATGGTGAGAACAGAGCTGTGTGAGTGCCTCCACACACGTGCAGAGGGAGAAGCCAAGTCAGAACTGGGGTGTCCTTTCATTGCCTATGGGATATAGGGATCAGCCCTGGAGCCTGCTATGGTTATTTATTTATTTACAAAGAAACATACTGGAAAACAGGACTGTAAATGGGCTGGAGCCATGCTTGGATGTGGAAAAAGTTTTGAAAACAGAATCTGGCTTGGCTATTAATTCGTGCAGAACTGAGATATGCTTGCTGAATCGCTTGCTTGAATGCTTATTGGCATGGTTGTGTGTAGGTACAGGCTTCAGGTCTATCTCTGCAGTCACTGGAAACTGCCAGTTGTCTCAAGGACTTCCATAATGAAGGGCTTTTGCTGGAAAAGTGTGCAAATTGCATGAAATTGCTGAGATGCCATTTTTCTCAGGTGCCAAACAGCACAATGACACAATTCATTGTATTGGAATATGGCTAAAAAGATATCTCATTAATGAGATTGTAATGGAAGTGTTTTTCTGGCTTAGGACAGAAAAATAATAAAAAATTATGTGAGAATATAGTACTACCAAAAGAGTCAATATAAGGAATACCTTTTGAAAAAAAATTCAAAATTAAAAGTTTAAAAGTTGCCCATAGAATTCCAAATACTATCCACTATGTTGTATATTGTTTAACAAGAAGCAGAGAATTTTAAAGGGTGCTGAGAAGCAGAAACACTCCCTTCTCTATGTATTATGTGCAACAGTTTTGAATTCTAAATTGAGGAAGACCACCTCAGGTGATCTGGAAAGCCAGAACTTTGGCCTGCATTGCAGCTGGGAGGCACATGAAGATGTGATAATATTTACAAGGAATATTATTCAATATCTTGTTATGTAAAGTGTATTAATCAGGGCTCAAATCCTTCTTGCCTGTTTCCAGACTCACCTAAATGCCTCCAAGAGCTTATGCTTAACTAGACTTGTTTGGCTCCCTTCCTTGGCTCTAGATTTCTAGGCATTCAGAATGAGCCACCTTTTTTTCTGGAATGCTGATCATGATGAGTTGTCACCTGAGGGAATCTGGGGAAAATTTCGAAAGTTTGCCCTGCTTCTAGATGCAGCATATATTTGTAAGATATCCTTATGCTATGGCACTACCTGCTGGAGTCCTGTGTGTGTCCCTAGAAGGACTATGGTTTGCAGAATCAGAACAGCACCCCAAGTAAGGAGCAGACACAGCTGCCTTTTCTGTGATGCTGGAGGAAACACGTTTGAGGTGCTCAAAAAAAAGGTAAGCTTAAAACTGAGATATGTAGGAGGTGAACGGCACCTGAGGTGGGAGTTAGGGATGATAAAGTCCTGTTTTGGGTCTCAGACTGAAAAGTTGTTTTCCTGTGTTCTCTTTACAAAGCCTGGGAAGCATTGTCTTCCATGAAGCATCAGATCTGCTGAGCTAACTGTTGGAAGGTACATAGTAGATAAATCTTTCATTATTCTTGTGTGTTCTGTAGGGGTGTTAGTGCTATTTGCCATGAGCTGTTCATCCAGTCAGCACTGCTGTTTTATCTGTTTTCTTCTGGTAAGTTGCTGATAGAGGCTCAGAACGAATGGCTGTTGTGCAGGGAGCTACATAACGGATGGGAGACACAAATCTGTTCAGCCACTCCTGTAAATGCTAATGAGTTCAGCTAGATAATACTTTTGTTTTTAATTCAGATGTACTGCTATATGCTGGTTCCCTGAGCACTACTTTTACAAATTTTATCTGTCTTGGTAATAAAACAGGCAGTAAAATGGGTGTTCTACTTGCTAAATTGCTACAACTGCTGCTGTAACAACTGAATTGCAGCAGGTACAAACAATGGTGTGTGCTGGCATGGCTACCCAAGCTTTAGAACTCTCTCACAGAGGCAAGGTGCCAGAAAGCCAGTGACCAGATACATTCTTGTTATCTAAAATAGAAGTACAATAATGTAATTAAAAGGGTTATTGAAATTTGTCACTGAAATAATCCAGCTCGGAAAGCCTTTCTTTATCCCTCCATATACATAATTTTAAATGGAATCTGTATTGTGCCATGCTTCTCATATAAGGCTTGGAAATGTCATCTTCCCCCACTCCTTTGTGATGCAAAACCTCAACACTGGAAACAAATTAGGGCAAGGCAAAGAAGACCAGGACACAATTCCTAAATCTGTCTTAATGCAGGCAAATTGTTGAAGTCAATGTTCCTGCTAGCTGTGAATATTTTGATGCTTAATTGTCCAGCCAGAGATGTCTACAGTCTTGCTAACAGCAGTTGGGTTGTAGAACAAGCAGCACTTTGACATTCTCTCTCTTTCCCACTTCACAAAGGAAAGATTGAAGTGACTTAAATTAGCTGACTTATTTTGTGTATGTGTGTGAAAGTTTATTCTCTGAAAGATAATGTCTTGGTCACTATAGATTGAGGATGAAATTGCCAAATTGTAATTTCAGTTTAATTAATTTTTTTTCTGCGAGATGAGACAAATGAGTTTTCACTTGCAGCTGTTCAGTGGTTTCAGCCTTTGGGCGGAAAAGGAAGCCTCCGGCTCCATTCCTGGCCAGGGCACCTAACCTCTGTTTTGTCTCGGGAGTGAGGGGAGGAGGATGCACCGTGGTGGGGCTCTCCCACAAGACAGGCACTGCTTTCTGGCAAGAAAAGCTGTCGGGTGTCATGGCTGGCAGCGTTGTGGCAGCGGCTTCATTAAGGGGCAGCCCTGGCCCTCTGGACTGCACACCCTCTGTTCCATTCCGCTGCGTGGCCGCTTGAAAATGTCTGTGTGTTCGACCAGAGGGTGACAGGCTTCCTCTGCGTGCGTCTGACTGGGTGCTGGGGCTGGTGGACAAAGTCGGGCATCTGCAGGGACAAGGGCTCAGAGGAGCAAGAGGACGGGGGCCATGGTCAGGTGAGGGGTCGTGTCCACCCGTGTCAGTCCGAGTGTGTGGGGTGGTTCGTGGGAGGACAAGTAGCTTCACGGCTTCTTCACTGACCTTTTCTCTTTCCTTGCTGTCTGAGTGCAGCTGTCAGTTTCTGTTGGACTATTTCAAGTGGATCTAGTATTCTCCATTTTTAATCGAAAGAAAAAGTGAATTCAACCCCCCATTTTTTTTTTTTTTTTAATTTCAGCAAGAAAAAAGGAGGGAGGTTGTTATGTGGGTTTTGGGTTTGTGGCTTGATACATAGCAGCTTCTCCCTATTGTCCCTCTTTCACACACTTACTTGATGAAGTAACAAAGTAATTATCTGTACATAAATGCATAGAATCTCCAGCTCCACTTGCTTTGCTGGAGTGCTCTGCACCTCTGGAGTACTGATGTGTAGGAATCCCAGGCTGCAGTGATTCTTGAATGCTTAGTGAATGCCTCTCACAAATGAGCCTTCACTGCTGTTCCTCAGTTTCCCTACCCATAAAATGAAGATAAGGTATCATAAAGATGGAAGAGCATTTTTGACAGCTTTGAACAGAAAGCACTCATAAATGGCAGTGTTTCCTACCTTTATTTTTTTCTGCTGATTAAATCAGAGGGACTTGTTTTTGAACTTGTTACCTAACTTTTTTTCAGAAATTTTTACACTTCTCAGCCATTTTAGTCTGAGCATGGAAGAGACAGGTATAACAACCTGTCTAAAGTACTCTCATAACCATATGAGAAATAATGTTGAAAATTATTAAAATTAAGGACACATATTGTATACCCAGCTGCCAGGTCAAGGCCAGAGCTACAGGAAACTTTAACATAAATATTAATATAGCAGGCACTTTAATTAGCTATGCCCTTCAATCACTTGTTATTTGCCCCCTTGGTCTCCGTCTTGAGCCTTCATAGAATAGGATGACCCCTACTTGTCAAGTCAGATTTCATTCAATTTATCTAATTACTTTTGGGACCCTTTTAATACATGCTCCACAGAGTGCTAAGATTGCCCAGCTCTGTCTCTGTTCCTGGACTCAAATATATAATACAGGATGCAAAATGCACATCAGAACTCCTGCTTAACATATGCACAGCCTGCTTTAAACTGCACCTCTCATTAGCTATTCCTTGCTTCCAATCAGCTGAAATAGCTGGGAGCAACTGTACTTCATTTTTCTCATGTTAATGCTTTGCCTTTTTATTTCTGTCTTTTCCCCTTCAAGGCTGTTTTTGCTCCATAGTTAACGGAAGGAGAACTGAAAAAAGCTGTCTGAGAGCGTACCATAGAAGTGTAACCTTCAGGGAGGTGTTGGTACAGGTGCAAAATCACTTTTGTAGATCTTGCCACATGGCAGTGATTCCCCCGTGATGAACTGCAGTCACAGTCCCATTGGTGGTCTCTTCCAGCTTGTGGATGCCTCGCTGGTCTCGAGTAGCAGTGCACGTTTCAACTTAAAAGAAAAATAATGGGTTTTTTTGTATCTGTCACACAAATTCCTTGGGAGTAGTACACAGATCTCAAGCCCTCTGCAAATTGTGTGTTGAGTCTGATCGCCTATAAAGTTAAGTACTATGGCCTTATGTAACCTTCAGACTTAAAACACCGTTTTCTGATTTAGTCCTGGATAAAAATTTATTGGAATCATATGCTGAGTTTTAATAAGTACCATCCAAACACACCTGACTTTAATATACACTTGACAGACCCACCTTTGACTATTTTCTGCTCTTCCTCCTTACAAGGTTAGAGCTGTTTTTCAGACAAGCCTTGTGTGAAAGGGAGAGGCAGAGATAGAGACAAGGTAAGTGAGTCAGAGTTACCACAAGGATTAAAAAAAATAAACCTTGAAAGCAAGGGTGATGTCTTGTGATATGCAAGATTTATTTTTTTTTTAATCCAAAACCTCTTGTTTCTAAAAATAACAAGTATTGGAGAGAGAACAATTTGCTTGCTATGAGGGGAAATGGGCCAGCTGCTTAACAGGACACAGCAATTCTAAACAGTCCTAATCAGGAGGGGAAGCAGAATGTGCTACTCAGTTGAAGTTCAAGGGCAATTTATAGAGGCGGAAAATAGTATCTATTACTCCAGACAGAACATGACTAAATTAAAAGGGATTATATCTTGAGTGTGTGAAAAAAAATTCAATAGAATTACTGATACATGGTGGTAACCAGCTAGAAACCCATAGCTTTTGTTCTGGATCATTTTGCATTTAATATTTTAAGTCATAAATTCGGAGTGTTCAGCTGCATTGGGCAATATCCTTGGGATGCTGGGCTTGCTTGGGCCAATGAAACCTCCAGAGGTTTCTGCAACCTGTTACAGGACTATGTAATTAGTAAGATTGGATGTCTTCACCTCTCTGGGCATTTTGATTGCAGTCATATTTTTTACTGTAATTAAGAGGAAACAGCAATGTTTTAATACCTTTATGGGTCCCTTCCTTTCCAAAAAGTTTTGCTTCTTGGCTCCTTCCCCATTTTTCTCCCAATCCCCCACCCCACACACTCACCACACACACACACAGCATAACCCCAAATCTCAGTGCTTATTTTCTTAGCAGCTTTGGGAAGTAGTTGAACACGCAGGAACTGAAATTCAAAGCGTACAAATTTCTGCAAGCGAGTCACAGACATTTACAAAATGTATGAGCTGTGATCTAAGAAATCTCTGGCAACAAAGACATGCTCTCTCAAATGTGGTATTACTTAAGGTTTCTTTTGATACTTTATATTACTTTAATGCATTTTCTAATGTGTTAGTGGAATAGAAGAAACAGAGCAACATCTAGGAATAAACTGTCTTCAACAGTCTTCTCAGTTTCCAGTTATTTATAATGTGTTTCTGCTGTGAAGATGCTATTTTATTTTTGTGATATTTAGGCTGGTTTCTTAAGTACAAGTATTTTGCACAGAGCATATTTAAATGTATGCATATTTATTAAGACATGTCAGCATTTTATGAAGTAGTTTTGATATTACATTCTGCATTCAGACAGTCCTGCCAGGCTTTCTAAGGGCAAAAAGGGAGGTGGAGGGGGTGGAGGCATTATGTGATCTCTATAGAGAAATTACTGGATGGATGGATGGATGGTCTGCAGCTGAAATTTCTTGAGATATATAAGAACTGAGTAAAGACGGTCAAATGTTCTTTTAAACAAAAGAATGGTTTCCCAAGGATCTGGTTAACCCCCTGCTCCATTTTCTGTGGAGAAGTGCTGCCTTTTTTAGAATTTAACAGAGAGCTTCTTTTTCTCCAAAAACCTAGAAATATTGCTATGTTGTCTTAGGGTGTTTTCTGAGCTTCTGTTTTGTCCTCTGTAAGTCAGTGCCTCCTCTCCCATCTGCGGCTCTTGCTTTACTGTGGTGTGAGACTCTCCAAGTGAGAGCTGCTGTCAGCTCGGTTAACTGGGAAGATCACAGAATACAGACTTGCCATCTGGAAGATAAAGGGAACAAAGAAATATCTGAATTGATCACTGAAGCAGTATTTCCATGCCAACTTTTTAATGTTTGCAAGTGTTAATTTTCAGCCTAAAACTGAGAATATTTTTGAGAGATGGAAACTGAATGTCTGAATGCCCAGTGGTAGACTCATTTATGCTCCTAGCAGAGCAGTGGTGGAACCTTTGGACCTTGCTGAGAGGCAGGTTTGGTAGGGTCTGATTCAGTTTATTTTGGAGCAGCTGACTCAGGCCCTTAATTAAAAGCACTGAGAGACTTTTTAGTGCTAAGGAGACCAGTTTCCTGCAAAGAGCTTGCAATTATGCTCTGAATGTATCCTGCACAGAGGTGTGTTTTGCCTTTACTTCAACACTGCAAGTCAAACCATCACGTTCCAGTCACAAACAGTTTCAAAATTATCCATCCTCCTTTGCCATTTTATGGAGTGCTGCTAATACGATGCAATGGGCACGAGAAGACTTCCCTGTGCCAATTTGAACAAAAAGGTTTTGGCTGCCTTTCAGACTGAAAATAGTAGGTGCCTACATTTTTAATCACAGCATGAGCAAGAGCTCACGTACACACACACACGCACGCACACAACACACTTGCTCTGACGTGTGAATGCGGGGCTGGAGGTTTGTTGTTGACAGCAGGGTCACATTCAGCAGTGGCTGTCTGATTAAACAAAAGTAGGCTACAGCATGGCAAACAAACTGTGCTCGGGGTTTCTGATCTATCAGCAGCCTTGCCAAAATGCCAGCTAGCTGGAAAGGAGATTTCATTGTTTCTAATGAAACATGCTGTGCTCACTTGTCTAGTGTGTGCTTTAGGAAGCAAATGCAACTGGTCCCCTTTCATTTGCACAGTTCTCTCTGTGCTGCTGCCTCCTGTTCCTCACACATGAAACAACTGCATTAGCTCTTTCCCAGCAGCTTTATGTATAGTTTGGTATTTACATGTGGGGAAATAACTTCTCTGTCTTACAGATAAGATGTGCTGATTTCCGTGCAATTTGTGGTTACAGAAAAGCTACATTTTTGGGAAGAGAGAAATCTAAAAAGAAGCATTGTGTCCTCCTAAGTAGCCTCATTATTATCTTAAAAGCAATTCCTTACACACATAGACATAAATCCATGTGTATGGGCTTAATGTCGTAAGATTCTTGAGTAGTATAGGATGTGTACAGAAGGTTATTGTTGCATTTTTTTTTGTTGTTGCCTAATTGCAAATGAAATAGTGGCACTTCCTGCTACCATAGTGTACAACTCCCCGCCAAGAGACCTTTGTAGACCAAAACTCTTATGCTTAATACAGTAAATGAGAATCTTGTTAATTGAAATGATTCTTATTTAACTGTGGAGTGTATCAGCTAACATTAAAAAGGCATGATCAGGTCTCCCTGTGGCCTCCAGGCTCAGCTGACTCATTTTTAAACCCTGAAAATTCTAGATGGGGAAGTAGGTAAGGAGAAAGCATTCATGAACATGGATGATACCAAAATATCTTCCAAGCAGGGTCTGTCCCTGTGTGTTCTGAACAAATGATGCTTGTGGGAGATGGTCAACAGTGACTAAGGAGGGACAGCAAGAACTTTCAGAGGTTTAGTAACCATGATTTGTGTGGAAATCTTGGAAGAACTGAGTCTGTCTAATCTAGAGCAATGAGTAACAGCCTTAAGGTAGATCTAACATGATAGGAGTGTGGAGGGGAAGGACCTGCACACGTCCCTACCTGTTGCAGCAGTGTGGCTAAAAAACAGCAAGGGGGTCTTATACTTGACATTAAAGCTGTTTTTCAAGCTATGTATAGTCAAGTATTGGAACGGATTCTGTGCAGTCCCTGTCACTGGAGGTTTTGTACTTCTAGAGTCCCATAGAGAAATGGATTGATTATTCTGGAAGAGAGGAAAGAGTACGGACTAAGCGTCCTCTTGAGAAGCTCCTGGTTGTGAACAGGGGTGTGATTTATACCTGGCGTTCATGTGACTGACGTAGCTTTTGCTACTACAGCAAAAGGATCAAAGTCAATTTGCTGTACCAGTTGCACCATAGATGTGTTTCCAAGTCAAAGAGCATCTTTAACACTTTCCTTTGGAAGAATAACAAATACTGCTCGAAGTGACAGCCTGTAGCAGATGGCAGGTTTCTAGGGGTGACTGCAGCAAAGATCAATTTCTGTCTTTAGTGGAGGGGCTTTAACACTTACAAACAAATCAATTCCTGGTAAACATTAGTGACATGGAAAATGTACATATTCAGGGGTCACCTTTCAGAATTGTTTTTCTCCAGCAGCTGGGCATCTTTTTAAGAAACCTTCTAGTGCCCAGCTAAATTCACAGTGACAGCAAAATACAACACTCTTCTAGCTATTTACTTTGCTGATGCTGGCTTCAGCTGATGCTCTTGAAGAGTCTTCCTGTGATTTGTTATAGGACCAGGTAGACCTTATTAGGATAACTGCAAAGCAGTGTGCCATTTTGTTAAATGCAGCATATTCTTCAGGAGTATATTGGTTTTAATAAGGCTGGAGAAATGAAAACTTTGACTTTTTCTAGTGCTTTATGCTTAAGTCATGTAATCACTGGCCTGCAATGAGAGCATTTTTTGGGAATGAGCTGCTGAGACATGAAGTTGGCTTAGCAACTTTACAGGTCAGTCTGCTAAGCAAATATATTCCTCTGTGGTTTTTCTGCAGGTGAAACAGACATCAAAATACTTTGTTTCTGCAAAAGGCTGTCAGCTGTGGTTGGTTTTTTTATTTTTTTTTTTCCGCCCGTGGAAGAGAGAGGGGAAAAAGAAAAAACCTTGAAAATTTCTGCAAAAGATTGGGAAATTTTTTTATTTAACAGCTTGTGAAGTACCTGAGGTGCTTGCTGCTTTCCCATGACACTGTATTGCATTGCTCCTTATGCTTTTGTTATGTCTTTGTCCTTTTTCTTTATCCAGGTCTGAATAGAGATTGTGTTTTAACCTTCAGGGTTGTGCAAGGCATATAAAGTTACTGTTATGTTCTTCCTGGGTTGCAAGCCAGATAGACTGTCCTGACTGATAACCATATATAATGCAAATTAGCCCTTCACTGTAGGGAGAAGCTGATCATCCCTTTTATTCCTCTAGCAATTCATATTAGGCTGTTGGCCCATCTTAAACCCAGATCTTAACCTTTTTCTGGACTCTCCCATTTCTACCCTCTAATCCCTACTTTTCTGTTACTGTTCTTGGATTATAAAGAGTAAGGGTCCTCTATTAATTCAATAGGTGTGAGGGCCCACTGGTTTACAGAATAGTTATATCAGCTTCCACATTGCAACTTGGCTAAAAGCACATGGGGATGGGAATAGGACGGGGTTCCCCGTCCATCCTCACCTCCCATCCCACATGTGACTTATGCAGTAGCCTGTCAGAGTACCTGCTCCTAATGCTCCCATAGCTGGACTGCATTGTAGTCTGGACTACATACCCAACAACATACTTTAATAACACATCATAGATTTCTGTGTAATTAGGATACGTATTTTAATACAATTTTTAAAATGTCTTTATCTGAGAGATACTCAGTGGCTGTAGGGTTGGGATGTACTTTGGCACCTGACACAGCTCAACAGCATTTCTGAAACTGGAGGTGAGAAGGAATAGCAATTATGCCACTCTTTGGCACAACTTTCTAAACTCTCTCCTAAGCCAGGGTTTAGAGCTCTACCTTTCTGCCTATATCAAGCAGAAAACAATCTGCTTCTTACCTTTATTCCCTGCTGATCTTGTTTCTAAGCTGTGGCTGTTTTGGAAAACGGAAACTTCTTTACAATGTAGAATGACCAGACATTATATATTGTACTCTTTCTCTGTGTGTGTGCGTGTAAAGCTATTCAATTGTGTTGTAACTTGGAATCCTGAATAGTATTCCTTCATTAATGTATTTAGAGAGTTGATGTTTCACACTGTGTTATAGTGTACTGCCACAGGAAGGGTTTTATTATTTATTGAATTTCTTCCTGAATAAACATAAAAACCCAACAAAGGAAGTATTACTGTAGACATAGGCAAGTGATGTTCATTTTAAATATACTGACTGCAAGTCACCATTCAGGGCACTACTTTACTGTTAGTTTTTTCCTGGCTTCAGGAATAAAAGGTTATTTCAAGAAGCTTTAAAAATAATTTTCTTCATTTCTTTCTCTTATCATGTAGGGCTAGTCTACACACAAGTTGATACCAAGAGCATTGAAAGTATTTTGGTGTTAAATCTGCTTATAGATTGGTCTTTCCACTTAGCTTTGAAGTCTTGCCTATCCAAAGAAAATTACTACTGATGGCTGGTGAGCAATATGTGCAGTTGAGCTGGCAATGAACATAACTTGTCTGCAAGTGTCAACCAGGAAAAACCATCTTTTACTCCTTGCAGAAATTGTGACTGAAATACAGTTAAATACAGAGATTTCTTTGTACAGACTTTACAAGCTTTGTTTTCTAACTGCAGACATTTGGGAGTGCTCTGCTTCTCCCATGAGTGTTGTGTTCTACTTCCTCTTGTGTTGTTTGAGAAGTGTGACGGTCTCCAAAGCCCTTGGGTCTTTCCAATGCCACACCAGAGGCAGACTGGGATGGGAGGTGATGCTCCTGGCTCCACAGGCAGATATCCCATAGCTGATAAGAACCACATTCCCTTGAGACTGCACGCACATTGTTTGGATGATCCACTTTCTAAGGTTGCTCTGGTAACCCAGGTATGCATGAACAAAAAATATGGTTATTTCTTGTTAGACATATTTGGTTGCCGTGGTAACAAGAGAATAATTCATCTGAAATGCAACTGGATAGGATAATTGATATATTTTGAGGAATGCCTACAGGCAATAATAGGGATTTGTCTGCCACCAACCGATCCAGACTTCAGGAAAAATAAGGTTAGGCTCTGAAACAGGAGCAAGTGTGTTTTCTATGAGTCTGGATGTAAAGGTAATACTGTTCTTCCTCGTGCCCCTGAGGGATCCTTGATGGACTTCTCTGCAACTTTAGTGCAGATCAAACTGCATCTATGATTTCTTTTGAATATTTATTTTACAAAATCCAAAGAGTTTAGAAAACCTCTGAAGTAATGAGCTCCCACTATCGTTTGGTTTCTTTGTTCTATGAATGAAATGCCTTGCAGCAATCTTGGAGGCTCCTGTACAGGAAATTCATATTGACAGTGATGACCCATTATTACAGATACTAATGACTGACTACCAGGCCTTAAAGGCTTTAATGCCCTGGTTGCTAAGCTGGCTCACTGTACTTCAGTATTCATGGAAAATTCATGAATCTTGATCATCCAGTATTTGATGTTTACTTAAATGGCCTCACGTTTTCAACATCCTGTTAACTTTCTTCCAACCCCTGTGCAGGACACAGTAAGATCTACTTCCCAGTGAACGAGAGGTTAAAATCTGATCCGTGTTCATCTCCTTCTGCACAAAGGCTGACAGGAAGGGGTGTAAGAATGGCACGGGAAAACAGATGGGAAGAGTGCCTGTGGGATGACTGAACAGATGACCCTGGGGTCCTGAGATGTGCTGGGTACATACTGGAGCACAGCTCCATCTGACTTCATAGCTGGTTCATTTTCTTTTTGTAGCACTAACCTTTTCAGAGCCATGATTTTCCTGCTAAGCTGTGCTGCCTTAGGCTTTTTTCTCTCACCTGACTCGAGAGTCTGTCCTTCCATGGCTGGTGTCTTGTCTTCTCCCAGTAACTTCTTCTGCACCCAAACAAGATATAAAGCTGGCAACTAACTTAAACAAGTAATGTTCAGCCTGGTTTTAAGGCTGCTTATGTGAATTCATCAGAAGCTTGACAGTTTAATGGCATTTCTGGAATATAATATCAATTATCTCTGACATTTTATTAATTTCACCTTTTTCATTCTGGATATGGAATCTGATACCAAGAAAACTCTCTATTCATTTTAAACTAGGTCTGAATCAGGTAGAGCTCAGAAAGATATCTGTTTTCCTGGAGAGGAAAACTATAACTTCTCAAAGTTTCCCAGGAATATAAATTCCAGCAGTGATAGATCACAAGGTCAATATGATTAGAAAAAGGAAGTATTTACTTTATTATAGCAAGGCACCAAATGGTATATGCTTTCACCTTGAGGACCCTAAAGGAAAATGTTTCCAGAAAAAGAAAGTTAGAGCCCTAATGAAAGCAGAAATACTTTTCATTCCCTCAAGACACTGTTTATTGCGTTAGTATACAATCCATCAATTCAGTAAATAGAGTCAATAAATAAGGTAGTCGTCTAACATACTTCAAGATTTTGTGCTAAGGGAAGTATGGTTCTCTTTCTAGCACAAGACAAGATCTTTCTTTAGACAAGGACAGCCTGAATGGGTAATGTCTGTACTTGAAACCTTATAATGAAATTTGCGACTGGTCAGCCATTGAAAAATCCTTCTAGATTTGTCTGTGCTGAGCTGTAAACCACATGAGCCTGCAAACTTTTGACTTTTAGAACTCACAAGTAACTTTTCAAGCCATCCAAAGAGGTAATACTCATTCCTTTTTCAGGGAAAATCTTCAGTTTATTCTGGTTGAACTGTTATGAGTATTAACTCTGTAAACAAAAGTAATAAAAAGTATCTCAGCTGAGGAATTCTAATACTAATGCAGTAGATGGTGGTATGTCAGCTCTTGTTAAACTCCCTATTATTGTATCTCATCTATTGCAATCTGCTTTTCTGCAATAAACAAGCATCTTAGACTCCAATTTTCCTGCAGAAGAAAAAGTACTTTTTTTTTCCAGTTGAGATAATAATCTCAACCTGAAAATACTCAGGGTTTTCCTTGTTTTATCTGGCCATGGTCAATCTTTATGGAAGTTTACCTTGACTATTTGCATGGGAATGAAAACTGGAGCATCTTATCAAACAGAAATCATATCCTGAGAAACTACATCATGCTTGCCTGTTGCATAAAGCTGAAAAGTACTGTTCTTCCTCCCTCTCTTGGCCATTTCAGAAGAGTTCCTGACATCCAAACAGCTGCCCAGCTGCCACAGGGCAGAATCATTTAAAGCTAAATAGCAGTAGACCAAGTTTCAGTTTTAGAAAACATTTGACATACTGTCACAGGCTATGTTATGGTCTCCTTCACTACATGTTTGATAAATTTTAATTTGCAAGTGGACAGTTTTAACACTACTTTCAATTTATTCTTTCTCTAAAGAAGCATGTAATTGATAATGCTGGGATGTATGGTATGCTAAGTTATGACAACATACCTGTTATTTTGTCATTATCTTCCCCATTGTCATTATCTTCCCCATGTCATTATCTTCTGTTTGAGAGTGATTACAAATTTCTATAACAGCCTCTTACATAGTATGGAGTTTCCTGGTAAGGCTAAAGCTTACAGAAACTTACAGCTTCTTCAAAGTTGAATAGTAAAACAGTTATTTTGAAGTTTGGTTGTACTGTCTGCCTTTCTTATCTCTCACAGAGGAAAAAGCCCCTGACACTCTATGGGGATTCTCTTCAAAGAAAGTGGAACATGATCCACACATGAAATTGTATCCTTCATTGAATTATTAAAAGTCTGCTGCTTTCTGGCAGCAGGGTCAGAAATCTTCAGTCCTACTCCATATTTTACCCTTCTAGGCTTTCTGTGTCTTACTACAAAATCTGCAGCTGACAAAATTCAATATAGTCTCTGAAAGGACTCCTGAGCACTGTTATAATTGTATTGTTTTCTTTGATTGTTTTGGAGATGTTGTAAAAGGAGGAACAGGGACAAAACTTGAAAAATTACTAAAACAAATTCAAAGGTGGCAATTTGAAATGAGAAACTCCTTGACTCTTTTGCAAACGCCTTTCAGTGTTTCCATCATCCCTCTATAGTTTCTCACTCTGCCAAAGCTGTACGTTTCTTTAGGATCAAGAGACTGGTCTCCATTTTTTCATGGGAACTCCTTTCTGTGCGTTAGAGATAGAAGGAATTCACTTGCACTACAAGGATTTCTTCTACAACACTGCAGAGCAAGAACTGTAGAAAACATCCTGCCCATGGTTTGCCTACTTCTGGAAGTTCAGCTCTGTTTAAAAAGAATATACAGCGTGATGACATTAGACCCATACTAGCCGTATAATTAGGAATGTTGCTCTGGAGGGGAACTTCTGAATCACTGGAAATGCTATAGCCAGTCAACCAGGTCACATAGACTCTTCCAACAGCTGAGTTCTGTTTGAATCTAGCTTTTTTTGTAGTTTTTTATTCCTGCTGAAAGGCTGTGCTGGCGCCTTCCTGCTTTCAAGGCTAGAGGGATGATCCTCTGTCTCAGCTGACCTCTTATGTGCTCTTTCGAAATTTATTGCTAGTTTATTCAGCTTGTTTTTGTGATAATATTTTCTTTTTTTCATAGCTTCTTTTCCTTTGTTTTTTTCTCTTTTCCCCTTGCTGCCTGACTGTGTTTTATAGACAGTGTACCTCTCAGTCATCAAGCTGTTGGGCAAAAAAAAGTAATCTCTCTTAGGCAAAATGTGTGCTACTCCATAGGATATGTGCTGTGTATTTCCCTTCCCTGTTCAAACTGGGGAACCAGTTGCAGTATGTCATGGCTTCCTTCTAGCTCTCCTCTAAATTGCTTTCCCATGGAAACGGGGACATGAGGGAGAAAGATGGAAGCAAGGCCTAATGTGGCCCTGTCCTTATGTGGAACTGGAGGTGAACAGCTTACGAGATAAAGACATGAAGCGTGCTTTAAGATCCTGCAGTACAGCTACATCTTGATTTTCTCTGAATGGTAGGGGGATGGTGAAACTAATATATAGCACCTGCTCCATCTGGAGCTCATGTTCTTCAGACACAGAATGGATCAGCTAGATCTCACTAGTGTTTTGTAAGTAATTTTAATAATTTTTTGCATCTCTCCCAAACTCTTGCCTAATAGAATCCTCGCTTACAATCTGACTCTTTCACATCTGAATTATATTGGTAGTTCATCATCACTCAGGAGCCTCCACCCATCTCAGGTTTTCTCCCTCTTTGGTTGTTACCGATAAATATATTTATAGCAAGAATGCTTGACCCACATGTGTAACCTTGTGCTTGGTACAAATGACTTTTTCATCTCATATGTCTCACTCTAGCTTTTCACATCCTTCAGCTTTTTTTAGCAGTCTTCCTCTGTATTGGAACCCTTATGATCTGAAAGAACAGCAAATTTTTATGCTGCAAACACATTTTTGCACCATATTAATTAAAAAAATAGTAATCAAACTTATTCTAAGAAAAAGTAATGAGACATTACCCTTCATCTCCAGGCTTCTAATTTTGCCGTAATCTCCCCTTTAGCCAGTTCTTCTCCTAATTTATAATCTAATATTATATTAGTCTCTAGTTTCTGACTCAACAACTCCTCTCTCATGCCACATCATTAGGTATTTTTACCAGTGTCCAGGTAGATTGAATCAGCTGCCTCTCCTCGGTCTTAATAATTATTTACTTTCATGTTTAGTCTTGCTTGTTCTACTTTTAGTAAACCTGTGCAGCATTTCTTTCCACTTCCTTCCATGTCTTTAATTATTCTTTCCATCAAAGTTTGCTCTAAAAAATTGTGTACAGTTGTAGTCAGACTAATGATCCTCTATTATGTTTCTTCCTCTTTACCGTCCTCTGGCTGTATGACCTCTTGGAAGATTTGACAATGAAATCTATGGAGTGGACCTGCAACTTCAGAAGCTATTTCTTTTTGAGGCTTTGAAGTAACCCAGACTTTTGCAAGTTGTATGGAGGCCTTCAGCCTCTTTCTGCTCTAACATAGTACTTGTGGTTCCTGTTTTTGTTCTGTTTAGCCATTCTTCCTGCGCATCCCCACACAATATTTCCAATATACCTGAGTTAACTGACATAAAAGTAATTGGGTTTTGGTCTAAACTGTAATTGTCTTTAATCTCTATCCTACTCCACCCCGACTTCAGTTCCCATCTGTACTTTATTTTTATTTATATTCTTGAGCACTTCGTTGCTACCTTTTTGAATGTCTCTGCACGGTCTAATTCTGTTTGACTTCCAATAAAATTGGTAGCAGAATTATTCCCATAAGGTTTTGACATCAGTAATTTTCAGATTTTACCTGTTAAAATGCCTGTCAAAAGAAAGAACATGGCATCAAAACAGCACTTGTTTGTTTCTGGTCAAAAAGATACCACATCAGATCACCGAGTCTTATCTTCTTGGGTGTTGTGCTGGAAGTGGTAATATGTTGAGTGTTTCCCTTCCTTCCCCTGAACTTTTGGAGAATTCTTTGCATAGCTCATAAGTATTTTCAGTGTTCTCCAGCATTTTTTTGAAGAGATAGGAGGAAAATGTAATAAACAGGACTTTTAATTTTTTTTTTTTTTTGAGGGAGGGGAGAGGCAGGATTCTTTGCCTGGTATCAATTGAGGCTCAAACCACAAACTTAAACAATCAGGAAAAAAAAATTAGTCAGCTTACTTGGTAGATTTTTGCTATATACATTCTGATTCACTATACGTTCAAATGATTTTCAAGGTAACTGTATCCTGATTTTTAATGCAAAACCAACTAAGAAACGGAGAAAAATTAAAGATTCCATTTTTTCTTAAATCACAGCTAAAGCAAGGTTGACCAACTAGTCATTGTTTGAGATGGAGAGAACAGGAGAAAGAAAGACATGACAGTCATAAGGCTACCTGATCAGTTTGGGAACAAGAGCTTTTCCCTGGTCTCAATCCATCGTGCTCCACTTTGGGACTTTGAAGACTTTATGAAATGGCAAAGTTTTCCCAGGATAAGAAACTTTTCTGCTCAGTTCCAGTTATCTTATTTGCACCCCTATCCAAGCCTCATAATTAACACTGAGTTAATTTTGAGGTTACGGTTCCTTGTTTTACGTCTATTACCTAAGAACGTATGCCGGTTTTGGTTGAGGTTAAGTTAATTTTCTTCACAGTAGCTGGTGTGGGGCTGTGCTTTGGATTTGTGCTGGAACCGGTCTTGCTACTTCAGAGGTGTTTTTGTTACTGCTAAACAGTGCTTCCACAGAGTCAAGGCCTTTTCTGCTTCTCACACCACCCAGCAGTGAGAAGGGTGGGGATGCACAAAAGGTTGGGAGGGGATGCAGCTGGGACAGCTGACCTCAACTGACCCCAGGGATATTCCATACCATATGGCATCATGCTTGGCAATAGAACTGTGTGGGGAAGGTTGTCTAGAGGCCACTGCTCAGGGACTGGGTGCACATTGCTTGGTGGTGAGCAGTTGTTTTCATTTGCATCACTTGTCTGTTTTGGGTTTTATTTCTCTCTCTTTGTTATTTTCTTTTTTTGTGACAATTTTGAATTAGTGTTTTTTATTTTATTTCAATTATTAAACTGTTTTTATCACAATCCATGAGTTTTTTCACTTTAACCCTTCCAATTCTCTCCCCCCATCTCACTGGGGGAGCAGCTGTATGGTGCTCAGCTGCCAGCTGGGGTTAGGACATGTCAGCCCTTGGCACAGTCCAGAGTAGGGCCCTGGCCCGGCAAGGCTGGGAAGAGCTGGAGATCAGCAGATCCCCAAGGGGCTGACATGGGGTTCTGAGCCAGGGGTGGGGTGTGGGGAACCCCAGGAGCTGGGCAGGGACAGTCAGGGCTGTGAGGGGCATTGAGCCTGCATGTGTGACCATCCTAGGCATGCTTATTTGAATATAGCATTCTGACAGATACTGTATATTTGAAATATAAAATGAAATTGGGTCAAATCAGTCCTATAAATGTAATTTATGTAGTTTACCCATAAGAATCTGGTGTAGTTTCCTGACCTCAGAGTGATATAGCACTAAGACTCATCTGGGTTCAGAAACTCACAGGCAAAGACTCTGATCTGTGGTAAAAGCTATTAACAATTTAAATGAAATATAATCAGGATTTGGACGCAATGTCATGGAAGTATCAGTGAGACAGAAGTTCCAGTTATAGAAGCCTGTATTTAATGTTGTAAGAGACTTAGAAATATGTTCTTCTAAAACTAACATAAGAGCCATATAGTTCAAACAAAATTATTTTCCTAGCTTATAAGGATCCCAAATTTCATGAAATTCAGGCTTGTCTTATTATAGTTTTTGATCTTTCAAGAAAAAAAGTGAAGAGAATGAGAATTCTTTTGCTTCGTCTTCTTGATACACTTTATCTTGCTTGGCTTTGAGTTAAAACTGTGACATTCAATTAGGTGCTGAAAATGTACTCATTGATTTGACACAGAAAGAAAAAAATATGAATAATTTCACATAAAAATACAACTTCTTCAGGATTTCAAGTCCCCACTTAATACTATAAAGCAGTCTTTTTTCTTTTGTCCCTCACCTGCAAAGATTTTGATTGGAAAATTCTCATATTAATACCTATAAATATAGGTATTAAACAGAGCCAGAGGAGGGAGCCTCTAATTGTTCTATGAACACAATGAAAACCTGTTGGGAATTACAGCAAAGTGAGAAACTTTTCAATTCAAGAAAAAAGCAAGCAATCAGAGGCCTTTGTTGATTTCTATAGCTTTTAATGAAAAAGCCCTCCATCTAAACACATTCATTATAGTTATCTTTTTCAGTGACTCAGTGCCATGGCTCCGTGAAATCCAATCCATGAAATACTTGCGGCTGGTGCTGCAAATGCTGCCTATACTGCCAAAAACCTCTTCCTGCCTTCTGACCTGGGCCTCCCTCCTTCGCCTGTCACAGCAGAGTAGTGCTGGTCCTTTTCAGCTCAGGTTTGCTTTGCTTCTCCCTTCCTTTTGTCTTCCTTTCTGCCCTTTTCCTTCTTCCAGGCCTGTCCTGATCACAACTCCTGTGACTCAAGGGACAGTAGAGAGATGGAGGCAACGCTTGTATCAGCCCAGGTAATCGTGCCTGGAAGCAGACCACAGGAGGATTGTGGTCATCCAGGTCAGTTCACTCTGCTTTGAAGAGTGCAGACACAGTGTTCTCTTCACATCCTGAAAATGATCTAATCTATAGCTGACGAGCAGTCACTGCAGCTGTTGATTCCTCTTTGAGGCTTTACCCAGTCTCCCCACGTGCTGCTAAAAATAATATTTGAGCAAAATGTTACTTAAAATTACAAACTTCAGCATAATTCAGTGTGTGTGTATACTTTCTGACTACTGTAGCATTCTGAATCTTCAAATTGCTATACCTATTCAGCCCTACATCGTGTTTCTTTCTTCCTCAGCTTCCTGAGTCTGGGTAGCAAACTCACAAAAAGATATAAAATAAAAAAGCTAGAAAAGTCCAAAATCAGATTGCCTGTAGGTTTGAAATTGTTCCTCTCTGCATATGGCTTGCAGTGGTTAAAGGCTTAAAACCCCTCTATTGTTCTGTTAAACAAACCACTCGTAATTATCTTACCATATATAATCATGATTCACTAAGCAGCAAATGAACAGAAGCCTTCTACAAACTGCCTAAAAGGACTCCTTCAGTCCTTCCTCACCACCACACGAATGACTTCCAGCAAGAATGAGCAATTACAGCTTAAGCTAAAGGGTTAAGACACTGTGATCCAAAGCTGTAACAACTATTATTAAGGGACTGGCATTGAAGGGGGATTATAATCTTTACCAGTGAAGTCACTTTTTTGCCTTCGTTTTGCTCTACAGTTCCCACAGTGATGAGTTGTTTTAATAGCAATTTGTATTTGATTACTGCTTGGGTATGGTCAAAGCCTTAGCATGCAGTAAAAATTTTGTGCAAAGATTCCCTCCATCTGCTCCTGAACACTTTCCATTTTCTATTTGGCAATATTCTCCAGGGTTTCTTCTTGCATGTGAGAGACACATGATAGGAAAAACTGCTCCCAAAACTTCCAGAGGAAGTACTCATTTAACACTTGTTCATTTTGAGATTATAGGTGCCTGTTTAAGTTCTACCACATGTGGCTTTAGTTTCCTTTATTTTATTTGTTTTAAAGGATACATCCAAGACATAACATTCAAATCCAGATCTTGGATCTTTCCAGAAATTGCAGCTCAATGTTTTGCTTTATTCCATTGCTGAAATGAAATATTGTTTTCCTGAGTAACATGTGAACAAGAACCCTAAGAATCAGATATCAAATTGATAGCTTCAAAAGCATGTGGTACAACTAAGTGGTAGTTGTACTTAATTATAATTTTTTTTTCCTTTCTTTCATTTTTTAGCATTATATCTCAAATAACCAGGTATGAACTGGTTCTCAAATGCAAATCTCTTCTAGGTGCTGTAGATAATCAGGCTTCAGGTAAAAATCATGACACTTCTCATTTTTATCCTCTGAATCTCTCATCTGATCTTCATATGCTTAAAATTCAAAATTCAGCTCCTTCTAAAGGTCCAGTTAGATGTTCTCAGTCTCTTGCAAGTGTTGTGAGCCTTTCACTGTAGGTTGATTATGACCATTGTGCTCAGCTGGTGGCCAATATCAATTAGTGCACGCTTTTCCCTAGATGATATGCCTCTTGAATGTAAATGAAAGGAGGAAAATAGGCATTAAAATTTCCCCCTTTTGTCTTCTGAAAACACTATACGAACATGTTTGTGTCACACAGGCATGAACTGCCACTGGCTGTTTCTCAAACTCATGAGAATTATCTTAGCCTGCTGTACTGCAGACAAAGTTTTTCAGTGTTCAGTTCTCACTGAAGTGTTTTCCTTCCTTGGCCCTCAGCCACAGATTAATAGCCTGTAAGCAAGCTTGCTCTCAAAAATGTCAAATTTAATTGAAAAAGGAAATCAGAAAATAAAAAGTTGTCTGGCATGGCTCCTCTGGGTCCCACTCTAAACAGCTTTGCAGGTTTCTCTGTTTCATTGACCAGCTCAGTGTTGGAGGGCTATGCCCTCACTGTCCCTACTGCAGCTTCTACCTGGAGTCCTCGGGGTATGATCCAGCCCCGGTGACATCAGAGGAACACAACTGTGTTCACTTCTGGCTCACAGGCTGCACAGAGCAATAACAGGCCTTTTGTCACCTCCTTCCCCTCCCTGCTTTGCCAATAAGCTGAAGAAAAGCAATAGCATGAGCTGTCACATGGCTAAGGACAATGGGCTGCCATCTGCACCTTGTTATTTCTAGGCCCAACACTGGGCATCCCAAGGGAGGCTGGAATGGAAGGTGCAGAGCTCTTAAAGGAGACTGTGGATAAGTAGGCCAAAAGTTTTCCTAACAAAGAATTAAGCAGGAAGCACTTGGTTTAGATCCGTCTGGTTTGCTGTGCTTTGTGTGGATCAGAGGGAATTGTGAAAGAGCTGGATGTCTGTCATGGCACGCTAGGAATCTGAGGAAGTGATGACCCCAGGTCCCCATGTAACTCTGGAACTGAGAGCTGGGAGGTACCAGTCCCCCTGGTCTATGGAATTGCCTGCCTGGTCAGTTTTACTGTGTACCTCTGAAACTTGTAGGAATGTCTAAACCACAGTCCTATTCTTGTGTGAATTTACTGAAGAGCAGAACACTGATGTTTTGGCTCAAGTTCATGCTGAGAAAAAGCTGTTGAAGCAAAGCATTCTGTCTAGGAAGCAGCTGTTTATAGCTGTTGTGAATGTGCACCAGTCCCAAGTTCTGTTTGATAGATAGCATATGACCTCAGTTTTCAAAGCTTTCCAATGCTTTTCTTTGGTTTTGAGTCCAGCAGACTAAAGAAATCTTGTCTCTTACAGGAAGAAAATTTGCAGTTATAGGCACTTCGTGTTATAAAATAGTACCTTGACAGGAGAGTGCCACCCTGCCCTGGGGAGGTCTCTTCAGGTGGGCATTCATCTGGCTGCTGTATTTGGATGCCAGCAGAATCCAAGTGATCCTCATTTCTGGCCTAGAGGTAGAAAACTGTTCTGATCTAGAAAGCAGCATAGTGTAGATGATTATCCATTCAGAGGGAGCCCACACACAAGGCATTTCAGTGTTGGGTTTTTGCCTGTGACATTTGAAAGAATTCTTACCATTTCTCTTCTGTGTTCTGTCTTGGAGAGAGGTAAAATGCGGCAGAGAAACACCTGCAGCCAAGTTAAAAAACAGAGTTCTCAGTCCAGTGCAGGTGTGCAGTGAGTCCTCAGTATTCATTTGTCATAGACTTTTTCCTGCCTTCGCACAGTGCTACAAAATTGCAGAAGACAAATTTATAGCAAGAGCCATTATTAGAACTCATTACTTGCCTGTTTACTGTTGAGTATGTTGTGCAGTACAGATAAACTTCTCAAACAGTAAGACTTGTGCATGTGGGGAATTCATTAAGAAAAGTTTTAATTTCCTTAGAATAGATTTTTAACTATATTTTTTTTGCAGCTCCATAATCTGATAGCTGTTCTCCACGAGGAGATAAGAACACTTGGTACAGACAAATGACATCACTCTTAAGTAATACATTCAGAGATGTAGTCTAAATTTTCCTTGTGATTTCCATGGTTTGACTCCTCTGGTCCAGACAGACTCTTCCCCAGGCAGGCCTGTGGGAGAGTGAAAGACTATTTGTGTTGAGAACCAAAACTGGAGAGGTAGGGAGGGTCCTCAGCAAGCAGCCTTAGGACTTTCTGCAGTGCTGTCTATAGCAAGGAGCCTTGCCTTGACAGGAAACAGGGGTTGTAGGACATTTTTGGTGGATTGAAGAGTGCCACAACAGGAATAAGGTGCTCACCCATGTTCTGTATTCTCCAGCTATATGATGGAGGGCTAGGCTTTTCCCCAAAAAATACCCTCTTCCTTTAGGACTGGAGGCTGTGCTGATCAGGGACTAGAATAAGAGTGGAGATAATAAAGGTCTCTTCACAACTCTTGTCATTTACCTTGGGCTAATTGCCTCACCTTCCTTATTCCTAAATTTCCTAAGATGTAAATTGTGAACAATCATATCTGTGACTTTACAAAGTCCTTTCACCAAGTTAAGCAATTAAAATTGAGTAATATCCATGAGACTAGTCTAGGACTGCCATCCTGTAGATGGGCAGTGTTTTCCCCAGGCATGCCAAACAGCTGCAGCCTGTAATGGATTGCTTTTTTTTTCTTCATTTCCATGTGTAACATTTCTTCAAGAAGAAGTAGGTTTGCAATGTCTACTTTTATCTAGCTCTGAGTGTTCTAGCCTCTGTGTGTTACCTGGTCTCCTCTTTGACTCAAGGGTGGTACTGCTGAGTGTTGCTAGGAAAATCAAGCTTCTGCTTTTAATTTTTGTCACAACAGTTTAAGGCAGTTGATCTCCAGGTTTCTTTTGTGAGAACAGGAATCAGACTGCACCAGCACCACTTGTGATGCAACACTTTTTCATAGACTGAGAGAACCTGGTGCAGACTTCCAAGGAGTCGTCATTCATTGAAAGCTTTGCATTTTCAATCACTTCTAAGAAAGTCTATATTACCATCAGAGCAAACAATTCAGCCAACATTCAGCCTTAGTCTTCTCATATTGAGGGGCAGCTCAAGTTTACATTAACAAAATTAGGGTCACTTTTACAGAGGTTTGTTGGAAAGGATGGGAATACTGTCTTCAATAAAATAATCATCCATCTTAAAGTAGAACTAGATAGAAGCTGGAAACCAGCACACAAATGCTACAAAAAACAAGTGAAACCACGCTCCTGGAGAATGCAATGTATTTTCAAATTTACACTGAAGGGAATTTACTGCCTACAGATAATTTTCAGTTTGAATGATTTCATAAAGGCCATGAGAACAGTCTTCAGACATTTATAGAGAAAAACCAGTATGCAATCTCTTCACAGACCGGGAGAATAACTAAATAAAATTAATTGACATTACCTCCAAAATTCTTTAACTGTTAAGTACCCTAAAATTAATTTTCAGTCCAGCTCAACATTGGGTTTGTAAAGAATCTGTGATTGATTCTAAATGGATGAAAGTAGTCACCTGAAACTAGTAATGGTTTCCCAATGAATGAGGAATGCAGCTGACTGAGACAGTGGGGGATCTCCCTAGTTTTAACCAGGTGACAGCTGTAGAAACAGATGCAGTTTCAAGGTGTCATTTCAAGAGATAATATGGTTATGAGTTAAGACAGCATTTTGTGGTCAGAAAGTGCACTGATACATCTATATGTCTGGGATTGTGGGACAGTGTGGAATCGACCTCTGAAGAAGCAGGTCTGGGTCATTAGATGTTGCTGAGGATACGAGTTATAAGGAGCATTTTAGTTTGAGCCCTCTCAACTATCAAGCAAAAATCTCCCAAGAGATCAATGTTTCCTTCAAGTTGCAATTAATATTGGTTTTTATCAGTATATTGGACACAGAAGGATTTGAAATCTCTTTCAAAATTGCTGGTTACAGTAATAGCTACTTTCTTTATTAATTATTGGAGAAATAACGAATTAACTTCTCTTACAGCTCTTTAATAAGGAAGTACAAGCTGTCTTTGAAGTACTAACAGCCCTGTTGTTCTTGTGTTATTCTGGCACATGTAATTATCTCTCTCCAAGACTTTAAGCCATTATGTTTATCAAGCAAATCAGCAAATAAGTCAAAGTGCAACTCTAAAACTGAAGCAGCCTTGTCTGCAATGCAGGAAATAGAATTCTGCTGCTATTTTATGGCACACGTGGCCATGCAAAATCAATTTTCATCCAAATCAGATAAGTTTTACCAATAGATCAACTAATAGAAGTTATGGAAAAAGGTAAATATACATGAAAGTAGAGGAAGAAGTCCCAGATTTCAAATCTAACGTGCTTCTGCTGTAACATGTTCCAGTCTGAAAAAGAAGTTTGCTGAAAGAACTGAATGAAAACAAATCTACCACATTGCTCTATAACCCAAATGGAAACAGTATTTACAAGTCTTCAGGTATTCATAGGAGAGAAAGTATTCTTCCTACTAAAGTGGAGTAATGAAAGAAAACAAGGATAAATTATGCTCATCAAGAAAACTCTGAATCCTTGTCTGCATGGAATGGTTTTGCCATTTTTAAAAAAAAAATTACATTTATCTAATTTTTTTCCTGTGATGACATTAGTAGATTTAAAGAGTCTGTCCACTTTGTTTACATTGGGTTAGTTCCCAAAGAATAAGACAGAGATCCATAGAGTCCTAGACTTTCTCAAAATAGCTGTGTACCATTCTGGTTGCAACATCCATCCAGTTTTGCATTCTGGGACATTTTCCATTCTTTGTTTTCTACTGGAATCTGCTGTATTTATCGATCTCATGGTCAAACGAAAAGATTCTGTGATTCCTCTGATACCATCTCATTGTGCATGCGGCTTTAATGATTTCACCACTAATTTCATGTTGCTCGAAGGCACCACTGACCACTGTAAATCAGATAGCTATTACTACAAACCGGGTAAGCGTGCATACTCTTGTAGCGTGGGTGATGGTCCTTCTAACAAAGTATCCTTTCCCAGCTTTCTAAAAGGTTTTCATACTCATACATTCTTTCTTCTTTTGGTCAAGTGGTATGGGTGATGAACACAGGCCACAGGACTGACTGCAAAATGACAGTAACCAGAAAAGGCTGTGGAAGAGCAGGATCTGGAAGGGCCTTTGGCTGAGTGCAGGTCATCTGTGAGTGTCTGTAGCACAAGGCCAGCTCAGGTTCCCTTTCGGTAGAGGGGGTTGTCTGTCATCACCTAATTGTTGCTCCTGAGGACTATTTGCTGGTTTCAGACCAGTTTAGTGATATTTTTTTAAGTGTAAGGGCTGTAGTCACTGGCGATAATGCTATTTAAAACAGTCCTCTGCCTTCATTTTTCTAACACCAAGTGTTACAAAGGAGATGAAATGACAGATTTGCAGGACTGTGATTCCAGTGAAACACAGAGGTCACTGATGGCACCTGGTTACAAACCCTCCAATATATACAAGTGCTTAACTCCCACTGAAGCTGTCTGCTTATTTGTTCTTATGAAATTCTAGAGCATAATCTAAAATTAAACTTCTGATTTTGTCTGTAGGGGAAGTTAATTAGCAAATCTCAGCTTGCCCACCAATATCACTTTCATTCGGTGTTAAGAGCAAGTTTAGCACTCAAGTCTCTTGTTGTTTTTTCACAGCAAACGGTCTCTGCTTATTATCATATTAAAGGAATGCCACTGGTTAAATCAAGCAATGAATATAAATAGCTGTATTACTGCCATCAGGCATCAGTGTTTATTTAGTGGATGTGAATCATGTGTGCCTCTTTGATCTGGGTTTGACTAAGCCAGTGCTGTTTTCATACAAAAAAGGTTATTTGCAAACACTGCAAGAGTATGTATATATTAAACATGGAACTAATCAATATGGAAGGGTCTTTGCTACTTTGACAACCTGGTGTGCTGCCATGGTGTCTTTAAGTGTTCTGAATTTCTCTGTGAGTACCTGGGTCCCTGAAGACACTCGCAGCTCTTTTCTTTGGACTAGAGAAGATCAAGATTGAAATCTGGGCCTCACTGAAATCAGTGGCCATATCACTCTCAGGTCCCTGTGAAGGGCACATATCTGGCAGCAGGAAGGACAAAAATAATCAAGGACAATGCTGATTTATTTGTGGACTGGTTTGATTACAGTGCATGCAGGAGAGTATTTGCAAGAGAAATTTGTTTGTGCACAATCAGATAAGCAGATAGACTCAGACCTACTTGTGCTCATTACTCACACTGAACTTTTTATTACTTTTTGCTAAAGCAAAGCTCCCGTGTTGAATTTTAAAACTGAACCCACATGCCTTCCCTTCAACAAACTATATGCAGGCTATTGTGTGCATTGGAAAAGCAAATGATAACCCATAGGTACTGCCAAAGTAATGTTATCGCAGTCATTGCGACAAACAACTTAGAATGAGACTCATTCTGATGCCAAACATTAACCTGGGCAAAACAGCTGACAGGAATGGTGTTTATTCAATCATGGGTCATGACTGACCTCAAATGCTCTCCACGGAGGGAACTGGGGATGACAAATAAGTGGAAAATTTGTAGAAATACCCAAACCATTAGGTGTTTTCTGAGTCCAAAATGTGCATCCATCCCTCTCTCACTTTGTTATTTCTAGTGTAATGCAAGGTCATACATAAGTTTTAGGATAAAAAGGAAAGCTTGACCTCAACGGTTTGGGCAAGTTTGGTCTACGCTCCTAAATTTGTAGCAAAGTAGGATTAGTTTTGCATCATTTGAGATTTCTTTTTTATGACTTAATGCCATTTTGAATGTTAATGTTCCCTACAATTATAGGGTGTTTGTGTTATATGTGTTGCAGAAAAGGAGTTTTAAAACAATTTGGAATTATAAATGTACTTGGAAAGCATAGACCAGTGAAATTCACATTTCAGTCTTGATATTTTGTAATCAAGTGAATTACACTTTATTTAACCTAAGAAAAAGGGTGAGAATTTTAAAGATGAAATGGTCGTCATTTTGAACGGTGTAAAAAGAGGATTTTGGTGTGTTCTTTCGTAAAGGCCATATGCTCTTCATGGTAATGTTATGATGTTCTCTTGACTGACTGTGCGTTACTACATCAGAGACTTTGTGAAAGAAATCCAGCCAGAAAGGAATAACCCCAATGACACAGAGAAAAGTCCTTGAAGGAGCAGCAGAGATACAATTATGGGGGAATACCTTCCATCTGGCCTCTTCAGACTGGACTGATTTATTCTTTGAGTTGTTGGAGTGAGTACAGAGAAGGGCAACAAAGCTGGTGAAGGCTCTGGAGAACATGTGCTATGAAGAGAGGATGAGAGAGCTGGGAGTGTTCAGCCTGGAGAAAAGGAGGCTCAGAGGAGACCTTATCACTCTCTACAACCACCTAAAAGGCAGATGTAACCAGGTGGGGGTCAGTCTCTTCTCCCAGGAAGTGACAGGACAAGAGGAAATGGCCTCAAGCTGTGCCAGGGGAGGTTCAGGTTGGACGTCAGGAAGAATTTCTTCACTGAAAGGGTGGTCAGATGTTGAAATAGGCTGTCCAGGGAGGTGGTGGAGTCACCATCCCTGGAGGTATTCAAGAAACAACCGGATGTGGCACTTAGTGCTATGGTTTAGTTGACAAGGTCAAAGTCAAAGGCTGGACTCGATGATCTCGGAGGTCTTTTCCAACCTAAATGATTCAGTGATTCTAGTCCAGAAACGAGAAATACCAAGGCTTGAGGCAAATAGAGTGACCAGATCTCACTTATTTTAAGGGATGTTCTTAATTTCATTGACTGTTACATGAGTAAACAAAAGGTGGATCAATCAACCTTTTGTTTTATTGACCCAGCCAAAGCAATCTAAGTATTGATTGAAGCTGTTTTTCTCTGCATAGTTCAGCCTGGAGAAGTGTAATATTTTAACACAAACTTAGCCAAAGCTTTAAGGTATGCATGGAACTGCATGCCTCAAATGAAAATCATGGCTGTGATTTCATGGTGGGAATTAAGCCTGTTTATATATACATATATATATATATATATATATATTTATATGTATGACCTTACCTCAGACTTCTGCTTCTTGCACTTTTACCTAGTTAAGAAAAAGTCATGCACGGAAGAACATTTCTTAAAAAAGGATGAATTAATAGAGAGATAGTTTGTTATCTGTGTTAGTGAACTGTTTCACTGACTGTAGAGATTACAGTGTCTCAAATTCTGTAAATACCTCCTCACCCTGACGGTAGTCTACTGCTGTCCCTTGCAACTGGGTGTGTAGGCAGACTTTCCTGTACTATATCTGAGAAGGAGGTTCTATAAAGTCAGTCTATTTCTCAAGACCTTTTGACATCAAAATATATATCTACAGTTTGTTCATTTAGTCAAAACCTTTTTCTGATGAAGAAAAAAATATTCAGTTTTGAGTATTTGTTTCAATCCTCATTATGGTGGATTCCTTCCAGAGCTTCCCACCATGGTGCCGAAGTTCAGATTACTGTCCTAATAAACACTTTAACAAGTGAAGCTGTTACAAAAGATACCTGAAGTAATAGCCTTTTTCCTACATTAGTCTCTATGAACAAACTGGTGATATTGTGAAAGATATCTTCAACCTTTGCTCCCAGCACTGCTGACAGCCCTCCATGTGCTTTGGCAGCAGCTTCAGCAGGATCTCAACTCAGAGAAACTGTGGGGTATGTGATGCAACGAGAGCACATTTGTAGTTGGGCAATGAGCCTGCTCACCTCGCCCCAGTTCAGGTGCAGAGCCAAGTATTCTATAACATCATTAAACAAATGGCAGAAACTGTTGGACACACAGAGAAATATTTGCTAAATTACAGAATCTTATCAGAGGGAATGTATTCTTGCTGTTTGTTGGCGGGACTTTCCAGGAACTCGGGATACATAGGGTCAGAAATTCCTGGCAGCTTCAGTGCAGCTGGGTGCACCCTCAGTGTCTATTTGAAACCACAGATCACATGCCCTCTTGCTCGCTCTCTCTATTCTGTTTCACTTCTCTATCAACTCTAAGCTGTGGAAAAGATACAGAACTTTCTTTTCCATCCATGCCTAATGTTTTTTTGGCAACACTTTTAAAAAAAAGATACATAATGCCTTGTGTCATGATGGCCAGTGGAAGTCATCTTGATCCTGCTGAAAATTAGGTCCTCTTTACAGAACTTTTCCAATCCTCTCAAGAGGACTGAATTATTTAGATGGGAATATAGATAATATGGATTACCAGGGCCCCAGCTCTGCAATATATCATGTGTAAGGAAATAGGTCTCTCTAATAGTGTCTTAGAATCTACAGACAGCAATCCCTTCAGGAGTTAACAACTTCGTTTGACAATTTTTTTAAGTAGAATTAGCCTAGATTTCTAATATGAGACAACTCAGTAGATTTTGAACCGGCTAGCTACTTTGAATGGAGCAGTGTAGAAATTTTAAGATTATTAGAGTCCAAGTGAATCTTATTGATAACCCTTCAGGAGAAAAGATTGCAATATGAGTCTAACAGTATTCTACAGCAAAGAATCCATCTGTATGGAGGATTTGATGAGTACTCAGGGCAAAATCTGAAGGCAAATTTTAGAACACAATAAGCTCCGGTCAGGAGCATCTGCACCACAGGAAGCCAAACTCAGCCTTTTGTGCTTGTAGAGCTCTGTGTCATTACACATGTAATGTGTAAATATGATAGGAAGCTTGTGTGTCACTTATGCATTGTCTCCTCATTACCAGAGTATTTAGTTTCCTGATAAGTGAACTGCTTGGTTAAAAAAGAGTTTAAAAAACTCTATTCCAAGCTGAGCACACACCACAATCATTAAATTGGCACTCAGGTCCCATCCCATAAAAAATTTCTGAATCTATGGGTCTCTACACACATACATAGCTCTGCCTTGCCATTCTTTATTGAAGGATTACTGTCTAACCAGGTAACTAGCCCCTGTCTAAGGAGCCTATTGAGCCAGTGAAAGTTTCAGATAACACAATAATATCATATTTTATTTGGATAGCTGAATATGGAATCAATCAGTATTGTGCAGGGTAGTTCTGTCATAAGGGTTTCTATCACTAAATAATTTGGTTCTGCTATTGCATTAATTCTTCTTAATAACCAGTCTTTTCATTTCATTATTTTCATTATTTCTGAGTGCTTCGCGGTGAGTTCTCAAGAAAAAAATTAATGAAGATGTCTTGTTGTATGTAGGTATTTAATAAAAAAGAGAAAGATTTTTCATTTGATTGTTTTTTAAAAGATGCATCTTTCCTTTTTTAAGTTCTTTGTGCTTTCAGCATAAATGTGGATGTCTCTTAAATGTTTAGCATGTGTTTGCTCATGGCTTCTTGATCATCTGATTTCCTTGTATCAGCCTCTACTCTCTGCCACGGCTCAGGTCTGGTCCCAGACTAAGGAACATTCAGAAATCTCATAATGCCTCACACTAGTAGTTAATCTCCTGTGATGGATATGTTTCTATGATGATTCCTATCTGGTTTCTGCTCCAGTGAAGACAGACCAGCCTTTATTTCAAGAAATGATTCATATGGGAAGTAGCCTCAGTCTGCAGTTATTCACTTTTCTGGAGTGGTTTGCTAATATTGTATGGAAGAAAGTGCTGGGATGCTACTGACTGTAAGCAGTCTTGCTGGTACAGATTTTAGCACAATATTCTAATACAAAATTAGCCCTTTTACCTTAATTAGACCCGATCACTGCTCAAAATACATATCTTGTTGTTAAGGGATGGTCTTGCTACAGCTAAGCAGAGACATCCCTAAAGCGCGGTGTGCTTCTGCAGGAAAAAAGCGGGGAGAGGCTCCGTCTTTGTAACTGCAAAGCTGCCTGCCTGCCTGCCTGCCTGCCAGGGTCTTCCATCGATCTGGAACTTCCCACGCTCTCCCCCACAAGCACAGTCTCTAACCTGAAGAAGGCAACAATTTTCAGAGTTCTGAAGTCATGGCTATTTGCCTCAGCACAATTTATATGTTTTAATCTTGCAGTTGGTTCTCGTGTTCATGAGCTTGAGGTCCTGAAGCCCAACTCTTCGGCTGTTGCATCTGGGTATTTAGCAACTATTGGGTATGTTATATAGATGCATCTGTGTTTTTTTAACATGGATATGAAAATACGGGTGCTGATGATAGTGATGAGAATTGTTCTGTCATGAGGTGATGAAAGGGAGAGAGATGCAGATAGAGTTGTCTGTTATTACCAACTGCTTCCTGGTTTTGTCACATATTGTAAGTGTCTCCTGATGTTGCAATGAGTAAAAAGGGAAAAAACCCCAAACCAACCTGATATTCAGTTCTACAGAATCATTATGCAAAATCTACAGGAAAATCTGTGAATTTATTTATTTATTTATTTATTTGCTGGCTTTATTGTTGTGAGGAGTTGAGATGTATTTTGTGGCTTGAGATGCCTGCAGGTGTAAATCTATCTAGACCAGAATCTGCATGGTGAATATTTAGTGTAAATGAAGGGTCACTTACAGATTGGAGGTTGAAGGGTAGAATTTGGGTTATGTATACAACAGTCTTTCTATTTTAAATAGCTGTTTTCCTTGGGAAATAAAATTCCTTTCATTTCACCATGAGATATTCTGGTAGACAAACAAGACCAAAAAAAAAACAACTAATGGGTAAAATATTTTATCTACTTCTCATTCCTTTTTTTCTTCCTAATATTTATTATCTTTTTTTCTGCTTCTTTCCTCTTGCCCTTCTTTTTCTTGTCAGGCCCAGTTTGTTAATTTCCATTAACATTTCCTTTAACTGATTTTCCCTTTTTTTTAACTGAAGTTACACCTCGATCCTCTCACATGAGCATTTCCTTTTTCAGGCTCTGGGCTCCCTTTCTTCCATCCCGAAAGTCCATTTCATTCTACTCTCTTTCTCTACCTTTCTCTCTCATTTACTACTGTTCCACCTTTTGATTAAAATTCCAACACTTACCTTTCATGCCCTTGCTCTAACACCCTTCCCGTGCTCTTCTCCCTGATTCCCCCATTCTTTCTTTCACCTCTGTTTTCTTTTTCTCTTACCTTTTCATCTAGAAAAAAAAATATTACAGGCAGATGCAAATTGGCTTCTTGGCTACTCACTCCTTCCTACCTGCCTTGAGGTTGCACACCAAGACAGACACAGGGAGCTGGGCGATGTCCTGAGAGAATCAGAGGTGGGAGTAGCCCATCCTACGTGTGGACCTCATATTCAAACATCAAAGAAATTTTACTCTTGCTTGAAATACATTGTTTTGGTCAAGAACTTAACTTTCTCATAAACTATTTGCTGTGAAGTAAACTGAATTCTGTGTCCAGCATTACTCAGCTGGAGCAGGAATTTAGAATCTTGTAATAAACTTCCTTCCTGAGAAACTGCCCCAAAAGGGCTTTTAATAAGAGTGGTGTGATAAATTTTAGAAGTTTAGTTCTAAGTGAATAAACATGTTCCTGAGAGACAGGGAGAGGAGGGAGATACTTATTTTCTCACATCTCATGAAGGCAGCGAAGGGAGGTAAATATCTCATGATAACCACACCCCTTGTCATACTCTATTAGTCACATCACATGCTTCCTGAACACAACACTTGTCTGTATTCCCCTGACATTTTGCACGTCTCACAAGTACAATGACTAGTTATCATCCTCAGGGTGAACACCCATTAAATACAGTTCAGTGAGTCTCTACAGGAACCTCTCATTGCCTACGTACAGTATGCTAGGCTTCACAGAGGCTGTGTTTACTCCTCCCAGAGAGAAAATGCAATTGGATAAGATGTGAGTGGTGTGTTTTGACCTTAGAGTTGTGCTCTATGAGTCAAAAAGGAGCTGGAAACCTTTCTGCCTTTTACTACAAACCTTGAGGATTGCATGCTATGGTTCTGCCAAGTGGCACTTGGAGTTAAGTCTGCAAAGCAGCATGAAGGTGGCCTTCTTCTAACTGCTGCTGCTCGCATGCTGTGGGCCCATAGGACATTGGTCCTGCCAGACTGCAGGAAAAGGACTTCCCAGGTGGTGCACCAGGGGTTCTAAGGTAATAGGGTAGCTGTTGGCTGGAGGAAAATTCCAGTTATGGGCATCCTTGTCTGCAAAAGTTGATGGCAGCCTATACAACTTTGCAGTAACTTTGTTAACCAGGAGCTACTTCAGATCATTCATCCTGTCTCATTTCCTTTAAAGCCATTGTAGCTAGGGGAAGCAAAGAGAATTAGACACTGAAATCCCTTTGGTTTGCTCCGTGAGTTAGCGGGAGTCAATAGCCACAATACTCGACTGCTTTTTTGTCCTTGGGATTTGTATATCTGGTATGACAGCACTATATTGTGATCCTGTTGCATCAGGATAAAAAAAGATATGACACAAAGTACTTTCAGTGTGAGGACCTGGCCTGGAACATCAAATAAGTGAGTTTTTGTTCATTTTTATGTAGTGCCACATTATGAATGAAGATGCACAGAGAAACTGGGTTAGGTTAGGTGCTCAGAGCACTATGACTCTAGTCCTTCTACATGTAACTGTGGATGAAGTACTGAAATCTTCCTCAGAAATTGCTCTTCCTCTTTGATGGGCTTGAGTTAAAAATAGTAAGTTAGAAAGGGCAACTGCTGCATATGAGAAGCACAACCAAATGCAGTTGTGGCTCAAGACCTGAACAGAAACATTATGTCCACGCATAAGCCAAATATCTTTTCCTGGAATATAGGATGCTTCCTTTTGTGTGTCAGGCTCTGACCACTGAGTCACTTCCTGTGGGTTTGCATTGTGTAGATTAGCAGGTGCAATTCTAAGCACGTATAGAAACTTCCTTTCTTACTGCTCTCTCAAGGGTTGTCCTTGGCTTCCTTAGAAGTTCAAACTTCTCTACTTCCTTACCCACACTACATTTCTCTTCATCTCTGTCTCTGCCCCTGCCTGTCCCTGCTACCTGCCCAGGCTTTCTTCCTGACAGCTTCTTTCATTTCTTTCTTTTCTCTGGCCAGCAGTCTTAAAGAAAATAGCCAAGCTAGTCTGTGGACTAGTAAAGCTAACTCTTTACAAGGAAGTATTTATTCTATGTTTCAACAAATACAGTCTGCCTGCAAAATCTGGAATTCCTCTGGAATTGCATTTGGTGCATAGGTTTTTGCAAAGGAAAGAACATAGGTGGGAGAGGTTGTTGAAGGTAATACAGTCACTGAACGACAATGATTCAGGATTCCTACTTTTCCCAAATCTTGTACTGCAGCTATGGACTTAATGTCTTTGTACCAGAGTAACTATTTCAGCTGAACCACTGAGGTTTTCATCAAAATGACTAAGCCAGTAAAAGTGACTGTGATTTTACATGCCCTACTCCATTTTTGCTTTGTTCTGCTGTCTGCATGGGAGTAGCTATCCTGGGGTGTTAACTATACTAGAATTGGTTTTTAATTTAACATTTGTGTGCACATGACCTCTCAGTCTTATGTCTACTTACCTTATGAATGAGTAAGGGTGTCCTTTACCTGGGTTGTTTATCAGAAAAGAAAAACAGAAGTAAAGGACATATGTCATTCTTCAGACACAAATCCACCCGTTCTTTATTCCTTTTCCCTGTTAAATTCTGTAACTTAACCACCATGGGCAGCTTTTTCTAAGTGTCTCTAGCACCTGTTTTCTTTCTGTCTACTTCACACAAGTTTTGGAAGGACTGCTCTACATTTAAAAAAATTGAGCATACAGTCAAAAAATAAAGTAAAGGTGAGGGGAGAACTTTCCCTTTTGAAGACACATGTTATTTTAAGGGCCGAATGTCTAATAATCTGCCAGATAAATATGAGAACATGGTCATACATTTGTTGAATGAAAGCATGACAAATAGAAGGCAGGAACCTATTTCAAAGAATGGTGCTGGCATTTTGCTGATATTTTGCTGATATTCTAGAACTACAATGTTTAAAAGCACAATGGCAGAAGCAAATGGTTTTGAACTTTGCCAATATAATGAGCATAGGGTAGAAGCTGAGAACAGTTGTGCCTGTGTTCTTCACGTTTTCCAGAGCTTGCCTCTGGCTAGGGTTGGGTGAGGGATGAGAAAGAAGGAAGGACCTAGACTCAGAAGTGTGCTGAATGTTTGTTTGTTTGTTTCAGAGGACAAGGATAAGTGATTGAGATGATGGTGCTTCACATCCCAGAGGGAGTTTCGCTTCACAGATAAGCACCCTGAGTCATGAGCTGAATACATTTCAATGGTAGAAGTAAATCCCATCAAAGTTTGCTGTTGTAGCTGGACGTGCTGACTCAAAGCACTTACTACGTGAGCTACCAGGGAGAAATGTGGCTGGTAGTAAGTCACACAGTGGCCCATGAGGAACTTGGGAGGCAGAAATTATTTTTTACATGAACAAGAAACCATCTTCGTACGTGAAAATGTAAGCTGTTTGTTTCAATGAAGAGGCTGGGTTTGGCTTTACTCCATGTAGTTATTTGAAGGCTACTGAGAAATGCAAATCATGATTTATTTTTACTGTGCTATGTGATGAGGCTCATACTTCAGAGGCAGAGAGACAAGTTTCTGGACTCTGTCCAGGAATTAGCCAAAACAATAAAATAAAAGAATCGCACAACTTATACAGTTTGTTTAATATGATTATGAAAACTTGAAAAAAAAAAGTAGAGGTGATTCACAAAGGACAAAAGCAGGTAATTGTCCCAGGGGCTTGCTGCAGAAGGAGATAAATTTTGGTCTAGTGGCCAAAGGACATTAGTTTTCTGGGAGCTTTAGACTTTTTCATTAATTCAATTTGTCCCTTTAGAGATTTTCTGTTTCTCTTGTTTTATGTTAACTTATTTAGGTAAAACGTGCTCAATGTACATATGTTTTACTCTTAGCTGCCAGACACCTCACATAGTCTTTTGTACTCTGTCTGTGAAAAGGGTTGACACAATTTTTGAGAGACAGCATGGAAGGTTTTCACAGATTACTTTTAGAACATAGGTTGCTAGCTACTATATCCTGGTCCATGGGGAAGTGTTTTTAAATTATCCTAAACTGTTTATTCTGATGAGATACAAAGAGTTGTACTTAGCTAATGGATTAAAATATTCTCTTACTTAGTAGAAGAGGCTGAGAAACATATTTATAGGCTCATTCTGCTGTTTAATACCATTTCCTTCCTTTTTACTCCAACAAACCTGAACAGTTGAGAATAAACTTGAGACAAACCGGTTCGAAGACAGAATTTATAAAATCTCACAAAATCTGTGTCTGTTGTATGATCTAATCTCCTCATTAAAGCGGGTCAGCTTCAAATAGAAATATTTTAACCTTGCTGCCCTCTCATAATGCCTGCCATATTGACACACCTGCCTTTTCTTTGCAGTTTCAAAGACCTTAAGCACTAATGCTAATGATACTCCTCTTTGAAATGTGTTAGACAGAAATATTCTTGCCTGAGTGCAGCAGGAAATTGAAATGGTGTGATGCCAGAAGCTGAAGAAGATGCATGTTTGCACAGCACTGGGAAATGCAGGGGCTTTGCTTGCAGACGTTCCCTTTGGGATTTTCCCTCTTACTTTCTCTCAGCAAGGGCAGACGCACAGGTCTGAGTTTCAGCCCAACACTGTCTGTGAGAACAAACCACTGTTTTCAGAGTACAAACACAACTGGAGCTATCAGACCACCCCTGAACTGGCCTAGGATCCTTCACAACACAGGCCTCCAGGTACAAGGTTGGCTGCTTCTGGGACCTTGCCATTACTTGCTTATCTGTGGGTATGCCCATGTTTTCCAAGAAGAATAGATAAATAGAAATATTCCATGCTTAATATTGGCATTAAACAGCTGGCAAAAGTCTGTAGTCTGCTAAAAATAAGCGCTGCCACTTTATACCAGCTGCACTAGTGATCCTGTTTTCCTAAAGTCTTTTTTAGAAAAAGATTCCATGGTGAATGAGCGGAGTCGCAAAAGAGAGCTTGAACAAGTTGCCCATGCAAGAGTTACGATCAGTGTTGCTGGCCTTCTTCCAAGATTATGAGTTCTTTGTGTGAATTGGAAAGTGCCACTAATAATCAAGCGAGGGTTCCTAAAGTCAAGGGAGAGAAGGCGGAGGCTCAAACAGCTTATTGGTATGTGACCCTTAATCATATCCCAGGCACCTAGTCTCATTAGGGGTGAGCTAGGAATGCTTAACAGCAAGATCATTTGCTGTTGCCTACTCCCGATGATGTCCTTGATTCTCTGGGAAAGCCAGTAATGAGCAGTTCAGACGCTGTGTGGGGCAGCAAGACCACTCAGTCCAGACTGTAGGCACACTCAGTTTAGCAGTGAGTTGGCAGCTGGCTGGCGCACACCACAAAATATGCTGTATTTCTTTATCAAATCAACAATAAGTGCTCGTGTTTGTTCTGGTCTGTGTGCAGGAGCTCACGTATGCCTGCATACCTCGTAACTCTGCCCGAGCAATTACCTCCCGTACTTCCCTTTTCTGTGTTGCTGTATTAAGAGTTACAACATTACATAGCTATACAGAGATTAAGCCTATCAAAATACATACCAATATACAGCATTTCCTTTCCCACTTATGCTGGAGCTCCAAAGCAATAATTTCTTCCCTATTCTCTTTCCTTTGCTCTTTTTTTTTCTTTCTTTTTAAATCAACTTTATAGCATCTTCATCTGTCTTTACAGTTATGCCTTTGCCCTCTCTGCTTGCGTTCTGGCACTTGATTTTGAACTCTTCTCTGTCTTATTGCAAGTTCAGTGATTAATGGTGGAGAGTTAAAAAGTCTTATAATAAAAAAAGGAGCAGAAGAAAGGGATGGACAGAGGCAAGGGTAAGTACTACCTGATAAGCCCGGTAGGTGTGTTAGGATTAATACTGGAATGTCCAAAAGTCAGTCCTCATGGTTACTGTCATGGGGCCTTAGAAAACAAGGCTAGAAATATTGCTTTTACTGGTTCTAATGACACCCTATTTTTAAACACAGACTAGAGTTTGTTTAGCTCCATCTCATCCTTGCAATACTGCTGCTTGTTTATTGTGCTCTTCTTGAAAGTCAGTTCACATCTCATTTCTGTTCTTGTCCACTTTTCTGTTCTTGCACCAAAAAGGTCTTCTCTCAGTAGTTGTTCTTGTTAGCCATATGACTTCTCAAATTTACTGTGTGGGAATTTTCTGTAACCCTATAATTAACTCTATTTATGTGATGGAAGTCTTTTTGCATGTTCTATTTAGCATTTGCTAACTGCTGTTTGTGCTTGCCTCTCCCTACTAACAATGGACTTTGGATTTATTTTTTTTTCTGTATGATTAGGACTTTTTTAACTCTTGCATAGTTGGACTGAACTAGGTAGCAAGTACTGAATGTGATATTTTAAACAGTTCTTTGCAAGGCACCTCTACAAGAGTGCTATTTGAGAGAATTAACTAAGACTGACCTTGAAATTATACGCAAGACTGAAATCTCAGGCTAATTTTAAGTGATGTGAAATCATACTGTGCAAAAATTTTCTCTCCTTTATATCCACGCCAAATGGAAAATTTGTTGAATCTTCTTTGCCCAAATCATGCCAAACTTGTTTGCAATAGGAGCAGCTGTTGTTGCTGCAGCACTGGATGCAGCTTCAGTATTGCTGAGATGGCTGTACAGTGGTGCATATTCTTCCCTACCAACTGATCTAGGGTGTTTTCAACACCAAACGGATGAATTGGAAGGGGGAAGATGAAAAGGGGAATTATATTCTTGCTGAAGTCCAGTGCTGGAGTGCGTAGAAACCAAAGAGGTGAAATACCCTAGAAAGATGAGTGTTTAGGCACGGTAATAATAATGAAAATAATCAGATCTACATGGCCCCAAACATGACAATTCATCTTTAATACGTTCTGGGTTATTGTGATTAATTAACATTCAAAGGATCTGACTGAAATACAGCTGATGAAAACAAGCAGGCAGTTCACATGGGGGGACGATCAGTGTGGTATTTTCTCCTTTCAGATTTATCCACTAAGAATAATTAATGCAGGTGTGAACAGCCTAGAAAGTGCATTCATACTTAGCTCCAGCCAACGGGGAACTTCCAGTGTGGGAACTGAAGCGGGATTTAGGCTGTACTGGTCACCAGTAGCTGTGGCCATGCTAGCTCTTATTGCTTTCTCTTTTGGACTGTTAAATCCCTGTCTACCTGAGGTGGCTTTAAAGATTTCTGTTACCTTGAGAGAGAGTTTTCACTTTTTCACATAGCCTGGTCTTGGGGAGATTTCACAGATAGGAACAGCAGGGATAGGGCTTAGCTGATGCTCTGTCAGTGACATTCAACAACATTTACATTAAATCAGTGTGGTTGACTAGAACACGTCTTATCTAAACAGTGTTTAATAAGCACATGCACAGTATTTTATCAACATGTTAGAAGGAATGTTTGTAAAAAAGATACATTTCTCCAAAGTAGAGAAAGCTCCTGAAGCTAAAACTGCATGGAAAACATTTTAGAGGGTTTTCTGCATCCTTGAGCCACTTTCAGTACCTGTTTGAGGAAACATATTTTTAAACTCAATTCCATTGCTTCCTGTAGACCAGACTACAAAGCGAACATGCTTGTTTTTAAGATCTCCAAATTAGATGGTGCAATGACTCAGCATGAAAACCAGTCACAGGCAGCGAACGTTCCTCCTCCAAGATGAGTGTTTCTAAAAAGCAATCGAAATGACACAAGCAAAGAGAAGAAATTAATCAAGCTCTCATACAGATTTGGATTCTTCCTCTAGTATTTTTATTACATTTTTTCCCCTGCAAGTACCTGATAAATATGAGAGGAAGTTAACTTTTTTTTTCCCTGCAAAACTATGATAGAAGACACTTTAAAGTTGTTTTTATTTTTAATGATGACAAATATTTTGTCTATATTAAAAAGGCCATCTGTGCTCATTCTTAAATATAAAACTCATCTTCTACTTCCAGTGAAGCATTAAGTAACTCAAATATCTGTAGAGGTATTGCATTAGCTGAAAAAATAGGTTTCCTATGGCAACTTGCTGAATAGTTCTTAATTATATCAATAGTCACAGATTTCTTTAAAAACCCCAAAAACCCAAAAAGAAACAACGCAAAACTTTAACATTTGCAAATGAATGACCAGAGTTCTGAAGTTTAAGGTTGAATTGCCTTGAGTTGCAGCAGAACACTAGAGAATATACTGTGTATTATATTTTAAAAAATACATTCATGATTTTCCTGCTATATTGCTTTCATTTGAAATAAGAGATGAAATAAGAGCATAATCCTGTGTCCCTGCTTTTCATTTAGGCTAACATCCTTCTTTTTGCTAGCAAATAGAAAGCATTCAGATATATTCTGTTGAATACAATGCTGAGAGACTGCAAATGTGATTTGGTTCAGTAATGGTATTGCTGCTACTTGTTACTGTGACAACAGAGCTACAGTGCCCTCTGAATAGTAGTAAATATCCCTATTTTGAGTATTTAGAAACTGGATACCCTTGGGCTCTTTACTGGTCATATCAGGAACCCAGGTGAATGCTTTTTCTGTGTGAATCTTTTCCCAGTTGCCTGTCATGGTAATAAGATGTCGTTGTGCAGTTATATGGAGCCTTTCATCCCACTGAGTTGTGAGCAAAATCTTCAAGGTAGAAGGTCAGCCACTGAGGTTCAGTGCATGTAGGATGGAAAGCTTCAGGAGCCCCCCTAACTCTAGAGCTAAACAGTACAATGGTCGCTTACTCAGACTCTCTGTTTCAGGATGGAAGGAGCTGCTCATGATGCTTCTGAAAAAGACAATATCAGTGACTAACGATCCTCCTTTTGATTTATGAAACATCTAAGATCTAAAGATAGACCTTCATATACATAGGAGTCACTCAGAAAGGGCAAAGTCTTATATACGTCCTAGCTTTTTCTTAGTGGTAAGCATATAGTTCAACATATCTCTTTGGCACAAAGCAGAGTTTTAAAATTTAGTAGCATATCTTACTGAGAAGATGTGAATTTCTTAAGTTTTCCCTGCCTTTATGTGCTACTGTAGTCACATCTTTTGAGTGTGGGAATCATTTACCTCAAAATAGGGAACAGGTTACTCCTGACTGGCTCTGGTGTCCGCTCACGAATGCAACAGCACTCTACAAGCTTCATCTACAGCCAAGAAACCATACATTTGCTTTTTGAAACTGGAGCAAATGCTTCTAGGTCAACTGGTGACCCTACTTAAGCCAAAAGCAAAGTATTGGTTAACCTCAGTCAACAGCATTTAATCCAGGGATCAATTTTTTTTTCATGTTAAGTCATTAAGACTTATTTCTGTTTCTTATAATACTGCTTTTCTTGTTCTAGCCTGGAAGGTACCAATTTACTTTGTCCAGGTATGAAATGTAAGACCTGAGGTCTTTAAAAAGAAGAGCACTTCAGTCTATTCTGTTCCAGCCAAAGCAGGATGCAGTCCAACAACACTGGTACATTGCTGTAGTTTTGGTTGGAATTCAAAGTAAACAGAAACACCTCACACACATAATTTTCAGAAAGCCACGGGCACTCTTTTTACATTAAAGTCTTTTTACCTTAAAGACTCCAGTGTTTAGCATTTGTAAACTTGATAACAAACACGGCTAAATTAACTACACTTAATGTAAAATGTTCTCTAAACCCACATCCCTCTCTATTCAGCTGTATAAAGAGGCAAAGAAGGACACGTATGAAGACTCCTGACTTCAGAGATGTTTTAACAAAATGCTGGTTAGCATGGTATCCCTCCAGATGTGAAGTGCCTTAGGAGGAGCAGATTACAGAAGGACGGCTATTAAATCCAAATTTTCACCTGCTTGATGTAGTTTCCCACTGCTCCACTTACAGCAGTCTAGAATATAAAATGTTTGATCAAAGCCGTGCTCAAATGCAATTTCCACTGAAGTCAGCAGGAATTTTTGCTTGAACAAGAACTACAGGATTTAGTACACAGGATTTCATAGAAATTATCTATTTTAGTGGGAAGTTTAGTAGTAAGTGCAATGAGAGAAAAAGGGGAAATAACTTGGGATAAGGGATTTGTAAGAAAGTTCCTGTGTTTGCATAAAAAATTATCCCAGATACTTTTTAATGTTTTGGGTTTTCTTTTTTTCCCTCTCGTAACACCTGTGTTGTAAAAATCAAAAACAATGTTGCATTTTAAAGTTAGCTCCTTTAAATCTTTTCTTCTTCCCCTATTACTCACATATCTTTTCCGGTTTTTATTATCCTGCCCCAGTGGGGATTTTCTTTTAACTTTGTTATATTATAATAGTTAGCGTGTGTACATGAAAAAACCACTGACCTTTTAGTGACTTGTGAGTCACAGGATTAATAGCTGTGCATATGACCTTTTGAAAACTGGAAAAAAATTTCCGTTAACCTGGTTTGCAGGTGAACAAAAGGTAAAATTCCTATTCTGTATTTTCTCCACATTTATTGCAATAGATTGCTTCTCTTTTATAATTGTCTCAGATTTTCAAGTTGTATATTTTGATTACTAAGCTATAGAGTTATACAGATAATAATATAGGTAATAATATGGTTATGCATTCTGTGTTGGTTTTAAAATGCAGATATTTTGTGCATTTTGCAGCATGTAGCTTCCATAATTGAAGATATTTTGAATTAGTTGGTTAAGGTCAGTCTCTAAGCTCATTCTTATCTTCACTCATGTGAGTAGCTTCAGAGAAATACCATAGGAAATCCAGAGCCAGTCATTCCAGTGGTCATGCTGCTGGAAGCATAACAGAACGAGGGAGAGAATCTTGCAGTTATGGAGGAACAAGTCGGGTACGGCTTTCCTCTGTAATTCACCCAACAAATGCCAAGGCCAGCCCTAGGAGTTGCCTTACTCAATGACCTTTAGGATAAAGAAGATCAGTGAAAATTTTCAGAAATAATTCCTAATTTTAGAATTTATGACTACCAGTAGCTTTCTCTGAACTTCATGGGAACAAAAAACTTCATCCCCTAGATGTCACTAGTTCAGATACCCCATATGGAGACATCCAAAAGTGGAAGTCACTTGGAAAGGAAGGCCAGTCACTAAGTTCTGGCCTTAACCTTTGTGTCTCTAAAACCATTCCATGTAACAAGTAGAGGTTATGAAAAGTGAGAGGGACAGGGAGATATCGTGGGAGAAAGATATCTGGCAGTGGCATTTGCTGCAGAGAAAAAAAGGAAAAAAAGGGACACAAATAGAAAGGAGCTGTTTGGGCTCAATAGAAGGGGAGTAGAGCGGTAAAAACATCACTTTTCAAATAGAACAAAATCCAGTCTGTCTCAACATAAACTTTCCTGGTGCATTATGCAGCCTACAGGTAGCACTCTGATGGTAAAGCACCCTATGTACTGTCTGGAGCGTAAAGTAATATTTAATTTGCATGTTATTTTATTTTACTTCATTTTTGACCCTTCTTACATTGTTTTCATTGGTGCAGGACTTTCATTATTTACTGAAAACCAGACTTCTTGTGAGTCAGACTTGCTGAGAGCATGGGAGTATGTATACCAAGGAAGTGTATCCCTTAGCAACAGAATGCAAGTTAGGGTTCCTCAAAACTTCTCTATTCATGTTTTCTCTCATTGTTTATAGGTCTTTTACAGAGAAATTGGCTCACTCTTCATTTGGAGTGCTTTGGACCCAAATGTTAGTCAGGTTTAATGAGACAATTTTGGGAGTTTAATTTGCTGCCAGACAGTTAGTGAAAAACATGCTCAGGGTTACATCAATTGTTCCAAAGGTATAGACCTCCGCAGGAAAAAGGTAAGGGGAGAGAATTATGTCACTGTTTTTGTAGGTATGAGCTAATCTACTTAACAAACATATGAACTGTAGACAGGGTACATTTTAATCTAGTTTGTCTTCATATTGTTTGCCTTAGTCAGGCTGTAGACATTAAGGAACAGGTCGCCCTATCAGATGTATCAGTTAAGTGATTTTACCCAGAAAGTATTTTAACACTACAGGAGTTAGAGCAACTGGGTATATCATCTTTCTGTTCCAGTGCCTGTTTTACTTCGAGCGTACAGTGATGCAGAGATGGCAGTCAGAAGCAGGCATGCCATGGGCTCTCAGGTCTCACGTCCTGACATCCTGCGTGCCATTCTCTAGGTGCCCCACCGCACTTGGCTCTCCGTGGTTGTCACCGCCACCATTCCACTGATAAGAATGAGAAAATTTGGAGAGGAAAATATTTGTCATAAATGGAAATAAAATTATTATTTTGCGTGCCTTTTATGTTGGTGGCATAATTCACTCCACTAATTATTTTAGTTCTAAATAAACCCATTAAATTTTAAATGATAAAAAGCAATCCTAGTAAGCTAAAGAAAAACTAGTCTTTATCTAAGCCTATTGCTTAGTTAAATGAAGTGTGTTGCATATTCTGACTTCAGATCTTTCTTTAAATGTCTTTTCTGTGTTGTTGACTCAGTGAATAGTTCATTTATTTTCTGGCAGTTTTCCTGAAAGGAAAGCCAAGGAACATCATCTGAATAAATAGTCGTAGTTTATTTTGGCAATATATTGTAGCAGCTCAAGTGGTCAAGTATTTTATTTTTTGACTGAAGCATCCTATCATCTTGGAGCCTCACCCAGAGCTTTCTGCCACTTTATGCAATTTACCTGTTTCACTCTACTACCTGACCATCTTTTGTAAATAATGCAGAGGACTTTTAGCTGGATGTTGCTGTTTCTTGTTTAAGATGTCTGTCTTAAAAGCCAGAAACCTAGCACTAGAGTAATAGAAGGATTTGCCTCGGAAGGGACCTTAGAAATAATCTGGTTCTAACACCCTGGATTAGGAATAGTAATGTCTTTGTGGTACCTGATGAATGTGGCTGACATACTCACAGGCATTATCTTTCTGGCAAATCCATAAGTGATTTCTGTGAAAAAAACTTTTAAAAATAATAGGAAAAGGAATGAACTCACAATTCTGTGTATTCAGATAGTTTTGCATAAAAGGATGCTCCGAAAAATATCAGATTTGAGTAAGTCTTGAGCCAAAATACTGATTTGTAAATTTATTTCATGTAAACTTGGAAAAAAATATTTCCAGCAAAAATGACAAATCCATTTTCTCAAAAAAAAAAGAAAAAAAAAAAAAAGAGAGAGAGAAAGAGAGAAAAACACGTTTCCATTGCAACACCAGTTTTTTTAATTGAGGAGTTTTCATTTAAAAAAAGTAAGTATACTTTTTGGCTTATGCTTGTGTCACTATCATAATTACCTTTACAAATAGGTAAAGGTAGTTATGACACACAATTAAATAAGCAAGCGATTGCAAATGAACAAATAAATGTAGGCTGAAAATCTGCTGTGCTGCTGCTTAATGAAGATACTCTTGAAGAAGATGTTTGTTCTCAGTTTCAGTTCTGGCTTCTAACATCTGTGGATTTTGCCCTGACTATTGTTATGTGAAATGCATCAGCCATCTCTGGGATTGTGTACAGTCAGAGAGAACAGGTTTCACACAGCATCTCTTGGCAGCACCAGGCCTAAGAATGGGATCCTTGAAGGAATGCCCTGTATTCTTCCTGTAATCTTGCCACAATCTTGCTATAAATTGAGAATTGTGCTAAGGCTTCTAGCAAAATCAATTTTTTAAAGGGAGAGTCTGCAAAAGCACCACTTTACTATAAATGTCCTTCCTTTGCTTCTGTTTCTGTGGATAGCCTTGGCAGAAAACTCATAGCATAAAAGAATTTGAGGATTCCTTGGGCCAAATTTATTTTCCCTTTCCCATCTCCATTTTTTTCTTTTCAAACATGTGAAACTGAAACCAAATATTTTCAGAGATTCATTAAGGAAATCAGCTATAATTACTGGTGAGTTTCACCCTGACATAGCATGAAATGTGGCTGCTCATTTAAAGCAATACAAATCTTTTTTGTTTTGCCAAGAGGAGAGTTCCTAGTTAATAAAGCAGCCATTTTCTTAAGCAAGAGAGTAAAATGATCTGTAATGATCTATGCTGAGCCCAGTGGATGGGAAGACCATGCCTGATCTTGGCAGACAAAGGAGTTGACCTCCAGGTCTTTGACCCTTTGCGGGCTGTTTTGCAGAGGTATGTCTGTGCTGACCATGCTCCTGCTGAGGATGCATTTGGTTTTCGTTTACTTCATCCTTTATTTAAGTGGAAGTGGTGAGAGGCAGCTCTTCTAAGTCGATGTAATGCTGCTCAGAGATGTAGGAGGTGATATTTCACTGCTGAGGATGCTGCTTGAACCTCCTGTCCCCATCTCTCCCAAGACATGGCTCCAAGTTGGATGCAAATACCTGCAGGCAAGATTTGGGTGGGGAAACACTGTGTAGGCTGTCCTGACCTAGCTGATGGGCTACTGAAATGTGAGTCTATAAGTCTTAGGTTCTGGTTCCAGGTCAAGTAGAAATCTCCTGTTTTGCACAGACAAAACACTAAGGCTTTGCATCTGAAATATATGTCACTGGCCTTGCTGGGTTTGTTGCTGGTAGTGGGTGGGGTTGATTCTGGTTTTGGATTTTTATTTAATTTGGTTTTGCTTTTAAGAAAAGCCCGAGGTGTATCTGGATGGACAGGACTGTGAGAATAAAGGATATTTATTTTGGAGGCTGGGCCTGGGTTGCATTTTCGATTTTTTTCTAATCCCTGAGTTGGGAAACTGAATCTTATTTTTCCTGGAATACAGGGGGGAGGGTGGCAACAAGAATCAATGTGTTAAGCCATTAGCCACCAACTGCTAGAGTACAAATATTGACAAGTGCAAAGGTTTGGTGGTCTTGCTTTTTCTGCATGAATATCAGCAATCTATCACACAAAGCCTGCCTGTACTTCCAGGAGGCCTGTGCCTGCGTAACATGGTTATTGCAGCGTAATAGACAGGTAAATGTTAGACACGGGTAGTGCGGCTTCCACTGAACCTTCGTTACCCAACGTCTGCTTACGCGGAGCTTTGCCTTGCAATGCAAATATTATACATAAACTTTACAGTTCTAAAACCAGCACTTGCTTTCCTGAATCATACTTCCTCATAAGGACAATCTTGTTAGCCCATATCTGATAATTTGATTGTGGATCTCGGGTCTCTCCTTTAAAAGATCACTTGCTCTGAGGGACATCCCCCAGGAAGAATGCTGTTACTATGTTGTTCACATGCTAGGAATAGAATAACTGTGGGAACTGAGCAATTTTCAAAACTGAAGCACCCTGCAGTGAGATCTGTGAAATGGATGGTCAGTGGGCTCTGAACAGAGATCTGTGAGCAGAGAAGTAGATGGTAGCCTCAAAAATCTTGCGTGAGAAAAGAAAATAAAATTGAAAACTTTCCACTGTTGTTCGGTCTGGCTAAGCTCCATGAGCTTGCAACACTGAGTCATTATACAAGATGAATCACTGGATGCCATAGGCAGTTTCAAATCTTTACTGATGAGACCTGCTCAGAGCAAGGCTAGAAGCCCTGGTGTTGGAGATATCTGCAACCTGTGAGACAGGTACGGCCAAGGAAAGAAATGTAATCTTAGTCCATCATACTGTATATCCTCAGCCAAACTGCATACTCATAGTCCCTTCTGGCATTATCATTCCAAAGCTGGGCATCCTCTGCAGATATTGTGCTGTCACCTCTTTTCCTTCTGAAAATCATAAATCACTTTCTGCATAAGTCTAACTTTTTATCAGACCCTGTTACACTCGGAAACCATTGCTTTAGTCTCCCTTCCTAGGTGCAGTACTGATGTGACTGATATATACGTGTATGCAAGTAAATAGCTGCAGGACAAGGAAGAATTAAGCATTAATTAAGTCTTCCACTGGCAGCAGTTACAAGCACAGTTCTGTTCCAAACCGAACTGTTAAACATATTTCCAGAAAGTTCCATTCCCTTTTGGTTTTCACAGAGGCAGACAATCGTAGAACGGTTTGGGTCAGAAGGGATATAAAAGATCATCTAGTTCCAAACCCCCTGCCATGGGCAGAGACACCTTCCACTAGACCAAGTTGCTCAGAGCTCCATCCAGACTGGTCTTGAACACCTCCAGGAGTTGGCCATCCACAGCTTCTCTGGGCAACCTGCTCCAGTGCCTCACCACCCCTGGAGCAAAATATATTTCTGTAATTTTTGCCTGATACTTACATCTGGAAATTCATATCTTGGTCACTTAATTTTTCTTAGTTTCTATTTCTATAGTATAAATCAAACCCTACTTCTCATTTTTATCCCCTGACATTTGTCATGAAGTGTGTTCTGTACAGAGTGAGGTTGTACAAGTTTGAGAGCACTGAGGGGATGAATTCTGGTGAGGTGGCTATGAGGCTTTCATTTATAAGCAGGCAGTAGGGTTTTTATAGTTTAGTGGTAGATTTGGCAGTGTTAGGTTTACAGCTGGACTCAGTGTTAAAGGTATTTTCCAACCTAAATGATTCTGTGGTTTGTTTTTTTCCCTTGCTACAGAGTGGGTTGAAGCTCAAAGTATAGAGCCCTTGAAATGTGCCATTAGACTTCAGATCTGTGCCCCTTCTGGTTATTCTAAATCTGTTCCTTACTGTCAGGCTTGTCTCCCTGGGGCTGCCCTTAGTTCACCGTTGGTTGTATCCCGTGAGCACATTGCAGCAGGTTAGTCCCTCCCAAAGGGGGACAAAACCCCTACAAAACCTACACGAGATTTTAAACTGTAAAGCTTGCTAATGCTGTTCCATCAGAAAAAAGCACAGGGACAAGGTTTCTCAGGCAGTGAGCTGGGATGATTTCTGAGACCCCCTCAGCAACAGGGATAGAGCAGTTTACTCATTGTCTGATGTCCCCCTTCTGAAGCAAAGCCAGTAATACTTTTCTACCTCATCCATAACTCTAAGAGAGGGGCAATCTCAAGGATGAAATCTGAGACTTGCTGGCAAAATTCCTGCTCAGTGAGTAGAATTTTGCTCCCCCGCTGTGGTTTTGCTGTGGATAGTTGCACTCATGTTCCTGCAATTACATACACGCCTTGCTATAGGAATTTTACCAATACCTGGCGATATGAAGATGATGCATGCCTCAGGAATAAACCCAGCATATGGATAAGTAGTGTATTGCTAGAACAGAGACCACCAGCACTGAGACCACTTCATTATCCAAGTCACATTCTCCCAGTGGAATTCCCACTGTGTAAAAGGATTTTCAAGGAAAGCTCTGTGTGGCCTCAACAAACTTCATTTTCAAAATGACACTTGTGTCTGAGCGGTTTGCAAATGAAAGAAAGCAGGAAAATGAGTCTCACTTATTTTGCTTACCTGTTACATTATGGTCGGTTTTGTCTTTTTTCCTTCATTTCCTGTTGGGCAATCAGTTTCTTGGGAAGTTTTGTGGCTTTTTAAAGACATGATATCATGTCTTGCTATTTATAACTGCTCAGGCTTGTGTAAGCAGAGGATTTATCTGAGGACACAGAGTGATGAAACTATTTGTAGATCATAGGGTGGTTATAGGGACAGTGGAAATGCCCTTCTTTTTACTGCAATGTGTAGATTTCCAGACCTGCAGAGGACACAGAGCATTGTGAAAGAAGACTGTAGGAGTGTGGAATGAAAAGAGCTGTATATGGAATGCACAGTATAGATCACGTCATCTATTCAGGTTAAAGCAGCTATAAACAGATCAGATCTTGAAGGTGAGGTAAACAGCCACCAGCAGCTATAGTGTAGACATGGGTCAGATAGTAACAGCTAGGGAGAGCTCAGATCCCTTTAGGTGTGGTTTAGCTCTTTAGCTCTACCCTGCAGCAAGGAGAGGCAATGGGTGACCTCCTGAGGTCCTTCCCTGCGCTTGTTTCTGTGATTCCAAAAGCTACATGTAAATAGTTCATGTTGAAGTAAAAAAGCCATCAAGAGAAAGATAATGGCTGTGACAGGACCATTCATAGCTCATATACTTGTTTTTGTTAGCATAACTACAGCAAAGATAAAATAGAGTCAATGATGCAGAGCTCTATTTGAAAGAAAGTCTCACAATTATTTCCTGTATTAGTGAGATGATGGAATAAACACACAAATGGAAGCACTTACATAAAAGAGATGAAATAGAAAGATACTCAAGTGGAAAACTGCCATCTTGTTAGTTTAGCTACTTTCCATACCAATATCAAAATGACCTATAGAAGCAGCACTACTAATCCCTTCGCTGCTTGGGCTCTCAAGTTCCACAAAGTAAGCTTGTCATGAGGTAGTTATTACCTGTTACTGTTCTTGTATCCTTGTGGAAAACAGCAGTCACATTGGACTAAAATGTGAGTAGAAGTGCTGGTTGCTGTAATGCCCATTCAAGTAATGGTGTATGACAGAACAAGCAGTTCTTGTCATTTGCTGACCTTTATGAGTCACTTAATAAATATTAAGACAACTGGCACCCAGTGCTTTGCCCCATAGCGTATCTTACCAAAAGTGGACAACACAGAGCATATATCTGCAAAATAAGGTGTCTTATAAGGCACACCTCTAATGCTGAACAGGGCTTGACTAGACTAGCACCTGATTGGAAAATCCATTAAAGCTTCTGTATATAGGAATATTTGTCTACTCTGAACGAGACTCCAAAGTGTAGTGGTTGAACATTATTTATCCTACTGTATGGATACTCTTTACTCAGAATGAAAGTAAGTTAATACAATTTCTTCTCTTAGGGCCAGATTCAAGCAGAGATTTAGGGGTAACCTGAGTTATCCCAAGGTCTGTGTCCCAAGTGTAAGGAGCATTACTTGTTAGGCAGAGATATCTTTCTTTTCACATGTAGGACCAAAAAGGTTTGGACTCCTTGTAATTTTAGCCATTTGTTTTACAAGTAGTTGCCCTGGCTAAATTGCAATCAGCAGTAAAGGTGGACTTAAGGAAGACGGAAAGGGGACTTGGAAGACATGAAGGCTATCCTCTTGTGAAGGATAGATCCTCTTGTGTAGATATCTTGAATTTAATTCTCAGCTTAACACAGCTTCCCTTTGTCACCTTGGCATATCAGAGTTTCTGTTTTCTTTCCCTGGATTTTAAAGAAAATAGAAGGATCGGTGACTGTGGGTGGGGAATAAGTCTACTTTTCAGAGAGCAATCCTCTGCAGGCATCTTCAAGAATGCCAGGTTTTCAGAGGTTCTGTTGTGCGGAAGATGGTAGTGCAGAGATGATAGCGCAAGTGGAAAGAAAACAACTAATGGAGCAGCGTGGCTAGACAGGTGTACTGACTGTATTAAGGATAGAGAGAGAAAGTCTATGGAGGAGAGACTATAGAAGTTGACAGGTGACTGCTTGAGGTCCTAAATGATAGTAGAGTTCATATCACAGAGTTCAGTGAGCATGCTGGATCTGTCTCTTCCTCTGCCTTTCATACCTCTGGAACTAATTTTACATATTAAATGAAGTACTTTGTTGACCCAGTGTGTCTGGCACTGAATTTGTAAATCCATCCTTTCTATTTCAGTCAGGCGTGACTGGGTGAACAACCTCCATAACTAAAAGAAATGACATGAATAATTCTTCCTTGAAATAAGGTCAATGTTATCCTCATGTGACTTGAGCTGTGTGGAAGGAACAAAGACCTACATCAACCGGGTGCTATTAGCAACTCTGGGTGCAGACATATTTTGTCATAAGTCTTAGCTAATAATTAAAGAGTCATTATGATTATCTCATTTTTTTCAAGAAAACAATATTCTTCATAGAAATGTCTTTCAACATCAAATTCACCTTGGGGTAAAAGAAATGTCACTACAAAGCAACTTTCATGTTATGCCCTAGTGCACATTTACTAAAAAGTTGCTAGTATTCATATTCTGCTTGGTCTTTGTCATCATAAGCCTAATCTTTTCTTTTCATATTAAAATGCAGTTTATGGATTTTTTTTTTATTTTCTGTTTCTTTATGTACTTCTGACTTATCATTTCAGTATATAACATAACTGATTTACTATTGTCAGCTACCTTTCCTATACATACAATATTTTCAGTGTATAAAAAGTGGTAATAGTGGATGCAGCCTGCTGCTGTTTTCAGATAGCATCAGAAGGGAATGTTTTGGGTTTTTTAAATATACAATCTCAATCTAGTTTAATTTATGTGGAAAGCGTATTTTGTCCTTACCACAAAAAGAAATTGACAATTCTGTAGATGATTTTTTCTACAGAACAATGGAATAGCACCAGTGGCCATAAAATAGCAAAATGAAGTACATCTTGCTAGTAGAAAATTACAGCATCTTTAACAAAATGAACTTGCATAGATTTTTCTTTGATTGTTGAAAGTATCCTGCCTTAAACAGTGGGCAATCTCTTTGGAAATGCTTAAGTTACCAGTTTCACTGCCATTTTATACTTCTGCTTATTGTCAATAGGAGTTCACATTCTGCACTATGTCTATCTAAATCTGCTTAGAGAAAGGAATGATAAGTCAGGTGTATTGCATTGGAAAACCTACATTATTTTCTTCTGCTTTTCCTTACTTAACTGTAACTGTTCTCAGCAAAAATTAAATAGCATAGGTAGGAAGACTTGTCTTTCTCGTATACACTGATTTATCAGTTGTGTGTATAATATTAAATCCATGCTACACAATTTTATAAACAGGCCGCCAGCTTCATAAACACAGGGCTTTAAAAATTGTTTGTGGAAAACTTATGATCTACAACTGAATCACATTCAAAGGTTATGCTAGGTAAACACAAGGCATCACGAGGCCTTGCACGAAAGATCAGAAAACAGTATCCTACACCATAGGTTTGTCAGCCTTCTCAGGTTACCCAAGAGAAGCCATCTAAAATACTAGCTGGTCTGGAAAAGGTGGGGAGTAGTTGGTTCTGCTGTGTTATGGGAACCACTTTCTATAACTCCCAGATTATCTTCACATCATCACATTTGATTATTCTTTTACCCAAAGATTGGGTAAAAGAAAGCAGATGGAGATGTGGGTTTATATCTTTTGCTCATGTCACAGCATTTGTTGTTAAACTGTTCTCATTATTGGAATCTGGCACAGGTCATGGAAGAATGTATTTGAGTAAACTTTTTTTATTTATTATTGATTTACCTGTCTTTTGCCCTGGTTATGTAAATGCAGCTTAAATCAATTATTTTTTAATTCTGTTTCCAAGTGGTGGGCTGCTATTTCCAGTGACAGTAACAAATTTATTTTTATTTTAAGTCTAGTAGATTGCACAACTCTGGTTTTATTTCACAGTCTTTATAGGCATATCTACAGCCATTAGCAGCAGATTTCTGCCCTTGTATTCTAAAGGCACAGATTTCTGGCCAAACTCAGCAGTCATAGAACCAAAGAATCATGCAATTAGTTTGGTTGGAAAAGACTTTTAAAATCACTTCAGTGATGTTAGAATATGACTCAAAGTCAATTTCTTATCCACTGAAAATAGGTCAGGAGATTAAAAAGGGTTGAACAAGAGAGACATTAACATGGGTTGAAAAGAAAATTCTAGATATAACAATTTGCAAAACTGAAGTGGGATACATTTGATTTCAGGGAACTACAGTGAACTATATCCTTTGAAAATTTTAATTTATATAAGACAGTTTGTATAAGCTGACTCCTTTGAAGATGTAGGAATTAAATTTATGTATCAGCTGTGTTTTTCTGAAGAATTCAATCAATGTATTTTCCTTAAAGCCAGTGATCTTAAAAACACTTCTTCTTCTGGCAACAGAAAATATTTTAACTATTGCAGAATTAGAAATAAAAAACTGACTTAATGTGTTTTTCTTTCCTAGCCAAGCTACTGTTCTCCTAAATAAACTGTTCTGCATTTTTCAGGGTCCTGCCTCCACAGTCCAATGCCAGGCAGTAAAAATGGAACTTGCACACCCTAACTCTATTTGGACTGGTTTTCCAAGAAAGCAACTTAGTCTGATCTCTGAATTTAACCTCACATCTAAACAATGCAGCATACTGAAACCATTGGCTCTCTAGCAGTAAACTTAGTGATCAGAAATTCTCTAGATTATTTTTGCATTCCAGGACTTCTACCACACAAGATTCATAGGGACGTGAGGAGGATTCAAGATTCTAAACAAACACATATACATATATATATATATATATATATGTATATGTGAGAATTGCGTATGATCACAAAGCAANCATATATATATATATATATATATATATATATATGTACATAAAAATTATATTATTCCCCAAACTATCTGGTGAACTAACATTTTCTTCTAACATCACTAATTAGGTCTTGAAAAAATTCTGTGGTGTCACAGATGTTACTGCAGAGGAAACCATGCTGGCAAGCAAGGAGGAAATAGTAACAGTGCTTTTGTTAATCTAACAGAATAGAAGGCTCAACCCTTTTAGTGTTAGAACAGGGACAGGATATGGTGTTTTATATGAAATATTTTCATCCATTTAAAGGTGTTAGTGCTTTTACCCTGGAAAGAGTTTTGGCACAGACTAACTGGATAATTCACATAGGCTTCCTTTCATTATGTTCCCTGATATAAATGGCACCGTATCAAAAAGACAAATTTTTGATTAGCAGAAGGGCAACATATCACAAGTTCTTTGGACTAATCTGGCTTCAGTCTCTACTGATAAAACTCAGAGGACTGTCTAGCTCCACAGACCAGAGAGAAAAAACCACCTCTGACACACGTAAAAAATAGTAATGGAATGTCATTTTCAAAAATATATGCAAGCAATTCTGATGGCTACCCAGTCAGTCTTGCCTGTTCTCAGAAACACAGAACAACAGAGGGGTTGAGGATGAAATGGACCTTTGAAGATCATGTGGCCCAACCCTCTGTCAAGCAGGACCACCTAGTCCTGGTTGTCCCAAATCATGTCCAGCCAGGGTTTGAATATCTCCAAGGATGGAGACTCTGCAGCCTTTCTGGGTAACCTGTGCCAGTGCTCCATCACCATCACAGTATAAAAAGTGTTTCCTTATGTTCAGATGGACCCTCCTGTGCTTCATTTTGTGCCCATTGCATCTGCTTCTGTCACTTGGCACCACTGAAAAGAGTCTGGCTCTGTCCTCTTTGCACCATCCCTCCAGGTATTTGTGCACATTGACGAGATGCACCCAAGCCTTACCTTCTTCAGGCTAAACAGCCACAGCTCTCTCAGCATTTCCTCTGGAGAGATGCTGCAGTCCCTTCATCATCTTTGTGGCCCTTCACTGGACTGTCTCCAATATGTTCATGTCTCTGTGATACTGGGCAGTCCGAAACTGGATCCAGTATTCCAGGTGTGGCCTCATCAGTGCTGAGTAGAGGGGAAGGATCACCTCCCATTGCCTTTCTCTTCTGTTTTCTTTCTCAGACTAGGATCAAGGGCAAAGAACTGTCCAACATCTCACCCAAATTCGGTGAAAGGTATTTACTCTTATAAAAAACCCTAAAATAATCTTTTCTTATCAAACTCTTGGAGAAATAAACAATTTAATAACTGTAGATTGACATCTGGAGTAGCCCTTGGGAAGTATCATCTGCCCATAGGCATAGCAGAAACCACTGAACTTCCACAGTGGTCCTTCCTAGTTTAGTCCCTAGCTTGGGTCAAGACAGAGGATGTTGGAAGGTTTCTGATGCTTACATCAAATGGTGAAAATTTTGTTTCTGCATTGAGTAAGTTATTCCCTTTGCTGTGCCCCTTATTGGTAATCTGAAATTGAAGCTTTGGTCTCTAGCCATTGGATTGTTCTGTATGTTCGTATACCAAAGTAAAGACTTTTCTCCCTGTGAAGTAATACAGCCTCATTGGACTCCATATAAAGCAGGTTTTTTGCCATTCCTATGATTCTCTTTAGGAACTTTTCAATCTTTCTCTTACATTTTCTTTAGAAATGACCTAAATAGGAATAGAACACTGGACTGTACAATTCCAGTCATGGTCTGTCTGCTGTGGTGTGTGGTGGCATCAGATACACCTGTATTAGTACAAGCCACATACTAACGCTTCTGTCTTTCAGAATTTGCATATAAATTAGATAAAAATGCAACTGTTGAGGCACAAGGTGGTTGATTTTGCTCACCCAAAAAATGTTACTGGTGGGGTGGCTGACTCTGAGCCCTGTTATGTCCCTGCTCTGCTCTCCCCATGGCAGTGCAGAAGTTCACCACATGTGATTACCCAATGTCCTTGATCTTGCTGCAGCTGTGTCCATTAGAGAGGTCAGCAGTGTGGCCACTCTGGGCATCAGGGTCCTGGGACCAGCTGGGAGCAGGCAGGGCAGGGTATCCCAGACAGGGCCAACCCACCATCCCCAGCCAGGGTCTTGGGCAGGCTGGGGAGCAAAGCGGACAGGGATGTAGCCAGGCTGAGATGTCACCCTGTGGATGGGGCCCAGGATCAAGCTTAGTGAGGGGAACCAGGGTCAGACAGCGCTAGGATGGTCAAGCTCAGGTGGGAAGCAAATGGTAGAGACTTGGCTCAAAGCAGTTCCCATGGAAAGGGAGGTCAGCCCTTGCTGAGGTTCCCAGGAGTGCTGCCTGGCAGTCTCTCCCCACAGCCACCAAAGGGACCCTGCACCCTGCAGCCAGTCCTCTGGGAGCAGGGATGGTCTTGAGGCCCTGTCAGTATACCAGCTCTCCTCATAACAGTGGCAGCTGAGGTTCAAACACTGACTTTTTCTTGTTTAACCTATTAATTTATTTGATTGTCTCATTCCCGAGCCTATCATCACCTGCACGGATGAGGACTGAATAGTTAAGTACTTTCCTATTGTTAGGTCAGCATAAATGCTGCTATAATGGGAAGGACTCTGGAAGTGTTTATGCCCAAGGGTGAAGAACATGCCTGAGAGAAATAAAGCATAACTGCTTGTGAGTGCTGTGTTTTCAAGGCAGATGAACAATTTGGTGAATCTGGTTATTATATTGGCCAGCAATGAAACAAAAAACCTCGGGTGCCTCATGTCCTTGGAGCTGTGGATTTTCAGCTAGAAAATGTACAGGGAGACTAGAGTTCCCACAAGCACTCATTCCAAGTTCCTAATTGATTGTGGCTGATATTTTTTTGTTATTACCAGCCAGGAAGATAACTGGGAGCTAGTAACTCCCATGTTAGCAGGTTACTGGGAATGCCTCAGTACCCTCAGCCTGGGGTGGAGAAGAGCATTAGGCAATTCAGGAAGCATTTGGCAAAGCTGTTAGTAAGGACTTCTCCCTCCCCATATCACCTAGTTGATATTCATGATACTAATCAAGATAAGAGCTGTCCCTGCTTGTCTCTCTTCTTTTCCAGTCTGATGAAATGCAGTGCTCTCTTCCTGCTAAGGAAGACAAGTGGCAGGTGATCACAGAGGGTGTGGAGCTGTTCTGCAAAAAGTCAACAGGCAAGTGGATATGGCTTAAAATATGGCTTAAGTTCAACAAGGAAAATACAGGAGACTACCTGCCCTGTTTAGTTTTTGGTACATAAAATTTGTGAAGTTTGCTTTTGGCAGGTGGGTGTACTGCCATTTTGGGTGGTGATGGGGAATGCAGCACTAATCTGACAGTAGGTGATCATTATATAAAAGTGATTGTAAGGCTGCACCCTGGTGCTTATCTCCACTCTCTCTATTGTTCATCTCCTATCTATTGTTATGGTTATCACTTACAATAACAGCGCATTGATTTACAAAACACTTGAACTTTATTAACACGGTATTGTTGTAAGGTGATGAAGTCAACTGAGAGTTCCATAGAAGAAGAAGGAGGTGATTTGATAGAGTGTGATGTATGTATTTGCTGGTGGCAACGATTTGCATGTCTGGCTCTGATAGGTCTGGGCTTATATTTCCTGCTGTTTCCAGCATATTCCTTATTGCAGTTTACAGTAGTTCTGTCTTGTGTTTCCTTGTCCAAACTGCATCCAGCTGCAAGTCTTTCAGTATTTTTTTGCCATTCCAGCTGTATGGCCATACTAGATTGGAGAAGAAATCCAATTACTTACCACTCTCCTCACAAAGCTCTAGATACCATAGGTTTTACCACTTCTGTTGGTGTTTTGTTGGCCTCTGGACATAAGATTACAAAATATATGCTTACGACTCTTTTTCTTCCCCTCTCTTATGGTTCTAACCTTAACCAGAAATTTTTAAGAGTGGTAGTAAGAGATTGCAGAAATTTGCTTCTTGAGGTCATGGGTGAACTGGAAAAACAAAGAACAGATAATTCCTAGTTGTTTTATTTCCCCACTTAAAAACATATATTTAAACCTTTATTAGAGCCTTGAAGCAAGCACTCCATTTAAGGCCTTGGGTGTTGAGTATTTTTTTCTTTACTGTGCACGATCAGCATATTGTAAAACTTCTGGGAATACAGATCTAAAGGGACAGGGAAGGGTAAGCAGAAGAAGCTTTTAGTGAAGGATGTTAAACTATTCCAGACAGAATCCTTGAGGGAATATCTTTCAAGAGAAATCCCTAAGCGGCAAGACACAAGCTGGGAAAATATTAAGCCAATATATTTTACAGCCTTCTGAGAAGAGCTGGTGGAATAATACGAGGAACGTTTTCCTTTCTTGCCACATTCAGTTCCCTCCTGTGTGCAGTGCTGGCAAAATGTTAAGCATCTTGTGAAATACTGCCTTTAAATACATGAGTGCTAGCAGGTTTCCACAGCTATAAACTACAGGACTGAGCGTGGCTACCTCCAGTGAGTTGTTAGAGGCTTCCGCCGAGTGGCTTCTGTAGTTCCCTCCCCTCTCCCTCTCCAGTCGTGGTTCATCACCGTGCATCGGCACTGGGGGCCAGAGCAGACCCCCAGTGGCCAAGAAGCTCCTTAGAGCACTGTAACATTATCCTCAGATGGTGCCACTACTTCCCATGCCCTCAATAAATACTGCCTTTGCAGTACTTCTATTACGTGTGAAGACATAGCATGAACTGAAAGTGCATGGCACAACCCACTACTCAAGTCTGTGTCTGAACAAAAAAGAGGGGTTTCTGATGCACACACAAGACAAGTTTACTTATCTGTGACTGAGTTTGTAGCAGAAAAAAAAAATCCTGTTCTACTTAAAACCCACGTCTGTTATCTGGGAAATAATGTAATTGAATTTCTGTAAGCTATCTTAGATGTCTTTTCCCTTATTTGCTTATACGTGCGCATCACATTTCACACCACATGTAACATAATCAATAAGTTTGGTTCGTATGCATCTATCATATAATTTATTCCTCTATTTTTCTATAGGATGGCATTACAGAAAATTAGTTTTGTCGTAAAAATACTATATAATACACTTCATATGATTTAAATATTTTTCATTAATGGATCGAATCACATGTTTAAAAAGATCAACAAATTATTGTGTACTGTATCACTGAAGTGAAAATGCTGCCTCCCCAAGCACTGCCTTTTGCTCTTGCATTCAGCTTTTGGCAATAATTAGCTGCCTTTGGGTGTTATGCAAGGGTAGAGGAGACCACTTGTTGGAAATTTCTGAACTGTTGTAAAAGAGGATTTCAGTGAGTTTGAGGAAACTTATGATCTATTTTCCGGAAAATCTTTGGGGTTTTGGAGGTTGTTTGTTTGTTTGTTTTGGATAGTGGAGAATCAGAAAAAAAAAATCTTGCCAGAGAGGAAATGGAAGATAATTTGAAAGCATGTGAATGAGCTGGAAGAAAGATAGGATTCCCACATTTTCACTCATACATGTTTTTATCAGCTAGGGAGGTAGGGGCAGAGATGCTTACTCAAATTTTCAGTGCAGTAAACATTACTTTGAATTCAAGGTTATTCTTCAGGAATTTGGCAGAGAGTATGAGTACCAAACATTTAGCTGAGTTTTGTTTCTTGTGGAGTAATAAAAGTTCAGGCGTCTGAGTGAGATTCTTGGCTCTGTCCCTGTGTTAGGGTTGGACACGGACCAATGCTGGGCTTTCAATTTATTGTACTTTGCCTTTTGTCCAAGACAATCCATGACTTCCTCTCTGCACCTTATTGACCATGTAGCTCATGTTCATTGACAGGGAATAGAAGTGGGAATGTAGAACCTCATAATATGAAAAGTCTTTTAATATCACTTTGTCTTTGAATTATGGATAGCAGCATTCAAAACATTTACCAGACACTCGACTGTGGGATGTGAGAAGACCTGCCCTGAGATGGCTTTATCAGCGTAAGTCACCATTTCCACTGCTCTGATGTGGCCCACTGGGAGGGGTTTGCACTACTAGAAAAGAGTGTGCCAAAGTGTCAGCAGGATGTGTCAGTGCTACATAGATATGGGTGCGATGCACACACATTTCTACTAGAACAAAGTAAATTCTCATGGCATAATTTCCATGCTCAGATGAACAATTCTGTCATGACTGCATCACTTTCTCAGCCATGACCCTGTAAAGCAAACTTATTTTCCCTGACCTTTAAGGCCTTTTGAAAATCACTGTGGATCCCAGAGCATAAAATAGTGTACAGTTTAGCTATTACACATCTAAATATACATGCAGACAGAGATGCAGATCTTATCTATGTTCTTTGCTTCTTAGTGCATAGTTCATTTGCACTAAAATGTGTGTTGCTGATACTAGACAGATTAGTGTGATGATCCAGTCTTCTCTATAAAATCAACCTATCCTTATCATTGATGCTGGATCTACTCCTGGTCACATATTTAATAATACACATACACTCAGCTTGTTGATGAAACAGTGGCTTACTTTAAAGACCATCTTTAAAATGTTGATTTATCTTTTCTGTATTTCATGGAAAAGACAGAAGTTTATAAGAGAAATGTAAGAGAAAAGATGAGCATGAATCAGTCCACTCTAGGATCAATACACTACAACCTATTGATAATCTGGCCTCTATAAAAGCAATAAACCTGCTAGAAAAAAATCTCTTTTTTTCCCCAAGACTTGACTGAGGTCACATGCAAGATTTCAGTGGACTTTTCATCAGGCATTTTGTTCTTACTTATAAAGGCAGAGTAGCTCCTGGGATATAATATGACCTTAAGAATACTCTCCTGGGACCACAAGATAGACTCATACTTCGATCAAGCCTAAGCAAAGAGTGTAATTAAACTCTAAAATTAAAAGGCAATGTGGCACAGATCTCTTTAGGCGATTCCTCACCCCCAAGCCAGAGGGCATCACCATTAATTCCTAATTAAGGGTGCAGTCATTTGCCAAAAATCTTTCTTTGCAAAACATAAACACTTCTTTCTTCCTTAGGGAAGGGAGAAAAGGAACAAATTTAAAGATGGGATTTTTTCTTCAGATCATTCTATCTGATCATTCAGAGCACAGCAGTGCAGGTAAGAGCCCAGATGAAGTTTCCATTCACGACCATACAATGGGGAGACAAGTTTAGTCATGGGTATTCTCTGTTTATATTTCTTCCATACATCAAGAAAAAAATAGGTATTTTTCTCAGGAAATTGCTAAAGAATGAATCATGTAGAGACTCATTTACCATAGACATAAAGATGTGCCTGCCTGCTCCAGTCTTTGGATAAGGCAACTACCTGTATCTGCTCAAATTATCTTAATCTAGGTAAATCTCCACTGAAGATACTAGCTGTGGTTTGAGCACCCACATTCCCAAAGGTGGTGTTGCTCTGTGATGTCCAGGCTTGACTTCCTTGAGGTTGCAATTGAACCTCCATTAGGTTTTTGGCAGTAAATAGCTACTTACCCTCTGACTTGGAAAACCCCAGAAAGGCAATGAAGGAACTGCAAAGTGAGATTGATCTGCTTATTAAGTAAGAATGACAGTTTGGACCAAGTCTAATTACTGCGATGTCTGTTCAGGAAAGGCAGCTCAAAAGATCCCTCATAAAAAAAAATGTTGGTGACAAAAATGTTCCTCTCCAAAGGAGAGATTATGTTTGCAACATCCAACATTGAACATACTAGCATCCTGACTCACTAACATTTCATAGTCAAACAGACAGGGGAAAAAAACATTAACATCGACCTCTTTGGAAGAATGATGAAAAACATGAATTAAAGTCAATTAATCTATTCTGACAATAAATTAGGAGTAACTGGATCCTTGCTTTGAGTTGCAGGAACATTGGCTTGTCTACAAAATCAACGCTTTAAATATATATGAGTGAAGTAAATGGTCAACTCTTTTGATTATGATATTTTTTCACTCCTTTTGCTGTTATAACTAATTAGGCAAGATAGTCATTATACAAGGCTTTTCTCCATTAAACCCCCTAATCTATCACTTAAGTCACTATCTTGTGCCTGTAACACAAATTCCTTTTAAGTTTTCCCATAGGACACAAAAATAATTTCAACTCTTATGAAAAAAGATATGGACAGTATTTTTCCACAGTATTTATAATTCCCTTAAGAGTCTTCGTTTTTTTATGCCCTAAACGAAGGCCTGAATTTTCTTTTCTGCATTGCCTTTAGAAAGTTTTGCTGGGGAAAGATACTGCTGGCTAGTTGGAAACAGCAAAGTACGTTTGAAAAGGCAGGTTTTAATTACAAGTATTGGTTTATTTGCTGAGTTGCAAGTGATTTGTGAAAAGTGATGTCATTTGGCCAGCAAAGAGAGTTGGAGCCCCATGTCAGAGATGGCTAAGCCTTGTGCACACTGTTCAAACACCAGGACAGGGACTTTCAGGTTTAAGAGGAATAGCACAGCATTTGGCTAACGTGAGCTGAAAGCTGTGCAAGTGTGATCGATAACTACCGTGACTTCTGCCGTTAACTCTTAACTTATGAACGTCACCTAATAGCATTGATTTTTGTTGCTATTGTGTGGCTGACTAGCTTGCTATCAGCGCTTGAGGCAGAAAAAAATTAAAATAAGAAAAAAACTGCTTATCAGAAAATCAAATGTGTGAACAAGCGGTAGCCACCTACAAGATCCGCAGAAATGCATGAATGTCAAAATTTTAATTTCATTTTATTTACAAAAAAACTAAAGTCATTTTTTAAATAGATCAAAGTCTATGCCCTGCCATGAGGATGTTTAGAACTGTGTACAGGACAAACTAACTGCAGTTTTGTTATAAGGCTATAAATTATCAATTTTATAACTTTACATGAAAGTGTATTTTACATTTTATGCAGCCAAAGTAAAACTTAGGCACTACTGCTCAGAGTAACATCTGGCAAATGTCCTACAAAATAGATGAGTTTTATTAGAAAAATTAATTTAAGAGAGGAAAACAAATCTTTTGTGTAAGTTTTATTAGCAAGCCATTCAGAAGAGAATGTAGTATTTTCACAGTTCTGCATTAGGAGGAAAAATTGCTTTAATTTTGTATGGTACGTGATCAATTTTGCATGCTATGATTAGGAGGAAAGCTCTAGTAATTATATATAGGGTAAGATGTTCAAGTCCTTGAACATCTGTTCCTAAACATCAAACTTACAATATAGAAAAAGCTTACATTTGTAATAATTTTATAGGACAGAAACTCAAATCCAAAATATTTTATTGTGATCTTTATGTAAAAATGCTAATTACATTTTTAATAAAATGATTATGCCTTATATTTTATGGGATTTATTATCTTTCTGATGCAAAAAAGTCTATATTTTAGTATAAAGGACCTATACTTGTAGGATAGGAATAAAAGGGCAGAATCACACCACTTTAATTGTCTTAAGTAGTCTAGAAACATTTTAACTTCTCGCTCAGCCACTTTAAAAAAATCTTGATTTCTGTTTGTTTGTTTAACTTATATCATACCGTAATCTAAAGACAAAATGGAGGACCATAATTCTTGAGAGATAAGGCATGAGAGTTAAAATGTATGCTCACTAAGTTGTTTAAAAATTTTCCACTAGTAGGTAAGGACTTCCTAAATAAAAAGGCAAGAAGATTAAATAAGATAAAGCAAAATCACACTCCCCCCCGTTGCTGAGGACTATTTTTGTATTCATATTGATCCGAAACAGGTTAAAAAGAACCAGAAATCTGATTTTCTTCCCTTATAAGGTCTTTCACTGTCTCTGATTCAGCAACTTAAAAAAATAAAAAAACCCCAAACCACACACACACACACAAAACATCCAAAGAGAACCATCAACAACAACCCGACCCAAACAGCTCTACTGTCTTACTGGCATTTCAGTAACTGCTGACAGTCAACCATAATTTTTCTTGCCAGCTAGAGATTTCTCAGAAATTAAATTTGCCTGTACTGACAATTGACAGTGGAGACTTTAATTATAAAACCCAGATAAGAAATGACTACTCGTTCATTAACTAATAGAACAGGAAAAGTGGAAAGTCTGATCCCTAAATTGTCCATCTTCAAATATCCTCCTGTTTTGATTTTTGTTTGCATCACATACTTATTTCTTGTTTTCCTTGGAAGCTGTGGGAAAACCAGAAATGTGAAAGCTCAACAACTGCAAACCAGCAGGGAAGATATTTTAAACACTTTATTTCTGGCCTTCTTCTTCATCTATATTAATGATCAGTTTACGTCTTTGAGAAAGAAAAGACATAGAAAAGATTTTGAGATCTGGTTTTATCAGTAGAAATCTCTTTAATATTGAGAACTTTGATTTCTGGCCTGTCAAAATTTACGTTTCTGACTGTTATTATTTCTCTGGCTTGAAATCCTTGGGAATGCAGTAAACACGTCTATGGCTTCAGTCTTCTGATCAAAGGATCATAGATTATTGCTTTCCTGGACAGATTCTCTATTTTATTACAATGCACTATTTGGGGCAGACTTATTTCTCTGTCATCAGAATTAACTGTTTAATTCCAGAAGCACTGAGATATACTTGGGAGAAAGGGATATGGTTTCTGGGGAGGAACATCTACCTAAAAAGGAAGTAACTTTTAAGTTAATCATAATGCTATCTATGGTAATTTTCTATTTAATTTCAAACATAAGTAGTTGCATTGGATATAGCACTTAACTGATCAATTCAAATCAAAAAGGTAAGACAAACCTCTCTAAAAGATGGAAATATACATATGGATATCTGCACACTCAGATTCCTACAAAGATGCTAACAACTTAAAATTCATTGAAATGTTGTTTTACAAAAATATTATACCTTCAAAATTTATTGTTTTCCCTTCTTTGTGCTATTTACTTACCACATTGAACTTCTCCGTTTACATAATGAGTCTCAATAGTTGCCTTTTGCTCCCTCATAGCCGTACTTAATTCCAAGTTCTTGATAGTATGATACTTGATAGCCATAAAATTAACTGCCTAGTGCAATATTGTCAGACTATGCATTAATTACATTTACTAAGCAACTTTCCTCTCCTTGCATTCTGCTCACTTGCTAACTCCCTGCAGGACAGCTTGGACCACCCCACAGCTCCTCAAGCAGCTGACAACATGCCACAAACATCCATTGCTCCACAAGAGATGCACCACAGGCCAGTAAAAGCTGCAAGTTTATGGTTTGGCATTCCTCAGGAGCTACTGGAACAAGATAGGAGCACTTAATCCTGTCAGGAAGCTGGAAATCTCACTTCTCAAAGAGCCATTTCTACACCTAGACTGCTTTAGGAAAACTTTGATAAAACACTTGATTGTGGCTGACAACTAGCTCATCTCCCTTAGCCATAACAACATTTATAGTGTTGTTTTTTCCCCAGACGAGGATTTGGAAGATACTGGCGCATCAGATACTCAGCCCACTACAAACAAGGCAATCTTTAGCAGATGTTTAGACTAGTCAAAGCCTACCTGGAAGTTTTATCACACATTAACTAACTCTGAAACCTCGTTCAGGCTGCATGGCTGGAAGGGAAGGGAAGATACCAATGACAGCTGAGCTATCATAGATGATAGAATGCCATGGGTTGGAAGGGACCTTAAATATCATCTAGTTCCAAACACCCTGTACTGGGCAGGGATGTCACCCACTAGAGCAGATTGCTCAGAGCCCCATCCAACCTAGCCTTGAACACTTCCAGGGATGGGCATCCACAACTTCTCTGAGCAACCTGTTCCTGTGCCTCAGCACCCTCAAAGTAAAGAATTTCCTCCTAACATCCAATCTAAATTTTTTCTCTTTTAGTTTAAGTCATTCCCCCTTGTTCTAACACTATCTGCCCATATAAAAATTTCCTCTCTCTCTGTTTTAAAAGCCCTCATTAAGTACAGGAAAGCCACAATGAGGTCTCCCCAGAGCCTTCTCTTCTCCCAGCTCTCTCAGCCTGTCTTCATAAGAGAGGTGCTCCAGCCCCCTGATCATCCTTGTGCTCCTCTTCCGGGCCTGCTCTAAGAGGTCAGTGTACCTCTCGTGCTGAAGACTCCAGATCTGGATGCAGCACTCCTTGTGGGGGCTCGCGAGAGCAGAGCTGAGGGGCAGAGTCACCACCTTAGCCAGACAGCTGGTGTTCCTTCTTGTTAATCAAATTGTTCACTCCTGCCCAAAGTGGTTAGCCCCAGTGGTTCCCATCCTTCCAGCGCACCTCACTGGACCTAAGATAATTTAACTTCCCAAATGACTCTTTATTTTTTTGCTCAAGATTGCTTTTCTGCCACTTTAGCAAAGGAGATCAGCCATCAAGGAGTCCTAAGTGTGCCAAAGCAAGTGCAAAGAGAGGTGTGGGGGCAAAAGGCGCTGAACGACTTGTTAGATCCGCTCAAGCCATGACATGTACCATTGCCTTCCTGCCTGCTTTCAGTATGACATAATATTAAGGGTGCTGACAAAGGAACTCTGTCAAATCTCGTGGCTGCAGTCAGAGGAGACGTCACACTAAAACAAGGCTGCTCCGCCAGGAGTCAATACCTGCACAGCAGGCAAAGGAACGGTATAGCTGCTGATGCCTCAGCTCTTTCTGTGTAAAACTAAGCCCGCAGTGAAGGTGGATGTAAGGCTCTGGACTTTGCACTTTTGAAGGGGCTGAGGCAGAAACTCACATTCTCTTCTGCCAGCGCTGCTGAGGAGAGGTTGAAACCTGCAGCAGAGGGATGGGAAGGGCAGATGGGGTTAGTGACGTCTTAAGAAGTCTTGGCAAAGTGTGCTAGCACTGGTGTGTCATCCCTGTACAAACACTACCTGCCCCTTGGCCAGAGGGGTTCTACAACCATGCCAACATTGTCAGAAAAGTACCTTCTGTAGGTAGGTAGAACTTCAATTATTTTCTTACTATATCATGAGACATCAGCTCTACAAATCATGTTGTGAAGTATTGAAAGTATTATTTTACAGTTTCTCACTGACATAAAGAATATTCTTCCCTTCTTCCCTTTCTCTTGCTGAAGCCTTTGCAGTTCAGCCCCTGGTACTGAAGTAGTCTGGCTTTCCAGCAGGAAAAATCTGAAAACAAGACTCAAAATATTTAAAACTCTCTGCTCTAAAAAAGTGTGAAGCAATTAATCTGTAAATTCTGTTGTCAAAAAAAAGAGCATTAGTGTATAACAAATATCCAGGCTTGACTGACACCAATTATTCTAATCCGCTAAAACAAATCTCCTTAAAATCATTCTGCCAGCATGCTAATGTCCTGTTTTAGTCTACTGAACTCTAATGTCTGCCATACTGGCAGTGAAAGCAACAGATATGCAGGACTCAGAAGTTTTGAAAATTAGATGAAATGGAAAATAAGAAAACACAGAATTAATTTTAGAAGTGAAAAAAAAAAATTCTACATTGTAAGGATAAACAGAGCTTTACATGGCAGAGAGATTGCTCATATATAATTGAATAATGTAGGATTTTAAATTAAAATGTGGTTACACCTTTCATGCCTGTGATACACAGCACTGTAAACAAACTTCATGCATGTCCAAAAGTGCAGGCGACATTGTGAATTGCCTGATTTCACACCTTCATGCCTTTGTTTGTGCCCTGTGCAGCACTTACATTGTACATGCTCTGTGACAGCTTTGTTTGGGGAGCAGTGGAGTGGTCACAAGAAATGCTATGGAAGGTTCAATGTCTGGTCCTGTTCCAGTGCTTTTAATTCCTCTGGGTGGTTCTCATACACTATAGCATACACTGAGGACTGCTTTGCCCTTTTATTGGCAAGTTCATGGCTTAGCTTGGGAATTATTACAATTGCAGCCCAGCATCTCTTGACTCAGCTTTGGTACCTCTAAGGGGAATGAGCGAGCTCTTGCAGACTGTCTGTGGGCTAGGCAGGAATTTGTACTTTCTTGGTGATGATCAAGGTGATGCGTGATAGAGGCTGTGATTGCTTAGATTACAAACTCATTCCAGTATAATGATGGAATGAAAACTCTTTCTGGGTGCAGTCTGTATGCATGGAGAGTTTCTAATCTAAGCAATCACAATCTCTATCATGCACCTTCATTATCATCATGCAAGGGGCGTTACCATCATCAAGGGACAAAGAGATGAAGTAAAATAGCACTGGTAAATAAAAATAAATAAAATTACTACTCTTGGGTTTTGTTTCTCTCGATGTTTTATCTTCACATGGAGCAATAATGCATCTGACTGCTACTGCAAATGCCAGTATGAAACGCAAATCATGCTTCAAGGGACAAAGCACATTGTCCACCAGAAAACCTGATTTGCCAACAAAGGGCAGTGAATACCCTCCTGAGGAAGACATGACATCAATGCTTGAAGAAAAAAAAGTATTTACAACTCTGTGAACATCACTCTGCAAGTGGGGCTGTGGGCTCAGTTTTCTAAGACAAATCTCTAACTCTCTAAGGTGACTTTTTCTGATGCATATCTGTCTAGTTCATAATTTCAAACTTTCAAAAGGAGAGAAATAAAGCTATAATTACCAACTTCACCTACTGCCAGAAGACATCCCTCTTAGCCCTTGACTTGTCAAAGTGGCATCATTACAATTGATAGAAAGGCTAGAAGTTCAGAGTCTACAAATGCTTGATTCTGTTACAGGACCGTATGCTTGCATGTGTGTGTAAATAAGAAAAGGGGAAAAATAAAAGGGTTTTAGCACATAATGGCTTTTCACAATAAAAATGTGTGAACAGTACAACAATGCATCAATAATATTTCCTAATGTATCCAGATTTCATAACATTGAGATTTTGCAGTTGAACTAATCTTGCATCTCACTGATTATGACAACTGCTCTTAACTTATCATACATGACTGATTTTTCAGATAAGCATTAAGGGATTAATATATTTCAAAATTGTATCTTACTAATTATAACCTCCCTAACGTGAAGTTAAATCACACCTAAATCAAATAAGGTCCTTTGGCAGTCTGTATCTCACCACATATGAATCTATCTGATGTAATATTGCTTGGCTGTCGACAGAGCTGCCAGGGAATAACTTTAGAGGATTAGACCTGTGTTTAGTGCTGTGCACTGAGGGGTAGATACTACTGGATTCAAGGAGAACAAACGTGGAATACGTGACCCGCTCCTGCATATGCCGGGGCCTGGAGTTTGCAGCTCGAACAGCATCAGCAGCGCGGACTGCTTGTAATCCCGTCAGGATTCGGGACGTGAAGGGGAAGAAAAGAACCAGCACAGATTTTGCCTGTTTTGGGGGTGAAGTGTGCCGGGTTCCAGCCGAAGCCACGTCAGTCCCGCGCCGTGCCCCGCCGCTGTGCCGGGCGCTGAGCGGGCTCCGCGGGGCGCGTCCCCCGCGGGCAGGCGCACACACGGCCCCGCGTCCTGCGGGCTCCCGGGCGGCAGCTCAGCCCGCGCTGCCATCGGTGCAGGTGCGGAGGGCGTGTGCGGGTGGGTAGGTGTGTGTGGGCGCCGCGGGGACAGCACAGGAGGCCGCCGAGCAGGATGGATGCCCTCGGCACACGGACGGCTGCGGGGCTGGGTGATGTGTGATATCACAGACACCGACCTAAGCACGGCCGCCCTGTCCCGCCCGGCTCGGCTGCAGGCAGCACCTCTCCGCAACGTGACTTCGCTTTGGTTTTGGTTTCTGTGGAGGCTTCTCTTGTTTGTTTAGCAAACCCTGGGCACGTTGCGTGTGTGAGCGGAGCTGAGCAGTTGTCTGATTTTCTTTTCTCAGGAGGCATTTTACGTGAAAGCGTGCTGCTCGCTCGGAACAGACCCAACAGCAACTGCGGGACCGTACTTCGTGCCCGGCGGGCGCAGGGACACTGTTACCGGCGAGGGGTCACGTGGTGGAAAGGCGAGTTTCGGTTTGGAACAAAGTTTGTCCCGGTTTGACTGCAGCTGTCCCGGCGTGGCACGGAGCCACTAACGCTCCGGGAGAAACGGAACGCCGGTTCCTGCTACCACAGCCAAGCAACCTGGCGAACCCTTTGCGATAAATAATTCAGGGAAGTGCTATTTTGCTATATAAACCTTTTATAAAGCAGCGCATTCCTCGCCCAGAAAACATGTATCTGCCCAATGCAACAGTTCCGTCTGATGCTGAAACTGCCGCTGCGGTAGGCGGAGGTAAGAGGCGGCCGGAGAGCCCCGGCGGGGCACGGGCAAACTTCACTTGGACTAGTCCAAGAGCTCCGGAGCGGCGGGGCGGGGCGAGGCGAGGTGCGGTGCCCCCCACCGCGGCTGCGGGGCGGCTCGGCGGGGGCCTGGCGGGGGTCGCAGCCGACATGCCACGGGAGAATTCCTCAATGGCGCTGCCCACGCCCACTCCGCGGGCGGGCGGGACCGCGGGCCACGCCCCCCGCGCACGTGTGGGAGCCCTCGCCGCGCGCGCCCCG